>CM053790.1:635917062-636517062 GCA_028749045.1 Cupressus sempervirens | reverse complement strand
CAAACCAAAAGGCATTCTTCTATAAGAAAATGTACGCCACTTAGTTGTGAATGTTTTCTTTAGTCTATCTTCTTCTTCTACCATCACTTGGTTATATCCAAAATAACCATCTAAAAATGACATCATTTGAGAACTGTTAACAACTTGTATCACTTCATCTAATGATGGCACTAGATAATTATCCTTCTTTGAAGCTCTGTTGAGATTTCTAAAATCCATGCACAACCTTATCTCTCCATTATTATTTCTAACAGGTACAAGGTTGGTGACCCACATTGAGTGTCGAACTAGGAATATAATCCTTGTTGACAATAACTTCTTCACTTCTTGATGTATTAGTGGTTCTAACAATGGATTTATTGGTCTCTACCTTTGTCTAAATGGTTTACTATTTGGCTTTAATAGAATAGTATGTGTAATGAGAGACGTATCATATGTCTTCAGATCTTCATATCCTCAAGCAATTATGTCAAGGAATTCCTTCATAAACTTCAATATTTCCTCCTTTTCTATGGGGGTACAAACTTTCCCAATAAATACATTCTTGACATTTTCTCTCGTTCCCAAGTTCACCTTTTCACATTCCCCTCCTTCAGTACTTTGGTACTTGAGGGAACTCAATCTGTCTACACCAAAAATTCTCTCTAGCTCAATCATTCCTTTTGGAATGGTATTTGTCCTTAAATTCATAATCTCATCGATTTCAAATTGAGCTTGTTTTTGTTCTCCTTCATCTATGACTTGTTCTTCAAATACCCTCGAGCTTGTCAGAAAATCAAGAATATGCTTGTCATCTTCAAACACTTGAAAATTTGTGATGTTGTCAGGAACTGATGGTACTGAAGTTAGCTCAACTATAAATTTATTCACACAATCCATGGCTAATGGTTCTAATGAACTTGCAGATTGAGCCAAAGAGTTTGCTACTAGATTGCTTGTTCGACTTATCCTTTTAATATTGAAAGAATCAAAGCTTTCAATTAGGTCCCAAACTCTATTGTGATAATGACCCAATCTTTTATCATGGCACATTTATTTCTTGCATACCTGCCCAATGACTACATCTAAATCTCCACGTACATGAAGGATTTTGGCACCCTTTTGGATAGCAAGGAGCAATACAATGACCAATGATTCATACCCAGCCACATTATTAGTACAAGGGAATTGCAACCTATGTGCTGCCAAGTATGTTTCTCCAGTTGGGCTGATGAGTTCAACACCAGCTTCACTACCATTCTTTGATTTTGATCCATCAAAGGATAGAGTCCATACTTGATCATTTTCATATTCCATAGGTGATTTTATCTTTGAATCCTTGGATTCTTTTTGATGTTCTTCTTGTCCTATTTCACCTTCTCAAATTCTTTCTTGCTGTGGGTCTAAAATTTTCATATAGGATGAGTTCATTTTGACCACATTTTTTGGTATCCATGCTTGTGGAACCATTTTGGAAACTTGTGCAATTGCTCCTTTGCACATCGTGCATGATATCTCATAATGAAAAGCATCATGTATTCTACACCAGTTGGGTAACAAAAGATTTTGAATGGATGCATCTTTTCCTAGTTCAACTTCTTGCTTAATACTTTTTAGGATAAAATTCCTAAAATTCTCAAGCATTCCTTCATTCAGTGATGGTTCTAAATCATCCATAACTTGTACCTTAGTGAAAGTTGGAGTCACATCAAGACATCCCCCTTGATTATAACCTTGCAACATTAAAACTTCTCCAATTTTGGGAATATATGATCCCAAAGTGGTTTTCATAAACAAGATCTCATTATGTTCACCATACTCAGTGATCAACAACCAGAGCCTTGGAGTGCTGTCTATCCTTATCTAATTGGGAATTCCCTTCCATGGGAGCCACATGTGTGAAAAGTCCATTGCAATATAACCATTCAATTTCCTTGCCCAATCTCTACTAAGAAGCATGCCATACCCTTCAGGAATATCCACAACAGATATGTCAATACAACTTTGAACACGTGGATTAGAGGCTAATTGCATGTGAATATTATTCAACTCTCCCACAACTGGGACTTCAATTTTATCCAATTTTGTAACCTTCTTATCAGTCTGAAGTGGAATCAATCCCAACTTTCTACATATGTCCAAAGGCATTACATTACTTGATGCACCAGAGTCAATTAAACAATTATGTAACATTTTCTCAAAAATTCTAACAGATACTAGGAAAGGTCCAGGTTCCTCCTTCCCTTGATAAAAAACAACTGGCTTCTGCCCTTTTGAATCAAATGTCTCATTGTTATGTATAGAATTTCTCTCATTTTGAGTTGTCATGGAACTTTCCACTATAGGAGAATTATCTTTGATCATTTCTAGTGATGGATCTTTTGAAGATACTTGTCCATTTGATGTAACCTTTTGATCATCCTGAGAGTTTTGCACCATTCCAATGAAACTTGAAGGATTCTGAGCAAGCTTAGATGCATATGGTGATACATCATCTGTAACATTTGTGTTTTGTGCAAAATTGTATTGTTGGACATTGGATACCCATCTTGGAGGATGTGATACATTTTGAGAAACAATCTTTGTGGGGGTGTCATTGAAGCTTTCCAATAATGTATCTCTAATTTCTAAAATTTTCATCAATTCATATAGTGGAAGACTCACTTTAATCTTCTTGAATTCCTCTAATACATAAGAACTCAACCTCTTCAATTCCTCTCTAGAAGGACTTCCTTTCTATTTTTTTCCTGGATTTTCACATTGCCTTTGTTCTCCTTGTTGAGTAGAGGATTGAAGATTATTATTTTCTTTATCACTTTGTGAAGAATTTGTCATGGGAGGTTAACCTCAATATCCTTGAGAGATCATGAGTTGTCAATATTCAGGGGAGTTTCTAAGAGGCTCAGGATTATTGTTCACATTTGGATGTGGGGGAGTTGAAAAGTTATTTGGAGGAACTAATGATGTTAATGGCTCATGGTTCCTATAATTCCTCTAATACATCTTTATTGGAGTATTACCAAATGTTTGTTGATAAGCTTGAACTTCACTTCTCCCTTCCACCAAGACACTATTATATAGAGGAGGGAATAAAAATCCATCCTGATGTAGTGATTCATTCGAGGATACTAGTGGAGGTTGATTTTCTAGTGGGATTTGATAACGTGGCATCTCTACAAGACCATTTGCTGAAGCTGGTGGGAATTTCTGATTAGCTTGTATTGGCTTGTAACATGACAATCAGGAGGAGGAAACTTAAAATCATCAAAAACCAATGCTTGGTCATATCTTGGTGAGGGTACCATCTCATATCCTGTAGGAGGAGGATTCTAAGATGTGGTAGTGTTCCTCACTTCTCCCTTGAAAATATCTGTTGCTCTTTGAAATTTGTGACACTGTAATTCAGAATGTTGACTACTCTCATGTAATCTACACCATCCAGATAGTGTAACTTCTGCTAAGAAAACTTTATCAACTGGGCGATTCTGAGATGGAGGATTATCCAATGGTGATGGTATGCCCCCATTATTTGGATTAGTGTTCCATGATCTTCTTTGATGACCTTGGTTATTATTACGATATCCTTGATTACCTTCATTGAATCCTTAATTGTGTCCTTGATTACTATAGTGATGTGGAGGGGTATTCCCTTGATAACCTCGGTTGTTACCTTGATATGACTGATAATTCCTTTGTGCATTTTGCAACTGATTATTTTGATTTCTGAGGTAAGTGACCTCAGTGGACAACTTTTTCACTTGTTCAATCAAATCTCTCATCTCATCTTTTTCCTCTTGGGTCCTTCTAGAATTTGTCATGTTCTGAAGATAAATTGGCTGTGTGGGCATTACCTATGACATAGGTGCTCCAGGGTGCAACACCAACTGGCTCAGACAGCCAAGAACTTGATTGATAGTTGGAGCATAATTCAAAGCTCCTTGAATCAATGCATTTGCATTTCCAAAATAACTAGGTGCACCATTCGTAGTTTTTGGTGATTGTAAACTAACTTTCTCCACCTCAGCATATGCTTGGATCAAACTTGCAGGAGTCAGATGAGTTTTTTGAACAAACATAGATGTGAAACAGTCTAGGGCTGCATAGTAGATAGGTCATGCTGCATCATCTCCTATGTGATATGGACCACGCAATCTTGAATAAGCCCTTTGAAATCATTTATTGAAAGCACCAATTGATTCATGTTCTTGTCTCCTTATCTCAATAAACTACCTATACAATTTTGTAGGGGTGATAAGCAATCTGAACTTCCCAAGGAATGCATCCTTCAATTATTGCCAAGTTTGTATTGAATTTGAAGATAGGTTGATATACCAATAAAATGCTTCCTCACCTAATGAATAAGGGAATAGTCTACATGGAACATCCTCATCTTGCACATTTCTATTCTGGAGGACATCCTCAAAAATTTTAATGTGTTCATTAGCAGTGCGGTTCACATCATTCACAAACAATTTAGAACAAAAGTATTTAGGAATCTTTGGCATATTATTGTATGCAGAAAATGTTGCAAGGGGCAATGCATTCTGTGGACACCATTGTTAGGCCATTACTAGAACTTGTTGTAGGATAGTTGCAGGTGAAACAACTTTTATAGGTATTTGCACAAATAACTGTTGAATTTGTGTAGCTCCTAGTGGAACTCCTCATTGAATTGATCCTTGTGCTTGATGTTGAGGTGGTGGAGTTTGGAATATCATTGTGAGATCAGCTACACTTGGTGAGTTTTGGCTCATAGATGCTTCTTTATTCCCTCGCCTAGGCTTTAGATCAAAACTCAACTCTTGTAATTCATGCGCTCTCGAGGTGAATCTCAATGATCTTTGATGTACCTCAGGCAAGGATGAATTAATGTTCTCCAGTATGTGAAACTACTATGAAATCTTTTAGTCAAGCCCTCCTTCTAGTGCCAGTTTTTGTTGATGTGTGTTTTATGACTCACCAAATAGTAGAACAAAATATCAAAATATCTTATTCTCTCTTGAATAAAGTCTTGTGTATGCTAAGATTGCTAGAAGATCATACAATGACTTCAAGGTTCCTTTAATGTTAGGTCTTGACTGTGGATAAGATTGGTGGTTGATGTGATTTGCTAATGATCACAAGGGGCTTACATGTTTATTCATATTCATTTCAAGCCATACTAGATGTGGGAGCTATCTTAAGGTTCTACAATGAAGTGTTTTTTTTGGATTTTTCACAAAATATGAAGAAATTAAATAGGATGGGGTTCAGGAATTCTATTCTAATCCTAAGGGTAGTAATAACAACAAATAGTATTCTTGTGGACAAATTCCTCAATTTACTGAATTTCACTTTGCCAAGTTATACTACAACTAAGCATGAACCAATGCAATCTTCAAGGATTATGCCAAAGATTTTCATATCACCGCATACACCATCATAATGAACAATGTATATAAATGATAGAAGTTGAGCATATGCATGAAAGGGGTTCAGGATAACTTTACACAATGAATTAGAATCACTAAAACATCAAAAGTACGAACCAAAGGAATTCATCAATACACCATCATATTCTCCATTGTAATCACCACACATTGACTATGCTAAACTTAATCTACTTGAAGAAATTTAGGAGAACAAGCAAGAACTAAGATACGTCAAGTATTCACCAAACTCCAATGAAAACTTTATTATCTTAGTAACTCATAGCAACAATCTCATAAAAATCTCCTCTTACAAATGAGAAATGAGACCTTTATATTGGTCCTTGATTACAACGGGTGGCCCGAATGATCACAATAACTGATGGCCAAGATTGTGCCACATCAGCCCTAATTAGGGTTAGGGCAATGGAAAAGAATCTACATTAATGCCATAAGGAATCCACTATTGTAGTGGTTAATAAATGCCCACTATGCATGCTAATTTAAGGAGTGGGGTGTAATAAATGATCCCTATGCACACCCACTATGCATTTAATGAATCTATCCTTGATTTCTTCGCCTGAAAGATCAAAATCGATCTAACATTATTTCCAACTCCTCTGTATTGATGCTTGGTGCAGATTCTTGCTTGAATTCTAGAACTGCAATTGCTCTTTTTGCTTTTCCCAAGCTTTCATCCCAATCTGGTAGTAACTCCTCAGTAGTGTGCATTGTATTTGATAAGATGGAGAAGTTATCAAAATCATCTCTTCCATATACGTTTAGCTGAAAGAATTCCTCTAACTTGACTTTCAAATTATCGGTTGTCATTTCCTCTTCCCCCAATCTTTGTGATAACAAGGATGCAACTCCATTTGATATTCCTTTCTTGATGTTATCAACAATCTTTTTCCATCGACTGGATTCCCTGGTAGAGCTCTAAAATATTTCCTTAGCCATGATCACTACACTATACCATAGACTAAAATCATAGACATCCCCCTTGCTGATAACTCGACCATCAATCAATTCTTGCTTTGGGGTATCCATCAGACTCTGAATGTCGGCAATCACCTCTTCTTGGTAAATATTCTCATCCACCCATGATTCCTCTATGCACTAGATCCTAGAGACTGTAGCCAATGCCTTATTGTGCACTTGCACTAATTCTTCTGCATGTTTGAAGGCTACCTCCTGAATTCCTCCGATCCAAGTCTTTGCAACTTGAGCAATCTGCTTGATTCCATGAATATCAACTACCACTTCATTGGAAACACTTGTTGGAGGGACAAATGATGGACCTTCCTCTCTTACTGGATGAGGCAAGTTATTGATGTACTGACATAAGGCTCAAATTTCTCTTTTTTGGTTTTCATACCCTTCTTCTACTTTCTTCAGCCTATCCTTTAAAGCCTGTGTGGATTCATCAAATTCTTCCAATATTTGCTCTCGAGAGGCCCGACCAAGATTTACTTCTATAACATGATATTCATCTGGAGCAATCTGATTTTTTCCTTTGTCAATTGTGGGAGTCTCAATCTGCAAGATTCTGGATCCTGATTCTCCTCTGATGAATTTAGTATATCTTTTTGTTTTCCCTTGTTCTTCTAATTGGTTTGATGGGTCCAAAATTTCTTGTAGTTCAATTACTGGATCAACCTCCTTTTGTTGATGCAATTGAATTCGTTGCCTCAATCATTTTGTAATGGGTATACTTTGGTCCCCTGAAATTACCAATTGTTCTTTCCTTTGGACCACTCGAATGTCAATCTCCTCTTCACCTCTTGGACTATCCATTGTAACCTTAGGAACTACGGCTTTGACAATTGGAAGATGTATTGCTACCCCTAGAATTTCTTCCTCTAGTGGACCATCTCCATCATTAATCATTTCTCACTCTAAGATTGTAGCAAGACTTTATTTTGAAGCAATATCTTGATCTCTCCCTCTTTCTTGCATGGATTTTTCATAAGCATTTATATTCAACCTATCATGAATTGGCCTATCCAAATTCTCTTCTTGCTCAAGTCTCCTTATACTTGTCCCTACATCTTGCCTTTCAAAAGTTTCTATCTCTTGGACACTTGAAGTTTGACTCAGAGAAGAGGGAGCATTTCCATGTTTTTCCTTCTTGTTTTGAGGTTCTTAGATGACTTCCTCAATCCTAGGATGCTTTTCTCGAGGTACCTCTTTCCCTTTCTTGGTTCTTACATCTTCAGATGGAGTTCCCCTTTCTTCAATAGTCCCTTCAAATATTTGTCTTCATCTTTCATCCCTAAGTGGTCTCTAGCCAAGCAACCTATATGTGAATCCATTAGCTGCTGCAACTAATTTTTCAAGCTTACGCTCGATCCACTACTTTCTAAAATCTAGGATTGGTTTTGAAAGAGCTTCGAGATTTGTAATTTCTTTCTTCTTCCAATCAAATAGTTGAGCTATCATTTCTATATTGAAACCTTTTTGCATCACATTTGGGTCCTCCTCCATTTGATCAGGAACCTTGAATATGTTGCATGTTCTAATAATGTTCAATGGTAGTCTTGAATGCAACCTTTTTCTAATCTCATTCTCATCTGCTGCATTTGCCCAAAAGTCTTCAAGGTGAACCTTGTGTTGGTACTTTGATCCTCTTGCTGATGAAATCTTGTTGTAAGGATCAAAATATTCCTCTTTGGATAAAGTGGAAGGCAGAAGAAGTGAAGCTCATCTAATGATTTATCTATAGCTTTTAGACATGGGCATACCTTAGTTTTCCCTTCTCCTATGGAAATTTGAATCTCGAATCCCAACTTCTTCTTCCCTTTCTAAATCTTGGTATAGGCAGTAAGTTGTCGAGTAAGCTCTAACAAGACCATGTTATCTATTGGATACCTTGGAAGTTTGTATGGCTCTGTGGGGAATCCTTGAATTTGGATGTATGAAAAGGTAGGAAATTGAATGAACCAGGTGCCATATTCCTCAATCATCTTCATTGTACCCATTGACATTCTTAGATGTGGCCTCTTTTGTAGCGTTCTTACTATGCGCATGGAAAATATATCATTAACCCTCATGTAATCATCCTTTGAATACAAATGCAACTACGGGTAACATTCATGGACCTTGAGGTGTTGGCTTCCACTTCCAATTGGTCCTTTTCATCATAGTCCATCATAATTTCTCCTCCATGCTAGCATATAGATGACATAGGAGCTCATGCAAAATCTCCTTGTATGCTCTAGATTCATCAACTGGTCATTTAGGTTATCAGTTATGAGCCCAGCCTAGTCTATTATGTAACCTTCCTCCATTACCTACTCAACAAAATACCACATTCAAGATTCAAACCTATAAGAATAAGGTATGCCAAATATGCGACTCAACATCATGACCATATCACTATATTCCCTCTGCAAGTCGAGCCATACTGTTTCTTTAGGAATCTTGGAATGATGTGGTCTATTATTTTTCAACCATCTTTTGTTGATTATTTCTTCACAAAAATTGATTGCAGATGTATAGATTCTTAGTGCTTGCTCTTGTGTTTTTCTGACCACCCTTGGATTTGAATGAATTCCAAATGCTTCAGAAATGGATGCTAGAGAAAAATTTGCCAAAATATTTCGTTCAGAATCCCCGATGGTTCTATCTCTAGGACTGTAATGCTTGGTACATTCCACGATTAACTCTAGATGTTAAAAAGAAGGAGGGAAACCAGCTGGAGCAAAAATTCCACTTCTCACAATTTTTGTAGCCAGGTGTGTTGGGTGATAGTCATTATATCCGAGCATTCTCTAGTTAAAATATTTCAAATCAAGGCCGCCAAGACTTGTATCTCCAATTTCCGTCCACTTTGACACGATTTTGGATTCAAGATAGAATCCTCTCCTTTAATTCTTTATCAATTGTCCTTGCATTTCTCCTATTCCCCTGGGCTCTACCATTTTCCTTTCCTACAAAATAGAAAACATACATACATAAGACTATGAAAGGAAAGTATTAAAAACAATAGTTATAACTTGTCCATAAGACAAAGATTTTGGATTTTTGCCAAAATTTCCATACTCCTTTCAAGATTCACTTTTTAAGACTTCCATGAGAAATATGAAATTTCACAACTCACTGCAATGGAAATTCCTTTTTGATAGGATTCAAAATCTTCTATCGTGAATTCCCAAAAAACTCCTCAACAATTTTTGAAGATTTCCTAAAAAATCTGCTTGCTTGAACTCCTCGAATCTTACTCCTATTCTCAATTTGCTCTTCAAATTTCTGTGTGAGCCTGAATGAATGAGAGGGTATCTTATATAAATCATTCTACAAAAAGATGCCTTTAAAGTTATAGACTAAAATTAAGTAGTTGCTTTACTTAACCATCAAGGTTTCCATTTTTTGTGCCACTTGTCACTTTTTTGCTGCTTGATTCAAAAAGTTGCTATCTTTAATGCTCTTAGCTTCATGATGAAGCTAAGTATTCTTCTATTTTGATTTTTTTTAGTTTTATTAATTAAATATCAATTAAAAAATCAATATTTAATTAATTTATATATTTAAATGAAAAAATCAAATTCATTTGCAACTTTTTCTCTATTTTTATTCTTTTAATTTTTTGGATTATTATTCAAAAAAAAAAATCAAATTAAATATTAGTAAACTAATATTTAAATTTTTTTATCTAAATCCAAAAAATACTTTTTTGAAGGAACATTGCTTTTTTCACTTTACTCTTAACCCAATTTTTCACTTCTCAAGGAATTTTTTCTTCCTCTAAATTTTGGATTTTTTCTCAAAATTTTCAATTATCTCACTTTTAACGATTTTTTAACAAATTATTGTGCTCCAATCAATTTACAGGAGCGGGTTTTCTATGAAATCAAGGATTTTATCTTTTTCAAAATATTCCTTACTCCCTTAAAACTTGTGCTCCACACTTTTATGAAAGCAAAATTTTGATGGAGTGAAGGAATTTGTCTTTTCCATGACTTCTTAAAATTTGCGCTCCTCACTTTTTGGGATCAGGCTTTTCAGAATGAAGGATATGCAATTTTAAAATCGTTGGAGATTTTCATTAGTTGACCATTCCCTTAGTTTCGCTGACTTGTGGTCCATGATTTTCGAGAATCCTAAATCTCAAAACAGAGTAATCATGTGTACAAGGATCGAGTTTTTTGGTCAAAATCCAAATTCGATGAAGACCATCACTACAAAAGTTGATAAGCACCTTCAAAATCTGGCTTTCCCTAATTTATACTTGAAATTTGTAGCTTCATCTGGTGC
Organism: Cupressus sempervirens; assembly: GCA_028749045.1. Classification (NCBI taxonomy): domain Eukaryota; kingdom Viridiplantae; phylum Streptophyta; class Pinopsida; order Cupressales; family Cupressaceae; genus Cupressus; species Cupressus sempervirens. The sequence goes on along the minus strand of CM053790.1, from coordinate 636,506,419 downwards.
AGTGACAAGACTAGAGCCTTCAAACATCGATTCCTGTCACATCACTGAAATATTGGACCTATTGATTCAAAAACTATGTCATCTTGGAAACCGAATGTGCCTTTGCCACAAATCTATTATAGTTAGGCTTGATGAAAAGGTTAAGTCTAGTATCATGTAGCTTTGAAAGTTAACAAGAAACTACAAAGATTTCCCAAAATGAAGGATTTTTCTTTGCATGAAATTTCCTTCATTCCTACCAAATTGCACTCGATCCACCACTTCATGAAAGCAGAATTTTGATGGAGTGAAGGAATTTATTCTATTCCTCCGTTTCCTTGAAACTGCACTCCATGATTTTTAGAGTGGACTTTTTACGAAATGGCAAATTTTTTCTTTTTCAAAATTTTTCGCATCCACTCCAAATCTGCACCTCTGCATGCAAGAGCGGGGTTTTTGAGGATTGGAGGATTTTGCCATATTTCTCCACTCTTGCAGACTTGCGCTCCATGCATTATGGAAAGTGGGATTCTTATGGAGTGAAGGATTTTGGTTTTTTCTGTGACTCCTTCAGTCTTCCGCTCCGTAGAAGAAGGAAACAATTGGCAAAAAAAATTTAAAAATGGAAGGGGGTCCCAGGCATGGGTGTGGTGAGATAGGCAGTCACAACACATCTTGTTGTGCTTGTTTCCATTTTTTTCTAAATAAATAATATTTGATATATTTGAAAGGCATGAAATTTCTCTTTTTCTATCTTTCTTTATTTCTTCCTTTTTCATTTTTACTTTGATATCAAAACTGGTATGGGCCAAACTTCCATACTTCTTTATGCACTTATAAGTATGCTATTGCTCAATGCCTATTAGTATGCTGTGTTGAAGGTATTCATTTTTACTGCAATGAATTTCATGATAAATCTTTTTTGGATAAAATACTATTGTTGCTTGCCAACAAGGAAAACAAATGAAGTTTGCAAATGGGTCCTTCAAAATCACTTTTTTCAACACATGGGTCTTCAATCTTTATACAACATTTCCCTTCCTTGCTTCTACACAGTTAAATCATAATTTAGCAATATCATAATTTGACTTGCTGTAAAAATATTTCCTACTTATCACTTGATGAGCTTAAGGGGCTTTCTAATGAACGGTGCATAAGACACAAGACTTGGTTAAGGGTTTGCAAATGGGATTGCAAGTAAAGTTTTTTTAACCATGTAGGAAACTCTATAGTTAAGGGTGCTCAAGCTGGAATAGTACTAGGATAGGTGAAGTCCCGATATTTCATAGTTAAATTGTGATAGCAATATCACAATTAGATTTATTTTGTTATTTATTTATTAGTATTATATTATTGTTAAAATTAATTATTATTATGTATATAGAACAACTACAGCTAGCCATGAGTTAGTTGTTCTCTGCTACAACCTTTTGTAGGCATAGACCAACATCACTACTGGTTTTTATCAAATGAAAATTTAGATTTCTGTTTGGGAAAATGATTTAGTGATATTAACTTTGTTAAATTATTTGGAATTCTTATTATAGGAAATTGTTGTAGGAGTAAACGACTAGTTGTACTCAACACTTCAGAGTTTTTTTTCTCTAATGATTAGCTTATGAATTGATTCATGATATTGTATGATATTGTTAAGATATATACAATATTGATAAATTATATGACTTTCTTATTACAGGTGAAAAATAAATGAGGCCATTGAAGAAGGGATTAGTTTTACTATCCTTAACTACCACAATATGTATCGCCTCCGTAGAAGTTTCTTTCACATCCTCGAATGATTACTCAAACAATATAATTGTTACATCTAGCTATTCAGAAAAAGCTATAAAAGGTGAGTGATCATATCTTACATATTTTAAAATTCAAATAAGTTAATCAAAGTAGTTGCAAGTGAGTTATACAAGAACTTTCCTGGAATGATAATTTTTCCTAAATTTCATTTTATTTGAATAAATAGAAATGATAATATATGTTTTAATATTCAATGTTTTTAATTTTTAATGATGGAATGTCTATAACATGCATCCTTGCTTCTACGGGTGATGAATCTTTTAAACTCTAATATTTCACAAGTTTTCTTTGATGGTACAAGTCTTGGCCAGACAACCGTTCCATACAGATTAAAACAAATAGTTGATTATAATATTTAAACTAATTCTGATAATTAATTCTATATTCACATTTGTACGCTGCTTGAAGGTCATGCCAAAGTACCAAATATGCCACCTGGAAGCTTTATGCAAAAAAAATTACGTATATTGCTCCCATTATAAATAAAATTTGAAAGCTCTAAAAATTATTTAGAAGTCATTTTTTTTTTTTCAGATTGAATATAAGTTAAATAATTTTAATGAAAAGTGAATAACATAAACATTAGTATTGCTGACTCAACAGCCCATAACCTATAAAAATATGACCATCAATTGCTTTTTTTTTTATGCCATGCACTATAATTTCAAGTTCTGGGCCAATATATCTCTATCCACATGGTAAGTCAAATTTTAAGCATTAAAGAAACTATAAGTAGTGAATTTTTATTTTGATACAATTATATAGCAATGAGAAACTAAATATTATTCAAGGGTTTTAAATAATTTAGTTCTTTTGATCTGTTACAAGAATTTGATGAACTATTTCAGGATAGAGCTCCTTGTTGAGCTCTCCTTACTGTAATCCTTTCTGTTTTAATAAAATTTTACGCCTCTTTTTCCAAAATAATTTAGTTCCATTTAATAAAATTAAGGTTTTGATATTTGAATAGAAGTCATATTTTAAATAGATTGTTCTAAAGCAATTATATTTTGCTAGGGTCGACAGTATCCACCCAAGGGAATCCTGTGGCTGCTCCAAGAGAGAGTAAGAAAAGTTTTTAAAAAATAAAGATTGCATTCATAAGAACATATTTAATGTGAGAAATTAATCACAACTTTAAAAAAAATCAACCCTAAACCTAAAAATTTTCCTGGCACTCACTATTGCTGAGTGCCAGATTTACTCGGTAGCTTAAGAAATCAAGTCGCAGGAAAGTGCTGAGTGAGCTCGCCAAATGAAGGGCAACTTGGCACCAATAGATGCCGAGTGAGCTTGGTAGTGTGATTATCGAGTGAACTCCATAGCCATAGGAGTGTGGAGCTTGGTAGAAGAAAGCACCGAGTGAGCTCGGTAGCCACTACAGGGTGGAGCTCAGAGGAAGAAAATGCCAAGTGAACTCAGCAATAACTATAAAGTTAAAAACTCAAATAAAGAGAAAACCTAGTGAAAGACTTTCAATGTGAGTATTACCACCATTAAAACCAGAGAACTCAAGGCTTAAAATATTCAACAATAAACTTCACAAATGCAATGAATAAGAAGCAATGCATTCACTTATGTCTGCTTTCTTGCTATTTAACTTTGATTGAAACTATTAAAAAATCTGGGAGCATATGGCTTTTATCAGAAAACCCTAAAATAACCATAAAATTGGTAAAAATTCAAACTTCATAAAATTTAAACTTGTAGCTCTAATGGTTGCATACAATGGTGCCTAGAGAAAATATTGCTTCACAGGACGCACTCAACAAAATAATAAACTTACAGAATGATAGATAGAAGCACGTGCAACTGGAGGTATGACAATGATTCCTTCTATCTTTGCAATGACTAATCTGCTAATCACTTCCTTTCCTCTTTATGTTCTCTGCAACTCTCTGATTTTCTCTTCTTCACCTTCACTCTATCTATTGGTCGAATGAAAAAGAACATTCCTTTCTGTCTTCTACCAAAAAAATGTTTTTCCCCTCATTTGCAAATTTGAAAACTCACCTAACTGTAATAAATGTTTATGAGTATTGCACAAGTCGTCAGAGATGATAGGTGGGCGTTTGGCTCTAGGCGCAAATGTTAACTACATTTAATATTCCAACACTCCTCTTTTGTCCCGAACCAAACAAAAAGAATCACTGCTGATGAAAATAAACTACACCAAGACACTCTCTTAGGTGTTCAAAATTTCTAATACCTAATGGCTTGGTAAAAATGTCTTCTAACTACTGCTTAGACTTACAAAATTCTACTTTGATATCTCCATTCTACACAAACTCTATGATGAAGTGATATCTAATCTCTATATGTTTGCTTCTCCCATGGAAGATTGGATTCGTGGACAATGCAATTGATGAGATGTTTTCAAATTAAATTGTGGTTCCATCCTCTTGCCTTTAATTCAAATATGTCAAGATCCTTCTTAACCAAATAGCTTGACATGCTGCTACATTGGCTGCTATATTTTCAGCCTCTACTGTAGATTGAGCAACAATAGATTGCTTCTTGAATGCCCATGAAATTGCACCGGATGCATATGAAACATGTATCTGAAAGTGCTCTTCCTATCATCTATACTTCTAGCCCAATCACTATCAGTGTAACCAACCAACTTGAATTTATTTGATGCAGTATAGAAAATTCCAAATCCCTTGGTACTTTTCACATACCATAAGATCCTCTTTCCTGCTTCCCAATGGGAATCTTTTGTTGTTTTCATAAATCTAGAAATTAGACTTACTGCATGCACTAGGTTTGGCTGAGTTGCAATTAAATACATTAAACTTCCAACCATACTCTTGTATAGTGTTGTATCCACTCTCTTGCTAGAGTCTTCCTTGCTCAACTTCAGACCTACTACTATTGGTGTTGGGGCTGCCTTACTATATTGCATTTTGAATCTCTCCAAGATTTGCCCTACATATTTTTCTTAAGAGATGAAGATGCCATCATGCATCTGTTTTACTTCTATGCCTAGAAATTATTTCAAGAGACCTAGGTCTGTCATTTCAAATTCATTTTTCATGGCCTCTTTGACCTCACCAATTAGAACCTTGTCATTACCAGTAAAAAGTAAATCATCTACATACAAGACAACAACCAACACATTTCCATTTTCTGTCTTGATGTAGAGAATAGGCTCACCATTTCTTTTGCTAAAGCCATTGCTCATCAAATATGAGTCAATCCTAATGTACCATGCCCTTGGAGCTTGCTTGAGCCCATAAAGAGCTCTCTTCAATCTATATACTTTATTCTTTTCACCTGCAACTTCATAACTATGTGGCTGCTCCACATACACTTCTTCTTTCAATACACCATTTAAGAAGGCATAGTTCACATCCATTTGATATACCTTCCATTTGTGTTGTGCTACAATTGTTATGACAGCATGCACGGTTTCCATTCTTGCAATCGGGGCATATGTCTCATCATAATCTCTACCATACTGCTTTTTGTAGCCCTTGACTACCAACCTTGCCTTATGCCTATCAATCTTGCCTTCAGCATTGCATTTGGTCTTATAGACCCATTTCACTCCAATCACTTGCTTCTTGGGAGAAAAATTAGTTAGCTGCCATGTCTCATTCCTTTCTATAGCATCTATCTCCTCATCCATGACTTTACACCATTTCTTCTCCTTAATAGCTTCTTGAAAATATATTGGATCACTATGAGAAAATAATGCAAAATTAACACTCTTATCATAATCTTCATACTTTTCATCTTGCGATATCCCCCTAAGACTCTTGGTCTTTCTTGTTAATAGGGAGGAGAGTGTGGGATTGGAATCTTCAATGCTACTTGCCACTGACACTTGGTCATGCCTAGGGGAGCTCGGCAATGACTGAGGCTGCTTGCCTTTTGTTCCATCTTTTCCTTCTTCTTGTTGTTCATCAACATCTTCTTCACTCATAATTGACACTTTACTTAAGAAGTTGGGTGACTCATCAATCGGTCAATACCATGACTAATTTTTTAAAAATATCACATCTCTTAAAAGAATCATCTTGTTGTTCAATGCATCATACAATCTGTGTGCCTTCGATTCTGAGTTGTACCCTATCAAGATGCACTTCAAACCTTTTTCATCCAATTTCTTCCTTTGCTCTTTAGGCACATGAGCATATGCAACAGATCGACACACCCTTAGGTGTTCAACTATCCAACTTCCTTGTGACCATGCTTCCATTGAAATTCTATCACGGACTGCCTTTGTAGGACACCTATTAATTAGGTAAATTGTTGTTGCCACAGCTTCTCCCAAAATTTTAGTTGGGAGACCTTTCTCTTTCATCATGCTCCTTGCCATTTCAGCAATGGTCATATTTTTTCTTTCTGCCACTCCATTTTGGTATGGTGTATAGCTTGTTGTGAGCTCTTTCTTTATACTATGTTTCTTGCAAAAATTTACAAAAGAATTGGAGATATACTCCCCTCCTCTATCTGATCTTAGGACCTTGATATAGTGTCCACATTCTCTTTCAGCCTGGGCTTTAAATTCTACAAATTTATCAAATGCTTTAGATTTATTTATTTTTAAATACACCCATGTCCTACGACTGAAATCATCAATAACTGTCATGAAATAAGTTTTTCCCCCAATGGAAGTAACTTGCATAGGACCGACTAGGTAGGTATGCACTAACTCTAATGGATACCTAGTCCTCCTAGAATTTCTAGAATTAAAAGGAAGCCTATGTTGGTTACCCAAAATACAAGCCTCACCCTTGTCACATGAATTTCCTATGCATGGAAAACCTTCTACCATTCTATTATTTGACAATAAATTTAAACCATCATAGCCAAGATGACCATACCTGAGGTGTCTTAGCCATGAGGGGTCTTCAATCACACTCCTTAGAGCTGATTCTATGGGAGGTGCAGTAGCAACTTGAGATGAGAAACATGTCTTTATCCTCAGGAGAAACATTCTGTTCTTTGTCATTTGAACTGCTACAAGTAAATTCTTGCTCTCATCTTTTTCATGAATGACACATGTGTCATTCTCCATCAGCACTTTGTATCCATTTTGAATGAGCTGACTAATGCTCATCAAATTGTGCTTTATACTAGGGGAAAATTATACATTTTGTATTTCCTTCTTCTCACCTTTCTTGGTGTAGACCATAATATATCCTTTGCCCACAACTGGTAGGGTTCCATTGTTACCCACTTTAATCTCAGATTTGAAACTCTTGTCAATGAATGAAAACAAGGTTTCATTACCAATCATGTGGTTGCTACATCCATTGTCAAGGTACAAAACCTAAGGGCTTCCTTCTTCACTAATATTACACATGATGAAGGCAGTGGCATTGTTTCCACTTCCCATGTTCACATCAGCCACATTTGCTTATCCTGACTAATCATTTTGCTTCTTCCAGCATTCACTTGCATAATGCTCATATTTATCACAGTAGTAACATTCTACATTACTCTTATTTGAGTTGTAGTTTTTCTTACCTCCTCTTGAAGTATTTTGTGAGGTACTTGCTCCATCTACTCTTCTTGAGCTTTCTGTTACAACATTTCTTCGTCCTACATTACCTCATCCTCTACCTCTAGAGTTTCTGCCTGAGCCATTTCTTCCTCTCCCCCTTCCTCTTGGATTTGGCTGAGCCTTGAATTCTTGCTCCTAGGGAGAGGAAGATGTAGATCTATTGATCCTATGGTCATGGGTTTGAAGAGTACCCATCAACTCATCCATTGTCAAAATAGTGAAATCTTTTGCCTCTTCTATGGTCATGATCAAATTCTCATATTTATGAGGTAAACTTCTCAATATCTTCTCCACTATCCTCTGCTCTTGATAGTCTTCTCCAATTGACTTCAGTTGGTTAATCACATTTGAGGTCCTTCAACTGAAATCTACAATTGATTCATTTTCCTTCATCTGAAGGTTCTCAAACTCCCTCCTTATATTTTGTAGCTTTACTTACAGATTTTATCCATCCCCTTGAAGTTTGTCTCAAGGATATCCCATTCTTCCTTTGCATACTTTGCTACTGCAATCTTTGAAAAAACTATCACTGTCATTGCTGCTTCAATCAAACTTAATGCCTTAGAATCCTTCCTCCTTGACTCATTCAAATGAGTCTTTTGTGTGTTTGTGAGGGCAACATATTAAGTTGGGTTTTTCACATCATTGAACTCATTAACTACAAACTCCTACAAATCATTTGCAACCATTATGGTCTTCATCTTCTTTGCCCATGTATCATAATTTTGTTTATTGAAGGGTGGTGGCTGCTGCCATATCTTTCCTGCATCTCCTACCATGATAAATATCCCAGAAAAAAAAAGCTCTAACTCACTATGGATGTAGGGCCTCAAAGCTCTGATACCATGTGAGAAATTAATCACAAATTTAAAAAAAAATCAACCGTAAACTTAAAAATTTGCTTGACACTCACTATTGCCAAGTGCCAGATTTACTCGGTAGCTTAAGGAACCAAGTGGTAGGAGAGTGCCGAGTGAGCTTGACAAATGAAGGGAAACTTGGCACCAATGGATGCCAAGTGAGCTTGGTAGTGTGATTACCCAGTGAACTTGGTAGCCATAGGATGGTGGAGCTTGGTAGAAGAAAGCACTAATTGAGCTCGGTGGCCACTGTAGAGTGGAGCTTGGAAGAAGAAAATGCCAAGTGAACTCAACAATAACTATAAAGTTAAAAACTCAAATAGAGAGCAAACCGAGTAATAGACTTTCAATGTGAGTATTACTACCATTAAAACTAGAGAACTCAAGGCTTAAAATATTCAACAATAAACTTCACAAATGCAATGAACAAGAAGCAATGGATTCACGTATTCCTCCTTGCTTGCTATGTAACTTTGATTGAAACTATTACAAAATCTGAGAGCATATGGCTTCTACCAAAAAACTCTAAAATAACCCTAAAACTGATAAAACTTCAAACTTCATAAACTTTCAACTTATGGCTCTAATGGCTACATGCAATGGTTCCTTGAGCAAACACTGCTTCACCGTACGCATTCAACAAAATAATAAACTTATAGAATCACAAGTAGAAGCACATGCAACTGCAGGCACAACAACGATTCCTTCTGTCTCTACAATGATTGATTTGTTGATCACTTCCTTTCATCTTTCTGTTCTCTACAACTCTTTGATCTACTCTTCTTCACCTTCACTTTATCTACTGGTCGAATGAAAAATAACATTCCTTTTTGTCTTCTGCCAAAAAATGTTTTCCCCCTCATTTGCAAATTTGAAAACTCACCTACCTATAATAAATATTTATGACTCTTGTGCAAGGTTGTCAGGGATGGTAGGTGGGTGTTTGGCTCTAGGGACAAATGTTAACTACATTTAATATTCCAACACTCCTCCTTTGTCTCGAGCCAAACAAAAAGGTATCAATGCTGATGAAAATCAACTACACCAAGAAACTCTCTTAGTTGTACAAAAGTTCCAATCCCTAATAATGGCTTGGTAAAAATATCTGCTAGCTACTGCTCAGAATTACAAAATTCTACTTTGATATCTCCATTCTCCACCAACTCTTTGATGAAGTGATATCTTATCTCTATATGTTTTCCTCTCCCATGGAGGACTGGATTCTTGGACAATGTAATTGATGAGATGTTGTCACAATAAATCGTGCTTCCATCCTCTTGCCTTTCATTCAAATCTGTCAAGATCCTTCTTAACTAAATAGCTTGACATGCTACTACATTTGCTGCTATATATTCAACTTTCGATGTAGATTGAGCAACAATACATTGCTTCTTGGATACCCATGAAATTGCACCCGATCCCATATGAAACATGTATCCGAAAGTGCTCTTCCTATCATCTATACTTCCAGCCCAATCACTATCAGTGTAACCAACCAACTTGAATTTATTTGATATAGTATACAAAATTTCAAATCCTTTGGTACCATTCACATACCTTAGGATCCTCTTTCCCACTTGCCAACGGGAATCTTTTGGTGTTTCCATAAATCTAGAAATCAGACTTACTGCATGCATTAGGTTTGGCCGAGTTGCAATTAAATACATTAAACTTCCAACCATACCCTTGTATAGTGTTGGATCCACTCTCTTGCTAGAGTCTTCCTTTCTCAAGTTCAAACCTACTACGGTTGGTGTTGGGGCTGCCTTACTATTCTGCATTTTAAATTTGTCCAAGATCTACCCTGCATATTTTTCTTAAGAGAAGAAGATGCCATCATGCATCTGTTTTACTTCTATGCTTAGAAAGTATTTCAAGATACCTAGGTCTGTCATTTCACATTCATTTGTCATGGCCTCTTTGAACTCACTAATTAGAGCCTTGTCGTTACTAGTAAAAATTAAATCATCTATATACAAGACAACAACCAACACATTTCCATTTGCTACTTTGATGTAGAGAGTAGGCTCACCATTGCTTTTGTTAAAGCCATTGCTCATCAAATATGAGTCAATCTTACTATACCATGCCCTTGGAGCTTGCTTGAGCCCATAAAGAGCTCTCTTTAATCTATATACTTTATTCTCTTCACCTACAACTTCATAACTAGGTGGTTGCTCCACATACACTTCTTCTTTTAATACACCATTTAAGAAGGCATAGTCACATCCATTTGATATACCTTCCATTTGTGTTGAGCTACAATTTTTATGATAGCACACATTGTTTCCATTTTTGCAACCAGGGCATATGTCTCATCATAATCTCTGCCATACTGTTGTTTGTAGCCCTTGACTACTAGCCTTGCCTTATGCCTATCAATCTTGCCTTTAGCATTGCATTTGGTCTTGTAGACCCATTTCACTCCAATCACTTGCTTCTTGGGAGGAAAATTAGTTAGCTCGCATGTTTCATTCCTTTCTATAGCATCTATCTCCTCATCCATGGCTTTACACCATTTCTTCTCCCTAATAGTTTCTTCAAAATATATTGGATCACTATGAGAAAATAATGCTAAATTAACACTCTCTTCATAATCTTCATACTATTCAACTTGGTATATCTAACTAAGACTCTTGGTCTTTCTTGGTAATAGGGAGGAGGGTGTGGGATTAGAATCTTCACTGCTACTTGGCACTGACACTCAATCATGCCTAGAGGAGCTCGACAATGACTAATCCTACTTGCCTTGTATTCTATCTGCTTCTTCTTCTTGATGTTCATCAACATCTTCTTCACTCATAATTGGCACTTTACTTAAGGTGCTGGGTGACTCACCAGTCGGTCCATTCCATGACTAATTTTTAAACAATTCAACATCTCTTGAGAGAATCATCTTTTTGTTCCATGGGTCATACAATTTGTATACCTTTGATTTTGAGCTCTACCTTATGAAGATGCACTTCACGGCTTTCTTATCCAATTTTTTCCTTTATTCTTTAGGCACATGATCATATGCAACACATCCAAAAACTCTTAGGTGTTCAACTATTCATCTTCCTCATGACCATGCTTCCATTGGAATTCTATCACGGATTGCCTTTATAGGACACCTATTAATTAGGTAAACTGCTATTGCCACAACCTCTCTCCAAAATTCAATTGGGAGACCTTTCTCTTTCATCATGCTCGTTGCCATTTCAACAATGGTATTATTCTTTCTTTCAGCCTCTCCATTTTGCTGTGGTGTATAGCTGGCTATGACCTCTTTCTTTATATCATGTTTCCTGCAAAAATTTACAAAAGAATTAAAGATATATTCCCCTCCTCTATCTAATCTTAGGACCTTGATATAGTTTCCACATTCTTTTTCAGCATGGGATTTAAATTCTACAAATTTATCAAATGCTTCAAATTTATTCTTTAAAAAATACAACCATGTCCTAGACTAAAATCATCAATAAATGTCATGAAATAAGTACTCCCCCCAATGGAAGTAACTTGCATAGGACTGACTAAGTCAGTATGCACTAACACTAATGGATATCTAGCCCTCCTAAAATTTCCATAATGAAAGGAAAGCCTATGTTGCTTACCCAAAATACAAGCCTCACACTTGTCACATGAATTTCCTATGCATAGAAAACCCTCTAACATTCTTTTATTTGACAATAAATTTAAACTAGCATAACCAAAATGACCATACCTGAGGTGCCATAGCCGTGAGGGGTCTTCAATCACACTCCTTAGAGCTGATTGTGTGGGAGGTGCAACACAACTTGAGATGAGAAACATGTCTCTATCCTCAAGGGAAACATTATGTTCTTTGTCAGTTGAATTATAGCAAGTAAGTTCTTGCTCCCATCCTTTTCATTAATGACATGCACGTCATTCTCCATCAGCACTTTGTATCCATTTTGAATGAGCTAACTAATGCTCATCAAATTTTCCTTCATACCAGGGGCAACATATACATTTTTAATTTCTTTCTTCTCACCTTTCTTGGTGTGGGCCATAATAGATCCTTTGCCCACTATTGGTAGGGTTCCATTATCGCCCATTTTAATCTCAGATTTGAAACTCTTGTCAATGAATGAAAACAAAGTTTCATTACCACTCATGTGGTTGCTACATCCACTATCGAGTTACCAAACCTCAAGGCTACCTTCTTCACTAACATTACACATGGTGAAAGTAGTGGCATTGTTTCCACTTCCCATGTTCACATCAGCCACATTTGCTTGTCCTGACTTATCATTTTTCTTCTTCCAACATTCACTTGCATAATGCCCATATTTATGATAGTAGTGGCATTCTACATTACTCTTATTTGAGTTGTAATTTTTCTTACCTCTTCTTGGAGTATTTTGCGATGTACTTGCTCCATCTGCTCTTCCTGAGCTTTCTGCTACAGCATTTCTTTGTCCTTTATTGCCTCCTCCTCTGCCTCTGGAGTTTTCGCCTGAGCCATTTCTTCCTTGCCCCCTTCCTCTTGGATTTGACTGAGCCTTGAATTCTTGCTCATGGGAAGAAGAAGATGCAGATCTATTGATCCTATGCTCATGGGTTTGAAGAGTACCCATCAACTCATCCATTGTCAAAATAGTGAGGTCTTTTACCTCTTCTATGGTCATGACCAAATTCTCATATTTATGAGGTAAACTTCTCAATATCTTCTCCACTATCCTCTACTCTTGATAGTCTTTTCCATTTGACTTTAGTTGGTTAATCACATCTGAGGTCTTTGAACTAAAATCTATAATTGATTCATTTTATTTCATTTGAAGGTTCTCAAACTCCCTCCTTATATTCTATAGCTTTAGTATACAAACTTTATCAGTACCCTTGAAGTTCATCTCAAGTATATCTCATGCTTTCTTTGCATACTTTGCTACTGCAATATTTGAAAAAACTGTCACTGTCATTGTTACTTCAATCAAACTTAATGCCTTAGCATCCTTCCTCCTTGAGTCATTCAAATGAGTTTTTTGTGCGTTTGTGAGGGCAACATATTATTGGGTCTGTCACATCATTGAACCCATTAACTACAAACTCTCACAAATCATTTGCAACCATTATGGTCTTCATCTTCTTTGCCCATGTATCATAATTTTGTCTATTGAAGGGTGGTGGCTGCTACCATATCTTTCTTGCATCTCCTACCATGATAAATATCTCAGAAAAAAAATGCCCTAACTCACTGTGGATGTAGGGCCTCAAAGCTCTGATGCCATGTGAGAAATTAAGCACAACTTTTAAAAAAATCAACCCTAAACCTAAAAAATTTCTCGGCACTCACTATTGTCGAGTGCGAGATTTACTCGATAGCTTAAGGAATCGAGTGGCAGGAGAGTGCCGAGTGAGCTCGATAGCCACTGCAGGGTGGAGCTCAGAAGAAGAAAATGCCGAGTGGACTCGGCAATAAGTATAAAGTTAAAAACTCAAATAAAGAGCAAACTGAGTGACAGATTTCAATGTGAGTATTACCACCATTAAAACCAGAGAACTTAAGACTTAAAATATTCAACAATAAACTTCACAAATGCAATGAACAAGAAGCAATGGATTCACGTATGCTTGCTTGCTTGCTATTTAACTTTGATTGAAACTATTACAAAATTTGGGAGCATATGGCTTCTACCAGAAAACCCTAAAATAACCCTAAAATTGGTAAAACTTCAAACTTCATAAACTTTAAACTTGCAGCTCTAATGGTTGCATACAATGGTGCTTGGACCAAACACTGCTTCACAGGGCACACTCAACAAAATAATAAACTTACAGAATGATAGGTAGAAGCATGTGCAACTACAAGTACGACAAAGATTCCTTCTATCTCTGCAACAACTAATCTGTTGATCGCTTCCTTTCCTCTTTCTGTTCTCTGCAACTCTCTAATCTGCTCTTCTTCACCTTCACTCCATTTACTGGTTGAATGAAAAAGAACATTCTTTTTTGTCTTCTGCCAAAAAAATGTTTTCCCCCTCATTTGCAAATTTGAAAACTCACCTACCTGTAATAAATGTTTATGACTATTGTGCAGGTCGTCAGGGATGGTAGGTGAGCATTTGACTCCAGGGACAAATGTTAACTACATTTAATATTCCAACATTTAATACATGGCTGACTGCTTGATGGACTGTTATATTCAAACAAATGTGGATAATCAAAATCAAACGGTTCTTAAATACGGTCACATTGCAAGACAAATTGTTATGATTAGCAAATAAAAGAGAGAGGGCACACTCGTATTCCTAATTCTAATGTCTGCAAGCAAACGAACGCTTAACAAAAATTTAATAACAAGTCCAACAGAAAGAAGGAAAAAGGCTCGCAAGAATTGGTACCTTAGTAAAACAGAATTCGTACAAAGAAGAGAAATTTAAACAAAAACAGACAAAAACATAGAAAAAGAGACAAGAAAATCCCAGTGACTGTTGTTACGAGCAGTAATGCTAGGTTTTAAACACTGCATGATCATTGTCTTTTTGGTTGAAATACAGTTTTACAATGCTGAAATAAAATAAAGGATTATTCTGCTAAAAAAATTAGAATACTCTTTGTTTTCAAACGGAGTTTTGTTAAGTAATTTGATTGTGTGATTTTCCAAGTCGCTGGTACATTTGAAATTCTACAAATGTCCATCATTTTCTGATTCGCTTTCCACGTAGTTATCGGATCCCTAATTTGCTCCCAGCTTGTCCTCTTTAATAGACGTCAAAACAGTGATAATCTCATTTTTCTCCTCCTCAAAGAACATCATAGTATGAATATCCTAAACCTGCTCCTCTAAAAGCTCCTAGTTTGGAAACAAATTATTACTGCAGATTATATACAAACAAATTGAAATACTACATTTTATCATTTATATGATACTTGAAGTTCACTAAATAAGACTTACTGCACGACACTTTTTATTTTCAGGTGAAGCGCCAAACAGTTGGGATCCTAGGCCTCCTCTTGAGGGAGGTAAAATCTTAAAGTCCTAAAGAAGGCCTGAAATTATGTTTTGACGCCTTGCACTATAATTTCAGATTTTGGGCCAATATATTCCTATCCATATGGTAAGTCTCATTTTAAACAGTAAAGAAAATATAAGTAGTGAATTTCTATTTTATGTGGGAAATATATAGCTCCTATGGCAAGTAAAATCTTAAAGCTCTAAAAATAATTTAGAAGTCATTTCTTTCTCTTTTTAAATTCAATATAAGTTAAAAAATCTTAAAGCTCTAAAAATAATTTAGAGGTCATTTCTTTCTCTTTTTAAATTCAATATAAGTTAGAAAATTTTATTGAGAAATGAATACAATAAAAATTAATACTGTTAACAGCCACGAGTCAATAGACATAACCAGTATTTGGGCAAATATACTCCTACCAACATGTTAAGTCTAAAGAAAATATAAGTATTGAATTTCTATTTTGGTGTGATTATCCAGCAATGAGAATCTAAATATTATTAAGGGGTTTAAAATAATTTAGTCCCACCTTGATAAAATTAAGATTATGATAGTTGAGTAGAAGTCATATTTTAAAGCAATTCTTTATTGGCAGGGTCCACAGCATCCACCCAAGGGAATCCCGTAGCCGCTCCAACAGAGAGTAAGAAACCTCTATTTCAAATAAATATCCCATTCATAAAAACATATTTAATACATGGCTGACTGTCTGATGGAATGTTATATCCAAACAAATTTGAATAATAAAAAATCAAATGGTTCTTAAAGATTTACATTGCAAGACAAATTGTTAAGATTAAGCAAAGAGGGAGAGGGCCAGAACCTCTAACAAAAACTTAATATCAAGGAAAGAGGAAAATAAGTGATACCTTACTAAAACAGAATTCATTCAAAGTAGAGAAATTTAAACAAAAGCAGAAAAAAATTTAGAAAAGGAGACAAGAAAATTGAGTGATAGGGAGCAACATCCATTTGAAATGGTGCAAGAATTTGATGAACTTGTTGTTCATGATAGAGCTCCTTGTTGAGCTCTGCTTGTTGTAATCCTTTCAGTATTAATACATTTTTACCCTTCTTTTTCAAAAAAAAGAAAAACAAATCATCCGCCATCCCCAAACCAGCATCCTATATGACAACAATATGCAGAAAATGAAATAGATGAATAAAAAAAACAATGAAATATATAAACAGATTTAACACAAGAAATGTTGACCATGTCACGTTGGCAAAATGAAAATTGAAAAAGGTGGTGAAGTGCATTGAAAAGATGGTAAAGTACATGGTGTATATTATGTGGCATATTTGTAACAAAGATATGTTTTGGCATATATAACGAAGTTATGTTTTTGAAAATATGGCAATGTGAAGCATGGAAAATTGAAAGAAAACATTAATATTGTTTTGGCAGCAGAAGATCGTATATTATTGACATAAGTCGGTACAAGGCAGTGAAGTGGACTTGAAATTATCATCAAAAATACTTTCGGTTGTAGGTGTTTTGAAAGGCATTTTTATCCCTGTGGATTCCATTGTGAAGGGTTTTTAACATTTTTGTTCTCCAAGATTATAATGTGTCTATTGTATAAAAGTTTTAAATGCAAATTGGGATATATCTTGTCTTCGAATGCAAATGTTTAGACATTTTCTTGTCTTTTGGGTGATTCTTTGACAACGGATACAAAATGTTTAGATGTTTTTGGCAGAAACTTGAATTCATTTTGCTCAGCAAGTTTGAAGGATCTTTCTCTCTTCATGTGTGGATTCTAGCATGGGTAATAGTATAATAATGTTCTTTTTGGCAATACAAATGTTGCTGAGTCCTATGGCTTGAAAAGAATGATTTCGTGGTATTTGATTAGTTCATTGTATATATATACTCATTTTATTTTTTCTCTTTACCTGTGCATGCATAAAATGAGATGAATAGTGGAGTTCATCTTTAAAGAAAAAGAAGGATTCTTGAGGAAAAATAGATTTCCTCGAATACATAAGGTTTTTCGGAACAACGGAGGTAACTAAAAAGTCCAAACAGCTCTAGGTATGTCATAGCAATGCAGTTGCAATCCATTCATATTTTGAAAAGAGATTAAAGGAATAAAATACTTTTTATTCCTAGCTTCAGTTTTAGAAAAAGAAAAGTTTGAAGAATTTTCTTTATCTTGAAAAGAAAATACAGTCGGGTTCAAAATAATGAAAAATTAGATATTTAGAAAAAGATAGAAGAAAAGTAAAGTTTTCTTTTGAAGATGAAATTTCCCTTTGGTTGCTAAGAAAACTTAAAAAAATCTAATGGCATTTCTTGAAAAGATTTCTTTTAACTCTGATATTGTTTCTTTCTGGTTTCAAATAAATTTGATGCTGTTCAAAAGAAAATTATTCTGTGAGTAATGTGGAAGTTTCTTCAAACCTTAATGGTTTGGAACAAAGTTTAAATCTTGGGTTTCTGTTTTTTGTACCCTAGATGATAGTTTCTTGAAAGTATTTCATTTGTTCAAAGAGAAATGTTTTTGAAGGGATTTCATTTGTTTAAATGGCAATATTTTTGAAAAAGCTTGAAAAGAAGATGTGGAGTTCTATTTACATAGTTTGAAACTTATATGACTGTCAGTTTATGAGACATGGACAAATCCGAGGCTTAACTATTTCAAGTTTGTTTCTAAACACCATTTCAAAAAGAGGCTTTATAAAATGACCCTAAATGGTCTAGTTGGTTCTACATAACTGATTCATCTCTATATATAGAGAACATTGTAAATCTAAAATGCTTGTGTGTGAAAAAGGCATTAAAAACGAGACACATATACATTTGTGAAGGACTTGAAAAGAGTTGTATTTAAAAGTTATATTATAAGCTTGTATACATGTATAGGTGCAACATATACATTTGCATGTGTATATGAGATTGTACCAATAGCAAGAGATATAAAGGGTTGAACACCCTAAGAAGCTATTGTTGCTGATTGTAAAGGAGTTGAAGCTCAATAAAGATTACAGTTTCACAGAGTGGTTTTTCTCTCTATAATGAATCCTATTTGAAGGTTTCCCACTTGGCAAAATACGTGTCTCTATACTTTTTGAGTTGGTATTTCTTTCTGTTCATGGTGAATGTTTTTAATTTCTAGCACAACTTTATATTCAGCTATGAATTGTTAAAGGGTTGAAATCAAGTTTTTGAATTAAATTTATATAGTTCTAATTCACCATCCCCCCCCCCACTCAAAACTCTAACACTTCCAACAAGTGGTATCAAAGCATAGGATTCCTCTTAGGAATTGTTCTTAGGATTATTTGGAAGTTATGGCACAAGTTGAAGGAGCTTCCCTTAATAAGGCTCTGCTGTTTGATGGAAATGATTATGTTTTTTGGAAAGTAATGATGGAGGCCTTTATACACTCTTTAGATGTAAGAATGTGGAATGTCGTTATTACACAGTATACTATCCCACCAACAGTCCCTACTAGTGCAAATGATAAATTGACATTTGAGTTGGATAAGAAGGCAAGATATGCCCTTCTTTGTGGTCTCACAAAATATGTTTTTGCTAAAGTTGTCTATTGCAATTCAGCAAATGACATTTGAGTCAAACTTGAAAAAATCTATCAAGAAGATGAAAAAGTAAAAGAATCCAAACTGCTAACTCTCAAAACACAGTTTGATAATCTAAAAATGAATGAAGATGAAACCATTACAGCATACTTCTTAAGAATTGATGAAGTAGTAAATGTTAGAAAGGGTCTAGGTGAATAGATAGAAGAACATGATATAGTTTCAAAAGTCATTAGGTCAGTATTACCTAAATTTGAAACTAAAATATCTACATTAGAAGAAAAGAAAATTTTTTCAAAAATGACCCTGCATCAATTACAAGGAACTCTAAGTACATATGAAATGAGGATTAGCAATCAAGCTATTTTCTCATCAAAAGAAACAATTTTTAAGGCTGAAAAGCATGATGAGAGTGATTCAGACATAACATATGCTTTAGAAGCATTGCTGGCCAAAAGAATAAGAAACTACAAAGGAAAACCTAAATGTTTTAGTTGTGGTCAGTTAGGACATTTTCCTACAAAATGTCCAAATGTTGAGCTTGAAGACTGTGATGAGAAAATTGAGAAGTTTTCCAAAAAGAAGCCTTGGAATCAAAACAAAAGATTCAAGGACTATAAAAAGAAAAGTCTTATGTCAAAAGAAGATTCTAATGAAGAATCTAGTGATGTTGATAAAGAAGGGGAAAGACTATTCATGGCTGAAATAGTCTACACCCCTAAAACTGAATCTAGTGAATATAAATCTTCATCTGATTCAGATGAAGAAGTAGATCTCGAAGGAGAACTTCTAAAGTCTTTGGAAGAACTTAAAAGATTAAAGAAGTTAATTTCAAATCATGAAATTGAAAATCAAAAACTTCAAGAAGAGTTGAAAGAAGCAAATCTGATTATAAAAAATAAAAAATTCTTACTTGAAGAAAAAGATAAGAAATTGAATGTTTTACAAAGTTCGTCTAAAGAGTCTACAAGTCAGATAACCAAATTCTTTTTCAATGGTTATTGTTTCAACTACAATGTCTCTAGGTAGAAAGCTATTTCTTGTGAAAACAACACCAATCAAGGCAAAAGAAGAATTATTGGGTGCTTTAAATGTTTTCACTATGGTCATTATGCAAATCAATGTAAATTGAACTTGAGACTAAAATAAGTTTGGAAGAAAGTAAGGATAATTGAAAAGTCCTTAATTGTTGAAACAACCCTATTTGCTCAAAAACTTGCAATGTGGTTCTTGGATAGTGGCTTCTCACATCATATGACTGGGTGTAAAAGAAAATTCAAAACCCTAAAAAATTTTGATGGAGGGTTTGTACAATTTGGTGACAATTCAAGAGCTTAGATAACAAGAAGAGGCTCAATAATTTTGAACAAGAATACACCAATTCATGATGTATACTTTTTTGAAGGTTTAAAACATAATCTTTCAAGTGTCAATCAGATTTGTGACAGTGGATACTCTATTTCATTTAATGCAAAAGGATGCTACATCACAAATGGAAGAGATGGAATCATTGCTAGTGGCTTAAGAATAGGTGGAAATCTCTATAACCTAATTGATTCTACTATTCAAAAAATTTCATTGGTTAACACTTATTTTATGAGTCAAGTAGAAGAGAATTGGTTGTGGCATAAGAGATTGGGATATTTAAATTTTGATAATCTTGCTAGAATTAGTAAGAACAAAAAGGTCAAAGGGCTACCACAAATAACTAAACCAGAAAATATTTGAGAAGAATATGTAAAAGGAAAACAAACAAGAGTATCTTTTAAAGAAAAAGAATACTCATCAAATCGACCACTTGAACTAGTACATACTAATCTTTGTGGTCCAACTAAAATTGCATCATTAAATGGTGAAAAATACTTCATGTTGTTCATAGATGACTATTCAAGGATGGTTTGGGTAACATTTCTAGAACAAAAATTAGAAGCCTTTAATCATTTTAAATATTTTAGTAAAATGGTAGAAAGGGAATCTGATTTAAAACTAAAATGCTTAAGATCAGATAGGGGAGGAGAATTCACCTCTCAAGAATTCATTCAGTATTGTGAAAAACATGGCATAAAAAGGCAATACACTTCTACTAGAACACCACAACAAAACAGTGTTATGGAAAGGAAAAACAAAACTATAAAAGAAATGGCCAGAACCATGCTTAATAAAGCAAAACTTCCTGATAAATTCTGGAAAGAAGTTGTTCATACAATTGTCTACATTCTTAATAGAGTACACATCAGAGTTAAAATAACTTATACTCCATATGAATTATGGAATGGAAAAAAAAATATGTCAAGAATATAAAGATTTTTGGACGTAAATGTTTTATAAAAAAGAATGATGATTCTCTAGAGAACTTCAACTGAAGATCTAATGAAGGGATTTTTCTCGGGTACTCCATGCATAGCAAAGCTTATAAATTCTATAATAGAAGGTTAAACAAAATTGTAGAAGCCATAAATGTAATATTTGATAAAAAAATTGTGTGTAATAATGACAAAGAAGATCATGAAAATTCATCTTTTCATAAGTTAGAAACATTACATGATCTTGAAAATGATAAAACTGAACTTGCTGATGAAAATGAACTTGTTGATGAAATTGAACTTGCTAATGAAATTGAATTAGAAAACTGCTCAAGTCCCAAAATAACAAGTGTTGATTCAAAAATAAAAACTTCTTCTAGAATAATAGTTAAGAGACATTCTGAGTCTCAAGTTATTGGAGATGTAGAAAAGAGAATTTTAACTAGAAGAAAAGCCAAAATAGGAGAACAAGCAAACATTGTTGAACACTTTTTCTTTATAGCAAATTTTGAACCAAAGAATGTTGCTAAAGCCTTATCAGATTCCTATTGGCAAACTACTATGTAGGAAGAAATAAATCAAATAGAGAAAAACAAGACTTGAGAACTTGTTCCTAGATCTAATGATAAAAATGTCATAGGTGGAAAATGGGTATTTCGTAACAAACTGAATGAATAAGGCAAAGTGATCAGAAATAAAGCTAGATTTGTATGCAAAGGTTATGCTCAGTAAGAAGGAATAAATTTTGGTGAAACCTCTACACCACTTGCAAGGATGGAATCAATTAGAATTTTTCTTGCATACGCTAGTCGTAAAAAGTTCATTGTTTACCAGATGGATGTTAAAATTGCATTTTTGAATGGGTACCTTAAAAAGGAAGTCTATATTGAACAACTAGAAGGTTTTGAATCTTTTGACAAACCTGATTATGTTTACCAACTCAAAAAGGCTTTGTATGGCTTAAAACAAGCTCTTAGAGCTTGGTATTCTAGGTTGGATAAATGTTTAATTTCAAGTGGATTTTCTTGTGGAAAGGCATGCAACACTTTGTATATCAAACTTATAAATGATGATATTTTGGCAATAGAAATCTGTGTGGATGATATTATTTTTGGGTCTACTAATGATGAATTAGCAAAAAAAAATTCAAAGATCATGAAATTTGAGTTTGAAATGTTACTATTAGGTGTGCTCACATTTTTCCTTGGTTTGCAAGTCTCACAGCTATGATTGTTTCTTTCTCAAATTAAATATGCAGAAGAAATGTTGAGAAAGTTTAATATGGCTAAATGCAAACTAGTAAGTACTCCTATGGAGATAGGCTGTAAACTAATAAAGAATGATGAATCAACTTTTGTAAATCAAACTCTCTATAGGTACATGATCAGAAGTTTGTTATATCTAACTGCATTTAAACCTGATATAAGGCAAGCAGTATCTATGGTGTCAAGATTTCAATCTGATCCAAAGCAATCTCATCTAAATGCAGTGCATAGAATACTGAAATACATCCAAGGCACACTTTATTATGGTTTATGGTATCCTCATAGCAATGATTTTACACTATTTAGTTATGCTGATGCAAATTGGGGTGGATTTGATGATAAAAAGAGCACCAATGGTGTAGCCTTCTTTCTTGGTGAGTGTTTGGTTGCCTGGCATGGTACAAAATAGGATTGTGTCACTTTATCTACTTGTAAATCTGAATATGTTGCTGCTACAACATACTATATCTAGTTAATTTGGATGGATTATTAGTTATCTAATTTGGGCATTCAGGTTTCAAAACCCATTTCTATCATGTGTGATAACATGAGTCCTATTCAATTGAGCAAAAATCTAGTAATGCACTCATGCACAAAACATGTGGCCATTAAACTTCATTTCTTGAGAGATAAAGCTCTTAATAATGAATTCAAACTAGTTTATGTGCCTACTCAAGGACAGGTAGTAGACATTTTTACCAAAGCTCTACCTAGAGAATTGTTTGAATAGTTAAGAAGTCGATTGGGAGTTTTCTCTCAATTAATGCTGATATAAAATCTTTACCAATAAACATTTTATGTTAGGTTTTCTGCTCCTTTCACATAGCTTGTTCATGAAAAGTAGATGGTCAAATTTTTTGATGCAAAAATTTTGGAGGAGAAAGCATTTGATGATATTATCAAAACTTTATTTGATAGTCAGCATTCACATGTATGATCATTTTCAGTATTGTATGATGGTTCTCAACATTTGATGATTCTCTATTTTTTTTTTTGGTTCAACATAGCATGGAATAATCAGCATTTTTTTTTTTGATTCATTATCTTGTATATATAAGTTGAAACTTTTTTTCAAAAATTTAATATGTTTCACCTTGTATATATGAGATGGTAAAATTTTTGCCTCAAAAAATGGGGGAGATTGTTGACCATGTCACATTGGCAAAATGCAAATTGAAAAAGGTGGTGAAGTGCATTGAAAAGATGGTAAAGTACACAGTGTATATTATGTGGCATATTTATAATGAAGATATGTTTTGGCATATATAAAAAAGTTATGTTTTGAAACTATGGCAATGTGAAATGTGGCAAATTGAAAGAAAACATTAATATTGTCTTGGTGGTAGAAGGTCATATATTACTAACGTAAGTCAGTACAAGGCATTCAATAGTAACATGCATGTTCTACTAGGTGTTAAGTGGACTTGAAATTATTATCAAAAATTTGAAGGATCTTGTTGTCTTCATGTGTAGATTCCAGCATGGGTAATAGTATAATAAAGTTTTGTTCAGCACTACAAATGTTGCTGAGTCCTATGGCTTGAAAAGAATGATTTCTTGTGTTGGTATTTGATCAGTTCATTGTATATATATACTCTCTCTTTTTTCTCTTTACCTATGCATGCATAAAATGAGATGAATAGTGGAGTTCATCTTTAAAGAAGAATAAGGGTTCTTGAGGCAAAATAGATGTCCTCGACTGCATAAGGTTTTTCGGAACAATAGAGGTAACTAAAAAGTCCAGACAACTCTAGGTATGTCATTGCAATGCAGTTGCAATCCATTCACTTTTTGAAAAGAGATTAAAGGAATGAAATGATTTTTATTCCTAGATTCAGTTTTAGAAAAAGAAAAGTTTGAAGAATTTTCTTTACCTTGAAAAGAAAATACAGTCAGGTTCTAAAAATGAAAAATTAGATTTTTAGAAAAAGAAGAAGAAAAGTAAAGTTTTCTTTTGAAGACATTTTTTTTTTTGGTTGCTAAGAAAACTAAAAAAAATCCAATGGCATTTCTTGAAAAGATTTCTTTTGAATCTGATATTGTTTCTTTCTAGTTTCAAATAAATTTGATGTTGTTCAAAAGAAAATTATTCTATGAATAATGTGGAAGTTTCTTCAAACCCTAATGGTTTGGAACAAAGTTTAAATCTTGGGTTTTTGTTTTTCGTACCCTAGATGATAGTTTCTTAAAAGTATTTCATTTATTCAAAGAGAGATGTTTTTGGAGGGATTTCATTTGTTTAAATGGCAATATTTTTGAAAAAGCTTGAAAAGAAGATGTGGAGTTCTACTTGCACAATTTGGAACTTATATGGCTGTCAGTTTATGAGACATGGACAAATCCGAGGCTTAACTATTTCAAGTTGGTTTTTGAACAACATTTCACAAAGATTTTTTATAAAACGATCCTAATTGGTCTAATTCGTTCTGCATAACTGATTCATTTTGAATTTCATATATATATATATATATATATATATATATATATATATATATATATATAGATAGAGAGAGAGAGAGAGAGAGCATTGTAGATTTGAAATGCACGTGTGTGAAAAGGGCATTAAAAATGACACACATATACATTTGTGGAAGATTTGAAAAGAGTTGTATTTAAGAGCTATATTATAAGCTTGTATACATGTATAGATGCAACATATACATTTGTATGTGTATATGAGATTGAAAGAATAGCAAGAGATATAAAGGGTTGAACACTCTGCAAAGTTATTACTACTGATGGTAAAGGAGTTGAAGCTCAATAAAGATTACAGCTTCACAGAGTGGTTTTTCTCCTTATGACAAATCCTATTTGAGAAATTTTGAGGGTTTCCCACTCAGCACAATATGTGTCTCTATACTTTGTGAGTTGGTATTTCTTTTTGTTCATGGTAAATGTTTTTAATTTCCAAAATAGCTTTATATTCAGTTATGAATTGTTAAAGGATTGAAATCAGATTTTTGAATTAAATTTATATAGTTCTGATTCACCTCGCTCTCAGAACTCTAACACTTCCAACAAGAAAGTAGATACTTTTACAAAGACAAAACTCTGCTACAACAAAGACCAAATTCTTTTATTCCATTACAATCTTATTTCATTTACTTACATTTAAGAACTAGCACTTCTACAGCTAGGAATAAACATGGAGTTTATGTACATGATCTTCCTTATTTTTTATCCTCTAATTTGTTTGCATGATAACAAATTAATTAGTATAACTTCTGATCCGTGGAGATAATCAGTTATAACTGTTGTCTACTGTGATTTTTTTATAACATTTAAGCTGTTAAATTGGTCAACAATCTGGTTCATCATCATCAGAAATTTGGTGCAGACAAAAGGTAGTTTAAACTGAAAGTATATAAGCAAAAAATAGCAACTAGTGGATATCTTTGCAAAGGGAGCTGGAAAGGATCAGTTTTTAACACTCAGAAATCAGATTGTTAGCCATTGCTAGAAGTAGGATACAGAGTTCAAATGAACATTAAACTCATCTCCAGCTCCACTGTTTCCGTCAATTTCCAGTTTTAAGTATTTTAGGATTGTGATAATCAACGCTTGATTATTATGAGTTTTCTGAAAGTTAATAAAAAGGTCTTTCTTTATGTTCTCTGTAGTTGCATTGATTCAACATATAATAAAGGGCAGTTTATATAATATGAAAGCTGCAGCTCAATTAAGCTTTGTAAACTGTTGTTAGGCTTTAAACACCGCATGATCATTGTCTTTTTGGTTGAAATACAGTTTTAGAATGTTGAAATAAAATTAGGATTAAGGATTATTCTGCTAAAGAAAATTAGAGTATTCTCTGTTTTTAAGCAGAGTTTTGTTAACTAATTTGTTTATGTGATTTTCTATATTATTTTGTATTTGGTTGCTGGTACATTTGAAATTCTACAAATATACATCTTTTTCTGAGTCACTTTTCACAGAGACACCAGGTCCTTAATTTTCTCTCCCAGCTTGTCCTGGGACTCTTTAATAGATGTCAAAACAGTGATAATCTCATTTTCTCCTGAAAGAAAATCATAGTACGAATATCCTAAACCTGCTCCTCTAAAAGCTCTTAGTTTAGAGACGAATTGTTATTGCAGATTATGTACAAAAATATTTAAATACTACATTTAATCATTTATATGATAGTTGAAGTTCACTAAATAAAACATACTGCATGAAGTTCACTTAACAGTTGGGATCCTATGCCATCTCTTCAGGAAGGTAAAATCTTAAAGTCCTAAAGAAATTCTGAAATTAAGTTTTTCACGTTTGCCCTTATGGATTATCGATTTTCACTTTCCTTACAATGTCAGGTCAGGATTCGTATCCGAGCTCTTCTCCTTCCGGACTTATTAAAGCCAGTAAGTGATCATAACTTTCGAAATGTAATAGGACAATAAAACCTAGTGTCCCTATTCTATTCTGAATTGTTGAGCCACAGAAGCATTTGTCATTAGGCAATGGTGTTATTTTACTATTTATAATTCTGTTCTACTGCACTTGTTACAGGCGCAGCTGTTTTAGGTGTGCTACTAACATTCTTCTACCTATCTCGCTATTTAACTTCTACCTGTCTAGCTAATCAAAGTAGTTGCAAGTGAGCTATAAAAGAACCTGGCTGGAAAGATAATTTATTTTTCTTAAATTTCATTTTATTTGAGTAAATATAAATGATAATATAAATTTTAATATTCAATGTCTTTAATTTTTAAAGATGAAGGGTCTATCACGTCCATCCTTGCTTTATGACATATATCACTCCCACTCCAAGTAAAATCTTAAAGTTCTAAAAAATATTGAAACCAATTTTGATAATTAATTCTATATTCATATTTGTATGCTCTTGTGTTGAGAACATGTGTCTCAACCTTGCAATCTTCTTTTGGAAAATTCTAAAATTTGTTTGTGGAAGTTTCCCCCTTGTTTATACATTAGAAATTGGTTAATGAGTTGTCAAAAATGAGTCCTGTCCATAGTAGAATATAGGTAGGTCAATTTTAGAGCCTTGATGACTCATTTTGTGAATTTTATGGGGGTCTAGACTAAGGGACAAAATTGTGCACGGGATTACTATTTTAACTGGTTGCTTTTCCATATTGGAAATGTAAATGTCAAAAATGGGTAACATGTGGCATGCTAGTTTTGCCAACCACAAGTGGTTTCTAGATTATAAAATCACTATAAAAGGAGTGCTTGGGGAGGTGTTTGTGTAATTGAGTTTAGTTTGCAAGACTGGTTCTAGAAGGAGTCTCTCCGAGTTTGAGTTGTGGTGATGTGCTCCTGTAAGAACTTACATTGCAAGTGTATTGTAATCATCTTGGTTTGATAATACATTGTGTGGATTTTGGAGGGTGGGATTTTTCTCTCAAAAGGGTTTCTCCACAGTAATCACTGTGTTATGTGTTCATTGTTATTTTGATTATGTTATTATGCATTTATTGAGATCTTTGCAATAGCTAGTTGAATTTGGATAATCATCCTTTCAAATATTAGTGTAGGAAGTGATTCCATACACCTTTGCTTCCGTACAAGTAGTATCAGAGCCTCATCAGTTTTGATTCTATTTGTTGGGTATAGGGTTTTTTGAGCTAATCAAAGTTTGAGTGGGAGCTTGTGCAGAGTTTTTCATTTCTATATTGCAAGATTGAAAAGATGGTAAGCATGTTGGGGAGAATTGATGTTGAAAAATTTTATGGCACAAACTATGAGATGTGGAAGCTAAAGATGGAAGATCTATTGAATGATTAGGATCTATGGGATGTGATTGATGAGAGAAGGTCGAGGCCCATAGATCTGACTTTAGCTGCACAATATGATGTTATAGACAAAAAAGCTAAAGGTCTCATTAGATTATGTCTTACAAACTTGATTCTGATTAATGTCCATGAAGAACCTACCGTAAAGAAGCTTTGGAAAAAGCTAAGTGAGATCTATCAAGAAAAATCATTTGTGAACAGGATTTTCTTGAGGAAGAAGTTGTATTCTTTGAGACTGGAAGAAGGTGAACAAATTTTTGAGCATCTAAAAAGGTTAATATATTGGTGACTTAGTTGACCTCAATAGGGGTGCTAATGGATGAAGAAAAAAGGTGTCAAATCTTTCTATGTTCATTGCTAGACTAATGAGATAGTCTTGTGATGGCTATAGGGAGCACTTTAGTTATCTTGAAAATGGACAATGTTGTTGGTTCTCTACTTTCTGAGGAGATGAGAAGGAAGGTCTCTCTGAATGCCAAAGAGGCTTTGAGTGTTCGTGGAAGACCAAAAGAAAGAGGCAAGAATGAAAAACAACATGGTCATTCTAAGTCCAAATAAAAAAGGGAGATCAAAATCTCCTAGTAAGTCCAAACCAATTTGCTGGAATTGTGGAAAACCTAGACACTTTAGAAAGGACTACAAAGAGAAGAAGAAAAGGAACAAAAAGAAGAAGCAAGATTCTAATTTTGAGTCAGAGAAGGAAGATGGAGATGCTTTCATTGCAGCCTTGGCCACTCATACATGTGAAAATGCATGGTTAATAGACTCAGGTGCATCTTTCCACATGACTCATAATAGAAACTGGTTTAGTAAGTATGAAAATTTTGATGGTGGTTAGGTGCATTTGGTTGATAATTCAATACTTGATATTGTTGGTCATGGAAGTATTCATGTGAAATTTTGTGATGGTAGAATTAGAAGATTTGATGGTGTCTTGCATATCCTTGGACTAGCAAGGAATTTGTTATCTATTAGTAAGCTAATAGATGCAGGTGTGCATGTATAGTTTTCTGAAGCAAGTGTAAAAATGGTGAGAGGTGCTATGGTAATAGCGAGAGGAGGTAGATTGGGTACATTGTACCAACTTGATGCATGCACAATCAAGTGCAATAGTACTTCTGATAAGATTGTGAAAAAGACTACTCAGTTGGAGAAGGAGAAGATTTCTCTTTCAACAAATGGTCATGGTTTTTGGGTACCCAAGGGTGCTCTATCTACCAAATCAAAGTTTCCTATAGAGAAGACCATGTTATGGTACCAGAGACTCAGCCAAATAGGTGAGATGGGTCTATGGACCTTGAAAAATAAGAACCTTGTTGATGGATTAAATGACTACAATCTTGAATTTGATTTTTGTGAGCATTGTATCCATGGTAAAAAAAACCGCATTCCGTTTTACTCAAGTTCTCATAAGTCTTCATGTATTTTGGATCTAATCCATTCAGATGTATTTGGTCTAGTTGATGTTCCTTCTATTGGTAGATCAATTTATTATGTCTCTTTCATTGATGATTTCAGTAGAAGAACATGGGTTTATTTCTTTAGGATCAAAGCTGAAGTTTTCAAATGTTTCAAAGAATTTAAAGCAATGGTTGAATTATAGATTGGAAAGAAAATAAAATGTTTGAGAACTGATAATGGTGGTGAATTTTTCTCCAATGATTTTGACACATTTTGTAAAGATTGTGGTATTAAAAGAGAGAAGACAACTTTGTATTCTCCACAGTAGAATGGAGTTGCAGAAAGAATGAATAGGACCCCAATGGAGAAGGCTAGGAGTATGCTGAGTGGTGTTGGAATAGAACAAAAGTTTTGGTCTGAAGCTATAACCACTGGCTTCTACCTAATAAATAGGTCTCCTACATCATCTCTTGTTGATAAGATGCCTATGGAAGCATGGTCAGGCCACAAGCCTTCACTTAGACATCTAAGAGTGTTTTTTTGTGAGGCGTATGCTCATGTGCCAAAGGAGAAGCGCACAAAATTGGACAGAAAAGATGTCAAATGTATCTTCATCGGATATAGTTATCATGTGAAAGGATACAAGCTTTAGGATCCTATTGCACAAAAGGTATTTTATTCTAAAAGTGTTATTTTTAGAGAAACTAAGCCTTCTTCTATTACAATGCAACCAAAACAGATTGAAGAAAAGAAAGATGTGATTCAACTTCCTGCTACACATAAGAACATTGAATGGAGGCCCTTAGAAAGACAAGATGTTGAAGAGAGCTCTACAAGTTCTAAATGATTAGAGGAAGACAAAGAACCTAATCATGAACCTGAACCAGGTTTTTTTTGAAGAACTACTAGACAAAGGAAACCACCTGAATGGTATGTGTATTCTCCTGATGATTGGAGATGCATATTTGCATTGAATGCTAATATTGATGAATTGAGATCTATACAAGAGGCTCTTGGTATGAATGATTCAAAGTCCTGGAAAATAGTGATGCATGAAGAAATGGTAACACTTCAAAGGAATCAAACATGGGACCTTGTACCATTGCCTAAAGGATGGAAGCCTGTTGGTTGTAAATGGATGTTCAAAAGGAAGATGGGTTTAGATGGAAACATTGAGAAGTATAAAGAACATTTGGTTTCAAAAGGTTACTCTCAAATTGAGGGAGTATATTATGGTGAGAATTTTTCTCTAGTAGCCAAAATGACATCAATTAGATTTTTGCTTTCTATTGCAATAGTTTATGATCTAGAGATCAAGCAAATGGATGCGAAACCTACTTTCCTTCATGGAGATTTGGAGGAAGCAATTTACATGTCATAGCCAAACCACTATGTGGTGAAAGGTAAAAGTCATTTGTTTTGTAAATTGAAGAAATCCTTGTATGGTTTAAAATAGAGTCCTAGGATGTGGTACTAGAAGTTCGATACATCTATGTTGAGTTTGAGATTTGTGCGGTCTAAATCTAATCACTGTGTATATTTCAAATTTGATGGTGATGGTTTCCTGGTCATTGCCTTGTATGTCGATGACATGTTGTTTATTGGCAAAGGAAAGGGTTTGATTGCAAAATTAAAATCTCAACTCTTGATAAAGTTTGAAATGAAAGATCTTGGTGCAGCTAGGTACATTCTAGGAATGAAGATTATAAGAGATAGATAGAACAAAAAGCTTTGGCTAGGCCAAAGTAAGTATGTTGGTACTATTTTGAAAAGGTTTAATATGTAGGATTCAAGACCATTGAGTGTTCCTATTACTATGGGAACAAAGCTTACTAGCTCACAGTGTCCTACATCCCCATTAGAGATGGAAGAGATGAGTTGAGTACCATATCAGACTGCTATTGGAAGTTTGATGTATGCTATGGTCTGTACAAGACCAGACATTGCCCAAGTAGTGGGAGTACTTTGTTGTTATATGTCTAATCTAGGAAGAGCACATTGGGATGTAGTAAAAAGAGTTTTTAGATACTTGCGGGGTACCTTAGAGTACTCAATATGATTTTTGTGGAATAGGAAACAAGCATTCCTTGGATATTTGAGGCTATGTGGATTCAGACTAGGCTGGTGATGTTGATAGAAGAAGATCCACCAGTGGATATGCGTTTACATTATTTGATGATGCAATCAGCTGGATGAGCAAGTGACAGGTTGTGGTCACTTTGTCCACGATTGAGGCAGAGCATATGGCAGCTACTCATGCTTGCAAAGAAGCCATCTGGCTAAAGAGATTGTGTTCAAATATAGAGTTCAAATAGGGTGTAGTGACAATTTATAGTGACAACCAAAGTGCAATCTGCCTAGCGAAGAACCCTACATTTCATGTGAGGACCAAGCACATTGCTGTACAATATCATTTTGTGAGAGATATGGTCGAGGATGGCAAGGTGAAGCTAGAAAAGGTAGAGACTTTGGTGAATGTTCCTGATGCATTAACTAGGCCCATGAGCATATAAAAATTTAGATGGTGTTTAGAGTCTATGGGCCTCTCATCCCCTAGAAATTAAGTCCATGATATTTAGGATCCCCTGACTCTTGCAAGGTGTTTGACAAGTGGGAGAATGTTCATAACATGTGTCTCAACCTTGCAATCTTCTTTTGGAAAATTCCAAATTTGTTTGTGAAAGTTTTCCACTTGTTTATACATTGGAAATTGGTTAATGAGTTGTCAAAAATGAGTCTTGTCCATAGTAGAATATAGGTAGGTCATTTTTAGAGCCTTGATGACTCATTTTGTGATTTTTATGGGGGTCTAGACTAAAAGACAAAATTGTGGATGGTATTACTATTTTAACCTGGTTAATTTTTCATATTGGAAATGTAAATGTCAAAAAATGGGTAACATGTGGCATGGTAGTTTTGCTCATGGTTTTCTAAAACCACAAGTGGTTTCCAAGTTGTAAAATCAATATAAAATGAGGGCTTGGGGAGGTGTTTTTGTAACTGACTTTAGTTTACAAGACTGGTGCTAGAAGGAGTCTCTGCGAGTTTGAGTTGTGGTGATGTACTCCTGTACGAACTTGTATTTCAAGTGTATTGTAATCATCTTAGTTTGATAATACATTGTGTGGGTTTTGGAGGGTGGAGTTTTTCTCTTGAATGGGTTTTCCCATAGTAATCACTGTGTTATGTGTTCATTGTTATTTTGATTATGTTATTATGCATTTCTTGATATCTCTACAATAGTTAGTTGAATTTGCATAATTGTCCTCTTAAAGATTAGCGCAGGAAGTGATTTTGTGCACCTTTGCTTCCTTACATCTTGAAGGCCATGCAGGAGTAACAAAGATGCCACCTAGAAGCTTTATGACGTATATCGCTCACACCACAAGTCAAATCTTAAAGCTCTAAAAAATATTTAAGCCAATTCTGATAATCAATTCTATATTCATATCTAAAAAATATTTAAACCAATTCTGATAATTAATTCTATATTCATATTTGTAGGTTGCTTGAAAGTCATGTGGGAGTACCAAAGATGGCACCTGGAAGCTTTATGCAGGAAATTCATGTGGGAGTACCAAAGATGCCACATAGAAGCTTTATGTGGGAAATTCATGCGGGAGTACCAAAGATGCCAACTGGAAGCTTTATGACATATATCGCTCCCACTACAAGTATAATCTTAAAGCTCTAAAAAATATTTAAACCAATTCTGATAATTAATTCTATATTCACATCTAAAAAATATCTAAACCAATTTTGATAATTAATTGTATATTCATATTTGTACACTGCTTGAAGGTCATGCGGGAGTACCAAAGATGCCACCTGGAAGTTTTATGACATATATCACTCCCACAACAAGTAAAATCTTAAAGCTCTAAAAAATATTCAAACCAATTCTAATAATTAATTCTATATTCATATCTAAAAAATATTTGAACCAATTCTAATAATTAATTCTATATTCATATTTGTATGCTACTTGAAGGTCATGCAGGAGTACCAAAGATGCCGCCTAGAAGCTTTTTTTGGAAGTATCAGAGTTCTTAGAGGGGTGGGGGGGTGGGGGGGTGAATTAGAACACAATTAAATTATCTCACAGTCTAATTACAC
Source organism: Cupressus sempervirens (assembly GCA_028749045.1). Taxonomy (NCBI): domain Eukaryota; kingdom Viridiplantae; phylum Streptophyta; class Pinopsida; order Cupressales; family Cupressaceae; genus Cupressus; species Cupressus sempervirens. The sequence goes on along the minus strand of CM053790.1, from coordinate 636,472,907 downwards.
TAATTTTAATTCACAATTTACAGCAGTGGAGAAATCAAAATGTACTGAAATGTAAACATGCATAATAATACCAACTCACAGAAAGAAGATACACCAATTTTGTGCCGAGTGGAAAACCCTCGAAAATCCTCATGGTTTCATCATAGGGAGAAATACCACTCCATGAACTTGTATTCTTTATTGAGTTCCAACTCTTTTATGATCAGCAGCTTCTACTGCTCCGAGTATTTTAACCCTTTTATCAGTATTGTAATTACAACCTTATACACATATATAAATGTATATGTATGACATTTATACATGCATACAAGTTTATAATAAGACTTTCAGTCTTTACAAATTGTTTTGAAATATAAGTCTTCTTTTTGTTTCTTTTCAACTCTCTCTGTATTTAATTTACAAATGATCTCTATATTTATAGAGATGAAATTCGAAACTGATAAGTTACATGAACCTAACTGAACCAGTTAGGTTTGTTAAAAAAAAAATTCTTTCAGAATGTTGTTAAAGAAACCAACTTAATTTAGTTAAAACTCGAATGTGCCCTTTCTTTATGAAACTGTCTGTCATCTCTTCCTTTTTAATCAAAACTGTGCTGGAAGTATTCCGAGTTTAATACTTTTAATATAATCTTCAAGATAATCTGTTTACTTCTTCAAAAAGAAAAACATTTTACCACTGGTTATTCAGTATTTCCAATATGAACATGCAATGCTATTGAAACCATCTATATTACAGATAATGTGTCTTCTCATTTATTTCTTTTGTCTTTTTGAAACTTTCATTTAGGGTTTATGTCATTCTTGTTTGAATCTTAGTAAAGATCCAATAGAAAAAAAAAACTTCTTTGCTATCTCCTCTAAGAATTCTTTTCAAAAACCTTGAAAGATTATAATTTTATGACTGTGCTTCATTCTTTTGGAGTTTTGATCTTCCGTGTGATTAAAAAGATCTGACAACAGCAATGAAAGAAAGAACTAAAATTTTGAAACCCTTGACTTCATGAAGAAAAGAAGTTTGAAGATCAAATGAAAACCTTTTCAACTTTACTATTTTGGCTGTAGTTTTTTTTAAAGTTTTATTGACGGTATTTTCGAAAACAAATGAAGAAAGACACCATTTGTCTCTTACTAAAAAAAATGACATATTTATCTCTTCACAACATACCTGAAGACTGTCGTCTTTTTACCTGAAAATGTTTTATCCTTTTGCCTTTGAAATCCATATTTAGCTTTGAAGAAGCAGCACACTATTCCTCTCGTTCAAGCATATGAAAAAGAAAACAAATGGGTTTGAACAAAGAAGAAATTAGTATCATGAAAAAACCTTGTCCTTTCACAATGCCGAACAAACATATTATCTTCAGTGAACTGTTTAAAAGATTTGCATGCCAAAACCCAAAAAATTATATTTCGCTGTCAAAGATCTATCCAAGAGTTCTTTCACGAAGATTAAACTTGCAATAATAGTAAAATAATCCTATTTTCCAGCCATAAATTTACAGAGAACAACCAGGAAAACCCTCATAATGCACTGTGTTAATGTTTCTTTCAACCTTAACGAGCACCCACAAAGAAAATTCATGTAGGAGTCAACAGCTTTATGCGGGAAATTCATGTAGGAGTACCAAAGATGCCACATAGGAGCTTTATGTGGGAAATTCATGTGGGAGTACCAAAGATGCCACCTGGAAGCTTTATGACATATATAGCTCCCATCACAAGTAAAATCTTAAAGCTCTAAAAAATATTTAAACCAATTCTGATAATTAATTCTATATTCATATTTGTATGCTGCTGGAAGGTAATGCAGGAGTACCAAAGATGTCACTTGGAAGCTTTATGCAGGAAATTCATGTGGGAGTACCAAAGATGCCACGTAGAAGCTTTATGTCGGAAATTCATGTGAGAGTACCAAAGATGCCACCTGGAAGCTTTATGACGTATATCACTCCCACCGCAAGTAAAATCTTAAAGCTCTAAAAAATATTTAAACCAATTCTGATAATTAACTCTATATTCATATCTAAAAAATATTTAAACCAATTTTGATAATTAATTCTATATTCATATTTGTACACTGCTTGAAGGTCATGTGGGAGTACTAAAGATGCCACCTGGAAGCTTTATGACATTTATCACTCCCACCACAAGTAAAATCTTAAAGCTCTAAAAAATATTTAAACCAATTCTAATAATTAATTCTATATTCATATGTAAAAAATATTTAAACCAATTCTAATAATTAATTCTATATTCATATGTAAAAAATATTAAAACCAATTCTAATAATTAATTCTATATTCATATTTGTACGCTACTTGAAGGTGGGAGTACCAAAGATGCCACCTAGAAGCTTTATGATGTATATCGGAATAAACCAATTCTGATAATTAATTCTATATTCATATTTGTACGCTACTTGAAGGTCATGCAGCTTTATGCAGGAAATTCATGCAGGAGTACCAAAGATGCCACGTAGAAGCTTTATGCGGGAAATTCATGTGGGAGTACCAAAGATGCCACCTGGAAGCTTTATGACATATATCGCTCCTATCGCAAGTAAAATCTTAAGCTCTAAAAAATATTTAAACCAATTGTGATAATTAATTCTATATTCATATCTAAAAAATATTTAAACCAATTCTGATAATTAATTCTATATTCATATTTTAATTAGAAGTGACTGCCATAAAAATTAATACTGTTAACGGCCACGAGTCAATAGACATAACCAGTAAAAATATGACCATGAATAGCTTTTGTTTTGACGCGTTGCACTATAATTTCAGGTTTTGGGCCAATATATTCCTATCCACATGGTAAGTCTAATTTTAAACACTAAAGGATGTAGAAGTAGTGAATTTCTATTTTGGTGCGACTATCCAGCAATGAGAATCTAAATATTACTCAAGGGGTTTAAAGTAATTTAGTCCCACCTTGATAAAGTTAAGATTCTGATATTTGAATAGAAGTCATAATTTAGATAGCTAGTTTTAAAGCAATTCTGTTTTGACAGGGTCCACGGCATCCGCGCAAGGGAATCCTGTGGCTGCTCCAACAGAGAGTAAGAAACATCTGTTTCAAATTAAGATATCATTCAAGAAGACATGTTTAACACATGGCTGACTGCCTGATGGATTGTTATATTCAAACAAATTTGGATAATCAACGCATGATTATTATGAGTTTTCTCAAAGTTAACAAAAATGTCTTTCTATATGTTCTCCGTAGTTGCATTCATTCAACATATAATAAAGGCCAGTTAATATATTATGAAAGCTGCAATTCTAAACTGCTGTTACGAGCAGTAAACAGTGCATGATCATTATCTTTTTCTGTTGAAATAAAGTTTTAGAATGCTGAAATAAAACAAGGATTATTCTGCTGGAGTATTTTCTGTTTTCAAACGGAATTTTGTTACACAATTTGTTGATTTTCTATATTATTTTGTATGTGCTTGCTTGTACATTTGAAATTCTACAAATATCCATCCATTTCTGAGTCGCTTTCGACGGAGACACCAGATTCTTAATTTGCTCTCCCAGCTTGTCCTGAGACTCTTTAATAGATCTCAAAACAGTGATAATCTCATTTTTGTCCTCCTCGAAGAACACCATAGAACGAATATCCTAAACTTACTCTTCTATTAAGCTCCTAGTTTGGAGACAAATTGTTATTACAGATCATATACAGAAAAATTCAAATACTACATTTAATCAGTTATATGATACTTGAAGTTCACTATATAAAACTTACCGCACGAGATTTTTTCTTTTCAGGTAAGGGCCAGACAGTTCGAATCCTACACCTCCTTCTGAGAAAGGTAAAATCTTAAAGTCCTAAAGAAGGCCTGAAATTATGTTTTTCATTTTTCCTCTTATGGATTACTGATTTTTACTTTCCTTACAATGTCAGATCAGGATTTTCCTCCTGGACTTATTATAGGCAGTAAGTGATCATAACTTTCCAAATGTAATAGGACAATAAAACCTAGTGTCCCTATTCTCTTCTGAATTGTTGAGCCACAGAAGCATTTGGTATTGGGCAATGGTGTTATTTTACTATTTATAATTTTACTCTGCTGCAGTTACAGGCGCAGGTGTTTTAGGTGTGCTACTAACATTCTTCTACCTATCTTTCTATTTAACTTCACCAAGAGCTGCTGTACCGTGAGATAACGTTCATTCAAACATTGAAATGGAGTCTTATATCATAGCAGATGCAGTTCTCTCTTCCAAGCAGCTACAATTCCCGGAACCTACACTAGATGTTTATACAAACCTCTCACCTCATGATATACTTGATATTAAAAGCTATTGCAGTGAGTCTCATCCAGCTAGGGTAGGAAGCTTTGCACGAGTTTACAAGATGATCTTCCATGGTGCAGTTTTGGCTATAAAGGAAATACAACATAGATCCCCTCACACCAAAGCATGGGTGCACAATAAAGTTGATCTTATGATGGGAAAGGAGCACACAAACATAAACAAACTGTATTCTTGGTGTATCGAAGAAAACATATCTTACTTGGCCTACATGTATATAGATGGGTGTTCTCTCCATGACTACTTGTTAGGAAATTGTATAGGATTTTCCTATAGTTGAAAGCAGAGCCTTAAACTGATGATGGGTATAGCCAAGGGAATTGAATTCTTGCACAAGAATAAAATCATTCATGTTGATATCAAACCTCAGAATGTTATGGTGGATCGTAATGATAATGAGGCAAAGATTGTTGATTTCGGGCTTTCGAAGCATGTAGATTGGCAGGGCACACATAGGTCAACTGCTATGGTAGTTGGTACGAGAGGGTATTGGGCTCCAGAGTATTGCAGGAATAACAAGATCTCTTACAAACATGATGTTTACAACTTTGGGATTGTTGTGCTTGAAATTGTAACAGGGCAGAGGCATGTTGATGAAGCACGTGGTTCAAGTCAGTTTCATATTCCAGGGCATGTAAGGCACATGATAGAGAACAATCGTTTTGAAGAAGCTGTAGATGCTAGACTCAAACAGGAAGGGCGGAACAATATCTGTTTAGAATATATATATATATATATATATATATTCTTATGATAAGTTTGTCGGTGTTTGAAAACAACAAAGAGGTAATAGTTCTGTAAAAAGAATTTTAAATTTTTACTACTTTTCTATGTTAGACCAAGTAGCTCATGATAGTCCAACGGTGTACTCTATTGTGAAGTCACTAAATCCTTACCAAGGTAGTTAGAGGTCTATGATGGAACCTCGAGTATTTTGATTGGTTCTATTTCCACCACCCCTAGGTCTTTTACCTAGAATAGGTTTCAATAAATTATATGTTTATGATGAGCAATATAATTCTTAAGATGAGACACATGGAAGATGTCATGCAGTAGTGTGAATCTGTAGGCTACCGGGTTCACAACTTTCAACCCCTCAAAGGGTCCCACATATCTTGGAGGCAATTCAGCATTCTTTCTAAACTTAATGGTACTCTTTTGGCATTTTAATTTTAATAGCTCCCATTGAGAATTCTCTAGATGTCATTTTTGCATCTGTGTGACTTTCATGTCTATCATTTGCATCTTTATGTCTCTTGTAGATTTGAGTTACTTTTTCTTCCATCTCCTTTAGCATTCCTGGCCAAATGACTATTTTATCCTCAACATGGTTCCAGCTTATAGGGGTTCTGCATTTGCAACCATATAGAGCTTCAAAGGGTGTCATCTTAATAGTGGACCAGTCAGAGTTATTATAATCAAATTCCATCAAACGTATATACATCTTCCATCGGTATTGTTCATCCATAAAATAAACTCTTAGAGGGTCTTCTAAAACCTAGTTTACTCTTGATGTCTAGCCATCAACCTCTGGATGATAAGTAGAACTAATATTTAGTTTAGTTCCTGAGGCCAAGAATAGTGTTTGCCAAAATCCAAATGTCATCCTAGCATCCTTGTCAAATATAATCTTTTCCAGAAGTCCATGAAGTCTGAAAAATTCTCACATGAACTTGTGTACAATTTATGGTGCTCCATCAGTCAAATTACCAGGTATGAAGTGGGCTACTTTGGTTAATCTATCTACTACTACTAGAATCATGTTGTATTTTCTTTGACCTTGTATTAAGTCCATTATGATTATTTTCCATTTCCATTATGATACCCCATTTGGATGTAGGAAGCCAGTTGGGTAAAGATGCTCTGCCTTGACTCTTTAACACTCTAGACACTTCGTAACATAGTCTATTAGTTCTCTTTTCATCCCCAGTTGGGTAAAGATGCTCTGCGTTGACTCTTTGATACTCTAGACACTTCGTAACATAGTCTATTAGTTCTCTTTTCATCCCCTTAAAAAATGCATAGGTTTTATATTATCCAAGGGGGGGCCAAGTGGAATTCTTCCAAAATCATTCTTTGATTTTTTGGTATTTTGGTTATGTATATCCTGCCTTCATATCTCAATAGCCCATCCTCTTATATTTTGAAATCTTTGTAATTGGGATCCTATGGGTCTTTGAGAAGTGAATGAATGATATCAATATAGAAGTCATCTTGTTTTAAATGATGTAATACTTGATCCTTTAATCTGATATTTATGATGGCCATAGTTGAGATATGCCTTTGTTGACTTAAGGAATCTTCTACCTTATTGTACCTTTTTTGGTGTTAAGATTGGGCTGAGTGAATGTGGTGATCTAGTCAAATTTCAAAAGGATTCCTTATCAAGTAATGCCTGCATATTTGGAGGGCATGCACAATGGCATCTAATTCTAAATCATGTTGGGCAGAATTTTGTTCATAATTTTTCAGCTTCCTTGACTCATATGAAAAAACTTGGTCCTATTGGATTAGTACACCTCCTAATCCTTCCCTAGATGCGCCAGTTATAATGAAATATTCTTTTTGGGGGTCTGGTACTCTAAGTATTGGTGCAGTGGTTAACTTATCCTTTAGGTGTTCAAAGGTTTTTGACATTTTTTACTCCAAATTAATTCCTTCCCTTTTCTCTTAAGTAAGGTGACGGGGTAAGCTATCTTAGAAATATCTCTGACAAACATTCTATAGAATCTTGTTAGACCCATGAAACCCTTGACCTCTATTAGATTCCTAGGTATACACTATTCCTTGATTTCTTTAATCTTTTAAGGGTCTACGACTATCCCTTGAGCTTATATATTGTGTCCCAAATACTAGATTTCCTTTTGATTAAAAACACACTTAGACAACTTTCCATATAGTTTATATTCTCCTAAGCTCTGTAGAACCATCTCTAAGTGTTCTGTATGTTCTCTTCCATTTTGTGAGTAGATCAAAATGTCATCTATAAAGACTAATAAAAACTTATCAAAATAGTCTTGAAAAATGATATTCATCAGGTTCATGAATGCTACTAGAGCATTGGTTAGTCCAAAGGATAGTACCACAAATTTGCAATCTCCATATCTAGTTTCTAAAGTAGTCTTGTGAATGTCTTCACCTTTGATGTGAAGTTGACGGTATCTTGACCTTAAGTCAATTTTTGAGAATATAGTAGCACCTCTCATTTGATCAAACATATCATCAATTCTAGAAAGTAAGTATTGGTTCTTGATGGTGACCTTACTGAACATCCTATAGTCTATGCACAGTCTAATAGTTCCATTATTTTTATTGAAGAACAACACTAGGGATCCCTAGGGTGAGACACTGGGTCAAATAAGTTTCATATTTGGAATGTCTTACCACCATAATTGTAGTTCCATCAACTTAGTCGTGGTCACTTGGTAAGGATCTTAGGATATAGGTTCTTCCCTACATACAAAGTCTTATAAAATAAAAATTTCTAGATTAAGGTAGTTTGGGAAGTTCTTCTCAAAACACATATTGAAACTTCTTAAGATATGGATAGTTATCCTCAAACAATATTTTTGAGTTTTCCATTATTTCTCCATCTTCTAGATCACTTGTATTTTTTCCAATTCTTCAATCGTAATTGGAAAGATATCACATCCTTTCCTTCCACATCATCATAGTGGCATGGTTGATATTTGACATAGTTTGATTTCGTGCACAACTCTTTTCATACTTACATGAGTACCTTGATTAAAAAATTTAGTGAGATAGTTGACCTTGGGCTTGTGTGCACTAAGCCAATTTGCACCTACGATGATGTCATAGAACTCAAGAGGTGCTACATATACATTTAATTCTATAGAGAAATTTTGAAAGTCAACCTGAACCTCAAACAAATATTGCTACACCTTAGCCCTTGACCAGTTTGAACATACTCAACTATCCATGGTTTTTCCATGTAACTAGACCTCTTTGGGAATCTACTTAACAACTTTGTGGTTATCAAACATTCTGAGGCTCCAATATCAATTAATGTAGAGATATGGTTTTTATAGATCTTACCCAAAGTTTAAATTGGGTCCAACTACTATTCTTTCTACTAGTTGTCTAGTATTGCTTGAATCCTCTACTAATAAACATCTTGTTGTGGTGCTAGTGCAAGTCAAGGTGGTTGGTTGGTGTTTGTCTTTCCAGTACATTTGTTAGTATAGTGATCCCCACCACAATTGTAGTGTAGTATTGGTGGTCCTTTTGTTTTATTTCCTTTACTATTCACATTTGTACTAGAGTTACCTTTAAATTCTTTGTTACCACTTTTTGTCAGCTCTAGTTTGTGGGGTTTGTAGTTCCTAAATTGTTTCTTATAGGATCTAGAGTCTCTTCCCTCTGAGTTCCAACTTGTTTTCCTTTTATTATCCTAAATAGAGTCATCTCCTTTTATTTTATTTTCTTGATGAACAACATTATTTATTCCCATGAAAAGATCTCCAGCTTTTAGATTATGGTCTTGCTAATACAAAGGTATATATTTCAGAAACTGAGTGAATTTTTCAAAGTATTTTTGTACAAACATATCCCCCTACTTAAGGTTCTGGAAGTCCAATGGCTTCTAGTCATAGAAGGTTTGGGGTAACCATTGGTTCTTGAAGATGACCACAAACTTACCCTAGGTAATTTTAGTTGTCTTAATATTTAGTTCTACCTTGCTGTTTCCCCACAAAGTTGTGACTTAACCTGAGAAATGGTGTATTCCCAAACTACCTTTGAGGTTTCCAAGAAATTTCTAATTTGAAAATATTATTCCATTTTTGTTAGCCATACTTTTGTATGCTCTCTAGATTTAGAACTAGAAAATTTGGGAGGTTTGATCTTTTTAATATCCATGAATAAGTAATCATCTATTTCAAGTTTCTTTTGATTCTCAGTTTGTGTAAGTGAGGCTTGAATATTTCTCTCACTATGTTTATAATTTCTAGTTCTTTTCTAGGAGGGGATGAGGATTGCATTTCCTCTTGACCTTGCTTATTTTGGGATGCCAAATCATTTATTCTCTTTTCCATATTTTATAGCTTCATTTGCATGTCTTGCAAAACCTGAAGTAGCAAATCTGTGCGAAGGGGTGATTGTTCTCATTAACCATTTCCTGGTATGTGACATTCTCATTGTTGTTCATGGTTCCTCTTTAATGTGGCCTAAAAGTAAATACAAGTTTTTGAGTCACTTTTCTGATTTATGTTTTTTTTTTTTTGAAAAGAAAAATAAGGAAAAACACAAGTAAAGCTAGGAATTTGACTACTTTATTTAAAATTTCTTAGCTACATTTGCAACCAATTTTATTCACCAAAATTCCTCTTCTGAGGACATTACGAATTTGGTCATTTCGATGTCTTATTATAAGGTTATTGCTCAATTTTAGTTTTGTAGTTATCTCGCAGCATCCAAGTTCTATGGAAGAGTTCAAGGGGGTTATCCTGGTGAGCATTCCATGCTTGGATGAGTTTGTCTCTATAAGTTGCCTTCCTAGTGAGGTCCATCTGACCCTTTCCTTCCTCATTCATTGACATGCTTGCGTTAAGGTTTCATTTTTCCAAGGCAAGGAACAATAAGAGTAATCATATTGTAGCATGTTCGTAATCAAGTAGGGAAATATGGGATGTTATGCCTTCTTGTGAGGAGTCTTCCTTGTATAAATGTTGCTACATTTAAATCTAAAGATTCTTAGGTTTACTACATTGCTAAGTGACGTGCTTGAGGTTCAATGTTGAACCCATTGCTCTAATAATTTCTCATATGAAATTATGTACTTATTCTAAGAACAATAATTGAACATTAAATAGTAAGGCATGAAGTAGGTATCAAAACAATCCATCTTAAACAACCATTAAAAAAACCCATTTCATACGATGATAACAAAATTAACTTTCTAAAGTGAAATAACTAACTAAATTGAATTCTACAATAACTCAAAAAGAAATTATAACCATTTCAATATCCTCTATGCCTAATATTACAAATTATAAATGTACTACAAGTACAAAAAAAGAGTACATAATGAAATTAATTGAAAATAATTGAAGGTTTTGTTCAAGCCTCGACATCTAGTAAAGAGGAGAACCATTAACATAGGCTTAACCTCCCAAACTCAAACCTTATGAATCCCAACATAATTTTATAACGAGAAAGGCCCTCCCTACTATGTGTTAGGCTTGGGGCACTATAGTCCAGCCACCTACGCATACTAGTGTCGCTTAGTAATAGGCATACATTCTAGATTAACTAGCAACACTGACATCTTGTGATCAAATTAGGCAATCATGCCTATAATCAACATTGGCCAAGGATTTAGATGGGTTTTAATACCCGATCACCATCACTTGTCGAGTACTAATTAGACAATCATGAGATGACTTGGATGTTTTAATAACCATCTTAAAGATTTAAATGTTCATACATGAAAGTTTTGATTTGTTGTTACTTTTCCATTGCACGAATCCTCTCCTCTCCACCCTCTTTCATTGGCTTCACTTGCCTAGGGTGAGTCCTTGGAGACTATTACTTCATACTTATATTTATGACATGGTGATCTTGGAATGACTTCCAACAACTAATATACAATGAGTACTAACATCTAATATCAGATATGCTATTTTGATAATCAAACATTTTTATAGAACTCTATTTGAGAGATACTTGGGTTTTTAAAAAGAAAGAAAATAAACATAATATATAAGGTCTCTCCACCTCAAGCCTCAGTAATGGATGATCATAAATATCTACAAGGATTTTTTTTTATATTGCACTCTCAACAAAATCTCATAGAAAAAATATGGTGAAAGAGACTTGGAATGTAAAAGTAACTAAACCTGATCGAATGTAAATGCCAAGGAAAAAGGTTAGCTCTATCTATGTCATGTGACTTTGAATGGCCCGATCTTTGAATTTCTTTTGAGGTGAAGAATGCAACAAGGTAGAATTGTGAGGATGAAGGAATGAGATAGATCACTTCAAGGCATCTTGTTCCGCTTTGATGCAAGATGCATAATTTAATATATATCACCTCAGACTTTGCAACCTATAGCCTTTAGCTCTCAACTCAGTTCAAGATGATAGTTTCAAATAAAATATCACCAGTTTCACAAGCTCTCAAATTTGAAAAGAGGGTGCCCAGTGCAGATGGCTGCTTCTAAAAAATATAATATAAGTTTTAAATTTACTGTAAGTTCCTTTTCTTAATATATTATATATGTGCATATATAAATATAGATAATTTTAATTTTTAATACATGATTTCAACATGATATCTCTTATATCAAAAATTTCTCTTCTAAATATATGTACATCTATATATATTTTTAATTTAGAGAAATATGGTTTATTTCTAACATCATATTTTCTTTGTATATGCATATGTGTGTGTGTGTGTGTGTGTCTATATATATATGCCACCATGATACTAGGACGATATGTATATGTGCATATATATACATATGTACATATATATATATGTAGACACACACACACATATATTTATATACAAGTTCTTATGATAATATTGCTAGTGCCTCAAAACAATAGCGAGGTAATAGTTTAGAACAAGAATTTTAAATATCTATTTTTTTTATATGTTTGACCAAGTAGCTAATGATAGTCGAATGGTGTACTCTATTGCAAAGTTGCTAAATCCTTATCAAGGTAGTTCAAGGTCATACCTAAAAATCAAATAATGAACTTAGATAGCACCCCATGCCTTGAATCCCATTTAGTAATGCTTTCTCCCATTTGTATACTCCTAGAACCACTAGAGCAAGATTTCAAAGATAATAACAAGTTAGTCCATTTAAATAAAACATTATAATGTATTACTAATATATTTAAATGACGACTAACTACCATTATCAATAAACAAATAAACATGATAACAGCTAACTGATTCTAATATACAAAATTTTAGCAACCTCTTTTCACGTGAAATAAATAGTTAACTATAATTTCCCTTTTCACACGATAATGACAATGATAATTTAAGTTAAACCTTACAACAACTATAAACTTTCCAAGAAGTTTGTTAATGGCTAGAAGCTAGAGACATATAGAAATGGAAAACAAGAAGTTATAGAAATATATAAATGAAAAACAAGGCAACTCCCACCCTAGTTTTCAAACTATAATTAAGCAGACAATTGTCCATATAATATCCAAAAGAAATGTTTGTAAAGGAGGCACCAACTTTCCAACAAATTTTTTAATGGCTAGAGGCTAGAACGATATAGAAAAGAAAAAAAAGAAAAAATTAAAATAGAGATAAAACTATGATACATTCAAACTATAAAGAATTTATATATATTTCAAACTTGATATGTAAAAATATTGATGTGATGGAACACCAACAAAGAGCCATTGCTCACTTATTGTGCACCACTCCTTTTCTCATTTATTTAGTTAATTAAAAAGAAAAATTGTACATCTCATCTTTTCTCATGTTTTTATTTATTTAGAAAGTCATATTTTCTTTGAACATTGGGAAAAAAAGAAAAAAATGAAAAGGAATAGAAAGTTAGATAAGAAAGAAAAACACATGATTGATAGACTTGAAAGATATATTTACTTTGAAAGGAAGAAAGACTATGTATGCATAATACATGCCATAATTTGAATTAGTTTCTAATGCTCCCCCTTACTCATGATTGTCCACTATAGTTTCTAAAAGTTGTCTCTAATGTAATATATGTTTTATTAGTGTGCTTATTTATTTTATGAAAAATTGAAATTTTGTTTTTGTAGTTAGTTTCAAGTGACTTACAAATCCACTTCATAATGATGTCATCAATAATACAAAGTATTGTTTGACAAATTAATTCATATTTTTATATCAATAACATTATCTTTAAAAATTATAATTATATTAGAATGAGTATAATATTTATGTTATAATTATTATAGTATAATTATATGTATTTTAGTAAATTAAATTGAGTCAATGGTGGTGATCTTTGATGAAGCGAACCTATAGTACATTTTAGAAAACATTAGAGCATTATTTTGTAGTAAAATGAAAAAATACTAGCAAAAAATTATATATAGAAATCTAATAAAAAATAGATATATTCTTACAAAAATTAAAATTAAATAAAGAATTGTGAAAATATTGGAAAAGTAGATTTTTTTTAGAAGACATAATTTTGAGATTAACAAATAGTAAAATATGAGTGAGTAATAAAATACAATAGTTATAGGTAAAAATATGTTATTGTTAATGGGTGCTTGTTCTATTGTTGAAGTTGAATTGAATAGAATGAGATCACTAGAAATTAAGTTTCAAATCTCAGGATGTCATATATGAACATACAACTTGAAAAAGAATAGAGTGCTTACTCCCCCTTAATCACGATTGTCCACTATAATATCTAAAAGTTGTCTTTTAGGTACATAAATCTTGCATTTCTCTCTAATTTGCAAATTATTCTTTTGATATGTAATGTTCTAAGTCTAGATTTATCCATTGTCATTTAGCTCTCTAATGAAATATATGTTTTATTAATGTCCATATTTGTTTTATGAAAAATTGATTTTTCTGTTGTTGTAGTTAGTTTGAAGTGACTTAAATATCCAATTCATAGTGATGTCATCAATAATACAAAGTTTTATTTGACAAATTAAATGATTAATTAATTAATTATAATTATATTAATAATATTATCATTGAAAGTTATAATTATATTAGAATAAGTATAATATTTATGTTATATTAACTATAGTATAATTATATATATGCTAATAAATTAAATTGAGTCAAGAGTAATGATCTTTGTTGAAGGGAATGTATAGTACATTTTAAAAGCATTAGAGCATAAATTTTTGCAGTAAAATAAAAAATTACTAGCAAAAAAAATAGAGGAATCTAATAAAAATAGATATATTTTCACAAAAAATAAAATAAAATGAAGAAGTGTGAAAATATTGGAAAACTAGTTTAATTTTTTTTAGAAGATAGAGTTTTGAGATTAACAAATAGTAAAAAATGAGTGAGTAATAAAATACAAAAGTTATAGGTAAAAATATGTTATTGTTAATGGGTGCTTGGTCTATTGTTGAAGTTGAATAGCATAGAATGAGCCCACTAGAAATTAAGTTTAAGACACCATTGAAAGACATGTATACTATGAAAGTAAGATAGACTATGTATGCATAATACATGAGGCAATTGGAATTAGTTGCTAATCCTTCCCCTTGACCACAACTATCTACTATAGTTTCTAAAAGTTGTCTCTTTGATACATAAAACTTGCATGTCCCTCTAGTTTGAAAATTATTCTTTTGATATTCAATGTTCTAAGTCTAGATTTATCCATTGTTATTTAGCTTTATGAAGAAATATATATTTTATTAATGTGCTTTTTTTTATATGAAAAATTGCATTTTTTTGGTTGTTGTAGTTAGTTTCAAGTGACTTAAATATCCAATTCATAATGATATCATCAATAATAAAAAGTATTATTTGACAAATTAATTGATTAATTAATTAATATCATTATATTAATAATATTATCATTGAAAATTATAAAATTATATTAAAATACATATAATATTTATTTTATATTAATTATAGTATACTATATGTATTCTAATAAATTAAATTGAGTCAAGAGTGGCAATCTTTGATGAAGTGAATGTGAAGTTGAATTGCATAACATGAGCCCACTAGTAATCAAGTATAAGATTTTATATCATGATTCCAAATATGAACATACCACTTGATAGAAAGATTAAATTTCCATAATCTATTAAAATTAGAGTGATTCGTTTCTAGATTATATCATGTTAAGATCTTTAGAATCAACATTTGGAATCACAATCCATCATCATGATGGAAGAGAGACTAAAGATGTAAAATAAAGCAATGATGGATCCCTTGCTTTCTTTCATTATAATGATAGATCACAAATGATTTAGAATATTGATTGTAAAAGCTTTAACACAATCTAATCCAAAACCTAATCAGTATAATAATACTTCATATTAAGACCATAGATATTACAATGTTTGATTCAAAATTTAAAACAAAATAATAATAATAAACACTATTTGACAATTTCAATTATTAATATTTTTTTTAGGCAAAAGTGGCAAGCCACTGTAATATTTTATTAATTTGATTCAACAAGGTCAACTGGGAAAGAATTAGTGAAGAAAACCTGGCATCATTCCTAATGTATACATAGTTTTAGATATTTTGAACAAATAATTACAAAGGGTGAATCAAGTACCACCCATTAGTATATCTAGAACTGACTATCACCTTCCTTCAAATTGGTATACATGAGCACGATCCAGAAAACATATCTTCCTAAATTAATTTTTTGAGGGCAGCATGTTTCTCAAATATGGATAAAGGGTGAAGTGATGAAATCAACAACCCATCACAACCCAAATTTGAAAGAAAATCTGCAACATGGTTTCCTTCCCTATAGGTGTGTGAAATACAAACATCCAAGCACTCATCTAGGAGCCTCCAAATTTGAATAAGAATATATTTTAACTTCCAAGAGAAGATAGTCCTATGAATATAGGCATTAATAATGACAGAGGAGTCTCCTTCAATATGTAGCAACCAAAAATTACCTTGTTTTGCTAAAATAAGACCAGCTAATAGAGCTTGTGCCTCTGCCATGTTATTTGTATTAATAGGCAAAGGGGATATTGTAATTGCCACAACATCTCGATCTGAATTTCTAATACATGCACCAAAATCAGAAGGGTCGAGATTACCTCTTGATGTGCCATCAAAATTCAGTTTCCAATATCCCTCATCTGGTGGCCTCCATCCTATTTTCTTACGGGATATTGAAGAAGTGGAAGAATTGCAAATTTTCCAACCATTTGGAATGAATAAATGTTTCCATCTTTGAATAATTTGAGAATCCCAAGAAGTAACAATAGGATTAAATTTTGTCTTTTGCAAACTTGAATTTGTCACCTCTGAGATAGATCTTTCAATTCCCTCCAAAACAATTTCTAAGGCATGGCTCTCTTTTCTAAAAATGCGTTTGTTATGTTCCCACCAAATAGCACAAACAACCAATGTCAAGATACATTTCCAAAGGTTTGCAAATAATGATTTGGGATAAAGGATTGGCCAAGCTTTAAAAAGATCCCACAAATTATTTTAGAGAGGAATACTATAGTGCATCTTATTCAAGACAAAACTCTAGGATTGATAAGAAAATGAGGATGAGACAAAAAGATGAACCGTTGATTCTTCACACTCATCACAAAAACCACAGTTAAAAAAGGAGGCAATGTGCAATCTAGCCAATCTATCATTGGTCAAAATCCTATGTTTTAGTGCAAGCCAAGTGAAACAACCTACCTTTGGAAGTACAATATGATTCCAAAAAAATGAAAATGCCCTACAAGTAATTTTATGTGAAACATTTTGCTGCAAAATTTTATAACCCTCTTTTACTGAATAATTGCCATCCTTAGCTAGAGCCCATAAAATCCTATCTTGAGATCCAGAAAAGATGACTTGCTTGGAAGAAAAAATATCTTTGAATTGTCTAATTTCCTAAGATGAAAGTGGTAAAACCGCTAGATACTTCCAAAACACTTTCCCTGAAAGTTCACAAACATATGCCACATATTGATAAAGTTGAGTACCCCAGTGTAGTTCTAACACTTCAATAATAGTAAGAGAAATCAAATTATTGGAAAGTGGAATTTGACCATTCCAAGAATCTCTCCAAAAGTTAACTTTAGTACCATCATTAACTTCCCAAGAAACATAATTAACCACAATATTACGAGAAGCTATCATGAAATCCCATATAACTGAACCTTTAGGAGGATCCAAAATACAAAGAATTATAGAAGGATCATTATTATCCAGATACTTTTGTTACATAATTTTGCACCAAGTGGATTGAAGTTTAGTGTACATTTGCCAAACCAATTTCCCACCAAATGCTTCATTTCTTTTAGTAAGGTCATGCACACCTACCCCTCCTATTGCTGGAATCTGTGACATGTCGTATAATGAAATAAGTGGGATCTTACAAGAATCATCCATATTACCTGTCCATAAGAAGCCCTTAATCATTTTCTGAATTTGAACTAGAATTTTTGGGGGAGCTTTAAGAAAAGCAAAAAAGTAATTTGGAATTGCAGCTAATACTGATTTAATCAGCAAGACTTTCCCAGCCAAGGATAACCATCTAACTTTCCAAGCAGTGATTCTACTCTGAATATGTTGAATGACAGAGTCCCAGTATGAAGATTTATTTGAACCCATAAAGAAAGGGATGCCCAAATAGATAGAAGGTAATAAATATTCTAAGAAACCCAATATTTGTTTAATTTTATCAGAAATCACTTTGTTTGTGTTAAAAAAATATATTTTTGATTTCTAAGCATTAATGGCTTGACCTGACACTGCTGAATATAGATTGAGAACATGAAGAATATGCCTAGCTTCCTGAACATTTGACAATCCAAATAAAAGTGTATCATCTGCAAATAGAGAATGTGTTATAGCAATATTTGTACCCAAAATAAGTGCGCCATGCCAATTACTGAGCTTATGTTGATGTGAAATGATCTTGCTAAAGGCTTCAGCCATAATGATGAAAAGAACTAGGGATAGGGGGTCTCCTTGCCTAATCCCTTGAGTAGAAGAGAAGAAGCCCGCCGGTTTACCATTTATTAATACTGAAAACTAAGCACCCGAAATACATGCCTTAATCCATTTGCACCAATTCTTTGAAAAAACCATTTTGGAAAGAACTTGCAGCAAAAATTTCCAACAAACCCTGTCATAAGCTTTCATCATATCAATTTTTATACAAAATTTGAGGAATGATTTGAATTTCAATTATTAACTCAAATTTTCGACATAAAACACTAATTAGTGATCCCAATGTTAGCCAGAACATGTTCTAGTTTTTCATTGGGAAGCTGCAAATGCAATCTCTTCTTCTTCTTCCTACGCAAGACTAATATGGCTGTGTGCACTGTTCATTAGTGAAGTAAGTTTTGTGAGAACAAGATCCATATCAGGTCATTCTGCCTTATCAGGGTGAGCACATGTGAGTGCAATGTTTGCAATAGTGAAGGCTTCTTCTACATCAAAGATGTTCCACCCATTCTCTTTAGGTTTAGAGTCCACAACTTCTTCAAAATGGTTGTTCTCTATCATGTGCCCCCTAAATATGAAACTAACTTGAACCCCGTGCTTGATCAACATGCCTCTGTCATGTTATCATCTCCAACACAACAATCCCAAAGCTATAAGAGAGCTTGTTATTCCAGCAATACTCTGGAGCCCAATATCCTTTGGTGCCTATTATTTTATCGGTAGACCTGTGTGTCTGGTGTAGTGGCACCCATGAAAGAATTAATTTACCATCATTATGGTTTAATATTATGTACAAATGTAAGCAAGAAATGTGACATGGGTGAAGGATCTAGGAGAATTAATATCTTATCATTATTATTTAAGTTGATGCACAAGTTTGATTCAATGGGTAATGTATCTTATAAAGAATCCTCAAACAAAAGGATTTTACACTATTTTGTTACCAAATGAAAATTGAATGAATGATTTTAGGGTAGTTGTAAATAGTTTGTAAACTGTTCAAATAGTCTTTAAAAGACATCTCATAATGTAATGGAAGGAGATAGAGAATAGAATCAATAAGAGGGGAAAAGACAATAGGTTTGAAGAAGAGAGTAAATTGATAAGAAACTCTCATGGCTCTTTGGCGGCAACCACTAGAGAGCCATACATTTGTAATCTGTCATTAGTATATAATGGAAGTGTGTTTTAGTTTTAATAATGTTTTAGTCTTCTCTATATCGATCTTTTGTACTTTAAAGCATTCGATTATAGTTCATTGGTTCATTGATAGGAAGAATGTTATAACAGTTTGGTTCGGGTTCCAAGTTAAGAACAGTCAATTTCATATTAACATTATTTTATTGTCATTATTGTAATTGCTCCGCATCTATGGTGCAGTGGCACCCATGAAAGAATTAATTTACCATCATTATGGTTTAATATTATGCACAAATGTAAGCAAGAAATGTGACATGGGTGAAGGATCCCAAGAGAATTAATATCTTATCATTATTATTTAAGTTGATGCACAAGTTTAATTCAATGGGTAATGTATCTTATAAAGAATCCTCAAACAAAAGGATTTTACACTATTTTGTAACTGAATGAGAATCGAATGAATGATTTTAGGGTAGTTGTAAATGGTTTGTTACAATTCATTGGTTCATTGATAGGAAGAATGCTATAACAGTTTGGTTCGGGTTCCAAGTTAAGAACAGTCAGTTTCATATTACCATTATTTTATTGTCATTATTGTGATTGCTCCGCATCAGTGTCCCCTCCCAATCCACGTGCCTGGAAAACCCAAAATCAACAAGCTTTGCTTCATCATCCTTAACATCGATCATGATATTATGAGGCTTGATATCATCATGAATGAGTTTATTCATATGTAAGAATTCAATTCCCTTGGCTATACCCATTATCATTCTTAAGCTCTGCTTCCAACTGTACGCAAAGTTTCTACAATTTCCTCTCAAATAATCATCTAGAGAACACCCATCTATATACTTGCCTCTATACACCAAGCATATAGCTTGTTTATGTTGATGTGATCCAATCCCTGTAGTAGTTCAACTTCATTCTCCACCCACATTTTGGTGTCAGGGGATTTGTGTTGTATTTCCTTTATAGCCAAATCTCTGCCTTGGAAGGCCCCCCTGTAAACTCGTACAAAGCTTTCTTCCCCAAATTTAAGAGACCCATGGCAACAGCTTTTGATATAAGCAATCTGATCTAGTGTGATGTTCGAATAAATATGTGTAGGCACAAGTGACAGTTCTTGATTAGAGGGGAAACCTGCATGCATGCCATGTACAATTATTTCTCTTCCTCCAATCCCATTTGTTTCAATTGTGTAGTGAGAAGCAGTTGTTCTCGTTGTAGCTGTTATTTGCAGATTGGAAGATAAACTTGAGGGAACCAGATTTTGTTGAACATCAGCTTGCTCCTTATAATTACTTGCGATGAAAGTAAAGGGGAAGTTGTTCCATCTCGTTTTTGCCCGGGTTTGTACTTTATATTTTAGATGATGCCGATTATAACCAATAGCACAATTGCAACAACTGCACCAGAGGAAAATACAAATAATGAAATAACATTGTCGCCAAATGCTTTTAATGGGGAAAAGTAAATTTGGAAAGTTACAAATTGCTTACCAATTACGACAGTAATTATTATAGATGAGTTTACAGAATTGTTGAAAGTTTTTTGGAATCTGCCCATTGTAGCTGTAGCAGAATTGTCGAGATTTTTGAATCCATCTGATAAATGGTAAGTGAATGTCATTACTCATCCATTGGATGAAATAAAAGAAAAATATAAGATTTTAATGTTTTTTCAAGAAAAATGAGATTTTACCATCGGCAGAAGAATGTGGTTGATAATCTAGTTGAGTAGTTGTCACCTTTCCCTTTTTACCTGTGAATAAATCATTAGTAATAGTTATAGTTTTTTTTTTTTTTTTTTTTTTCTTCATTCTTTTTTATTTATTTTAGATGATTTCAGAATATTTATTTATCTATGTAATAATAAACATGTTGGTCAGATTATTTGTTGAATTTGCTTCCAGATTATACATTAGTAAAAAATATGTTTACTTTTTACCTTTTATTATCTGTATTTGCTTGATGTTTGATCTATAATAATTTTTTTAATATATATTTATATTTTCTTATATATTACTTAATTGTTCATTTAACCATTTTATGAATAAAGATATTTTTGATACTAAGTAGCAGCCAAAAATGGGGACTGATTTAGAACAAGAAGCTAAAATATAGTGAGAAGTCATTTGCAACACATTGTCATCCTACCCTTTTTCTTAATATTAAAAACCCATACATTATTGTATCCCAATTTCTCCATCTACTATAACATGTAGGCTGACTAACATACTGAAAAATATAAAATTATATAAACATAATAGAATACAAAACCATAATTACATAATTCAGCTATGATAATACTAAAAGGTCATCCACATAGAACATAGGAAATAGAATACATCAAAAAATAAATTAACATAAAGAGCTACCATTCTTTCTTCTCTTTGTCAGGTCTTTCTAGGAGCACGAAGCCAATCATCTATCAAGAACCGAGACAAGGATGTGTGTGGTGTCCGTGACATCAGCAGAGGTAACAAACATTTCCTTCTCAACATGAAGGAGATGAAGAGTGGTGGTTGCCAAGTGCATCACTTTGAAAGTAAAATTGGCCACCTTGTCAAATCTGTCATCTAGTTTTTCTTGTCTTTTCATGAATTTTTTTAATAGTCTCCTCTAGCGCAACCCTATCGTCAGAACACACCTAAACACCAATCCCTAGAGACACCTCAGGGTTACTCCCATCTCCTTTAGTATTTCTCTTGCCAAGTTATCATATTGACAGACATGTGAAGTAATGGTATCAAAGTCCTTGTGATTATCCTAAGTATTTGTAGCTTCCACGGTATGGGTTTTATCTTTGAGATTGTCAGAAATATGGGAGAGCATGTGGCTTAAGTTGCCATCCATATGGCTATAATCACCCCCATATAAGGATACTTATTAATCTTATATACTTATTAATGATATTTCCACTCAAATAGTCATCAAGAGAACACCCATCTATAAACATGTAGGCCAAGTAGGATATATTTGCTTCTATATGTTGATGTGATTCAATCCCTGTAGAAGTTCAACTTCATTCTCCACCCATATTTTGGTGTCAGGTGATTTGTGTTTTATTTCCTTAATTGCAAAATCTCTGCCTTGGAAGGTCCCCCTGTAAACTCGTGGAAAGCTTCCTTCCTCGACTTTAAGAGACTCATGGCAAAAGCTTTTGATATAAGCAATCTGATCGAGTGTGAGGTTCGAATAAATATGTGTACGCACAAGTGGAAGTTCTTGATTAGAGGAGAGACCTGACTCTATATTTAAAATTCTTCCTCTTTCTCCAATCCCATTTATTTGAATTGTGTAATTACTATGTGGAGTATTACTTCTCAGAGGAGACATTTTCAGATTGGAAGATAAGATTGACTGAACCTGATTTTGTTCAAAATCAGCTCGCTCCTTTATATTTACTTGGGGTGAAGGTAAAGGGGAACTTGTTGCTTCTCGGTTTCGCTCGCGTTTGGACCTCATCTTGTAAATGATACCGAGTGTAACCAAAAACACAATTGCAATCACTGCACCAGAGGAAAATAAAATAAAGTAAAATAAAATTGTTGCCAAATGTTTTTGATGGGGAAAACTAAATCTCGAAACTTACAAATTATTGTAGATGATTTTAAAGAATTATTGACACTTTTTATGAATGCGTCTGATAAAATGGTAAGTAACTGTAATTAGTTAACAATAACAAAGATTAAAGAAAAATATAAGTTTTCGCAAGAACAATGAGACTTTACCTTCGGGAGAAGGTGGTTGAAAATCCAGCTGGGAGTTTGCCATCAGTGCTTTTTATCCGTGAACATCAAGAAACTGTAATGATCAGATGAACAAGAGAAACCTAAATTAACAATCAGAAAAATAAAAACATGTACGAAGTCTACAAAAAAGAGACTGAAAAGATCCACAACTTGAAATATCAGATCTGAGAATCCAGCAGAATCTGGGATATTTTGTTTGACTAAGATAGCCCTCTCTTTTCACTCTACCATAATGAAGAATTCTTTTTAAAGAGCTCAACTGCAATGGTATACAAAACTATATTAGCTTTACAATGGAGAAAATAGCTTTGTATTCCGTGGCTGTTTCACAGTAGTCCAAGAAAAGTTTTAAGGTGGGGAAGAATAGGAAATAAAATAAAATATCATTGAATAGTTGATGAAACCGCGTCAACAATCGGAGGTCACGGGTCTTCCTTTCATTTTCGTGGTTGCTTCTCAAACGCAACCCAGGCCAAAAAATATAAAATGGGGATGAAACAGGACAATGAAATAGGACAAAACAATGTCCACTGTAGAAGAAACTGGTTACACTGAACTTCCTTTTCAACTATTTGATTTTGTAGGAGGGGAATGCAAAATCATCTTAGTCAAAGCCATCTTTACAAGGAAGATGATAAATGATCTGTCAAAAAAAGAGGCTTTCAACTATATTATTTATATTTTGTAGGGTAGGTTTGTTTCTGGTTTTTTTATGTGGCTTGTAAATTTGTCTTGCCTACCAGTCACTGGAATAATTTGTGCAACTGCTGGTTATTACCTTCGTATCTCAATAGCCCATCCTCTTCTATTTGGAAATCTTTGTAACTAGGATCCTATGGGTCTTTGAGAAGTGAATCACTGATATCAATATAGAAACTTCATCTTGATGTTATACTACTTGATCCTTGAATCTGATAGTTATGATGGCCATAGTCGAGATATGCCTTCGCTGACTTAAGGAGTCTTCTAGCTTATTGTCCTTTGTCTAGCATTAAGGTTGGGATGAGCGAAAATATACTACAAGACATGGTGATCTGGTTGAATTTCAAAAGTATTCCCTATCAAGTAATGCCTGCATATTTGGAGGGCATGCACAATAGAGGCTAATTCTAAATCATGTTGGGAATAATTTTGTTCATAATTTTTCAACTTCCTTGAATCATATGCAAGAACTTGGTCCTCTTGGATCAGTACACCTCCTAATCCTTCTCTAGATGCATCAGTTATAACAACAAATTCCTTTCGGGGGTTTGGTACTCTAAGTATTGGTGTAGTGGTTACCTTATCCTTTAGGTATTCAAAGGTTTCTGACATTTTTCAGTCCAAATGAATTTCTTCCCTTTTCTCTTAAGCGAGGTGATGGGGTGTAATGGACACCCAGGAATGCCCAAAAGCTGAACCTAGGCTGAATTTATATTAATGCTGAGAATGCTGCAATCAATTACAAAGAGATGTATTCCAAAGGCCAAACCCTAAGGGAATGACGTCTAGAATGTTACAACAAAGAATGAACGTCTTCTATTGCCAAAAGAAGGGAGTGTGATTCACACATCCAAGCTCTTATCAAATGCAACTCATAATCATCTGATGATCAGCAATGAAACTTTCAGCCCTATTTATTCTTTTCTTCATCCTTCTGGAAGGAACTAAAACATTAATTAATTACAAGAGCTAGAAGCTTCCTCCTTCCAATAATTAATGCATACCTTAGAAATTCCTCCTTGGTAGTAATTAATTAAATCATGAGATGCTTCTGTCCTTCCAATAATTAATACATACCCTAGAAGCTATTAATACAAAGTCACCTTTTAATTTTTAATTGAATGACTTTAATTTTTCTTATCCTCCACTTAGACTTTGGAGAATGTGAAGGGTAAACCATGGGAACATTACAGGTCCGCCCTCCTTGAAATTGCTTGCCCTCAAGCAATCTTAGTCCTGTTTGTTGTAGCACCTACTCACTCTCCTAAGTAGCATCTTCCTCTGGCAGATATTTCCATTTGACTAAATATTCTTTAATAAACCTATTTCGCAAAGTCCTTTCCCTAGTATTTAGAATAGCCTCAGGAATTAATACAAGCTTTCCCTCCTCATCTAATGGTGGTAATTCTGCTGAAGGCACAATTCTTTCTCCAACGGCTTTCTTAAGCCTTGACACATGAAACACATTATGCACCCGACTATTCTCTGGAAGCTCTATGGATCACTTTGTAGGGGCCATAAAATCTAGGCTTCAACTTCTCTGCTCCACTTTTCTTGAGTGATGACTGTCTATATGGTTGTAGCCTCAGGTAAACCATATCCCCAACTTCAAAACTATGCTCTATCCAGTGCTGGTTAGCATACAATTTTTGCCAATTTTGAGCTTGTTGTATATTCTCCTTGAGCACCCTCAAAATATCCTGACTATCCTGTAAGAAGTTTTTTTCTTTGGGCACTCTACTATCTCCCAAAACCAGATCCATGAAACTAGGTGCTTCATAACCATACAGTGCCATGAATGGAGTCATCTTAATGGACATATGATAAGTGGTGTTATAGCAGTACTCTCCCATATGTAACCATTTGACCCAAGCCCTCTGCTATGTAGTCACATAGTTCCTCAGATATCTTTCCACCAATTTATTCACAATCTCTGTCTACCCATTTGTCTATGGATGATAACTAGTGGTAGGTGTAAGTTCAATACCACACAACCTAAACAACTCTTGCCAAAAAGTGATTATAAATTTACTATCCCTATCATTAACAATGAAAGTAGGTAGCCCATGTAATCTGAATATCTCTCAAAAGAAAAGATCAGCCACCTGTGTTGCAGTATATGTGGATGGAATAGCAAATAAGTGAGCAAACTTCATTAGTCTGTCAACTATCACATAGATGCAATCTTTCCCTTGTACTCATGGTAACCTCGTGATGAATTCCATGGAAATACTTTCCCATTTTTTGTTTGGAATGGGCAAAGGTTGTAACAACCCTGAAGGATATGTGTGCTCTCCCTTATTCTGCTAGCAAATTGCACACTCCCTGACATACTTTTGAACATCATCCTTGAGCCCTTTCCATGTGAACCGTCCATAGATCTGCCTATAGGTCTTAAAGACCCCTCGATGTCCAGCTATAGGTGCATCATGAAATGTCTTTAGTATTACTTCCTTATACTATGATGAAGGAATCAAATATATCCTGCCCTAAAACTTTATCAACCCATCCAACACTAGATAGAAATCATCATCTATGGTGCCTGCAATTACTCCAGAAGCCCAAGTGTCCCTAACATATTCTTTTGTGATCTTATTTCTCAAAACTCCTGTAATCTTAGCTATAGCACAAATATGAGGCCTCTTGGATAAGGCATCTGTAACCACATTCTTCTTACCTTTGACAAACTCAATGTCAAAGTCATAAGCCTACAACTTTGTGATCCACTTCTATTGTCTATCATTCAAATCACATTGGTTCATGAAGTATTTGATGCTATTGTGATCAGTTTTGATAACAAATTTTTCCCCAATGAGGTAGGACCTAAACTTAGCCAATGCATGCATTATAGCCAACATCTCCCGATCATATATGGAATAGCTTCTCTCCACTCCATAGAGCTTCTTGCTCTCAGAAATAATGGAATGCTTCTCCTACATCAAGATTACTCTGATCCCATCTCCTGATGCATTACAATGAAGCTCAAATGGCTTTGTGAAATCTGGTAGAGCTAGTACTGGACATGATGACATCACCTTCTTGAAATGATCAAAGCTTCTCTGAGTTGCCTCTGTACATGTGAAAGCCCCTTTCCTGGTAAGGTCTATCAAGGGTGTAGTGAGTTGTGAAAATATTTTAACAAATCTCCTGTAAAATCCACAGAGACCAAGGAATCCCTTAAGCTGTGTAATATTTTTTGGAGTAGGCCAATCAACAATAGCCCTAATCTTTTTAGGATCTACTCGAACTCCCTTTGCACTGATAATATGTCCAAGATATAGTAGCTCAGTCATCCCAAACTCGCACTTAGATTCCTTGGCATACAATGATTCTTTTTCCAAAGTAGACAACACCATCTCAAGATGTTGTAAATGCTCTTCCCAAATCTTACTAAAAACTAAAATGTCATTAAAGAAAATCAAAACAAATCTCCTAAGCTACTCCCTAAATACCTGATTCAAGCAACTCTGGAATGTAGTAGGGGCATTGGTTAGCCCAAATGGCATAACCAAAAACTCAAAGTGGCCATAGTGACATCGAAAAGCTATCTTCTCAATGTCCTCCTCCCTCATCCTAATCTGATGATACCCTGACTGTAGATCAATCTTTGTAAAAAAGCATGCACCATGTAACTCATCAATTAGCTCATCCATTCATGGGATGGGATATCTATTCTTAATGGTCTTCATGTTTAATGTCCTATAATCAATGCACATGCACATTGTCCCATCCTTCTTCTTTACCAACACTACTGTTGAAGCAAAGGGATTCTTACTAGGCCTAATATGCCCTATTTCCAACAACTCCTTAATTGCCTTCTCTATGTCATCCTTATGTTTCTTAGGATGATGATAGGGAGTAATCATGACTGGTTTGGCTCCCTCTTCAAGCTCAATAACATGTTCTATCCCTCTATTAGGAGGAACCCCATGCAGAATCTTGCCAAATACCTTAGTGTGCCTGTCAAGTATCTCCTGAATCTCTTGTGGATGACTCTTCACCTATGACTCTTGTGAAGTTGGCATAGTGAAGAATCCTACTGCCCACTCTATGTTACTATGCCAATTTTTTTTTTGCATTCTCCTTAGGGAAACTACTCTACAACTCCCATCTGAAAGTCCTCTAAGTACCACAGTTCTTCCCTCATGCTCAAACTTCATTTCCAATTTTGCTAGGTTAAGTGTGAACTCTACTAGCGAGGCCATCCATACCATGCCAAAGATGATATCATAGTCTCCCATGTATACCACATAGAACTCATCTTCCAACTCATATCCATCTCCAAACTTGATGTGAATATTAGATATCTTTTGAGTGCATAATAGTTTGTCACCATTATCTACCATAACTCTAAATCTGACGTGCTCCTTAGTCTGTAGACCTCTCTTGGCTACAAATTGTGCATCTATAAAATTATGTGTAGCCCCAGTATCAATGAGTGAGATCACTTTTTGCCCTTGGATAGTACCTTTGACCTTAAATGTGATTGCCTTCTAAGCCCCTGTTAATCATGCTAATGACTTCTCATCCTCAGGAATGCTACTCTCCTCTGTAGTGCTATCGTCATCTGAATTTGAGTGTTGATCCTCTCTCTCTAACTATGACTCTTCTATTGAGAAATACTCCATTTGATTTGCCTTAGCCTTGAGAGGACACTTATGAGATAAATCTAAAGGCTCTCTACAATGAAAACATAACTTTTTCTTTCTTAAATCATTCAAGGTGTCATTATCCAACTTATCTCTTTTGGGCTGAGCATCCTTGTGAAAATTTTTTTTGTCCTTCTCCTTGTCCTTTTTCATATAAGAATCCTTCTACTAAAATTTTCTCCTAAATGAAGAAGGTCCTAAGTCACGAGCCTTTTTAGTGGCCTCCTGCAATGTACCTGGGTCATGTCCCTTGACCCAACCTTGCAAGGGTTCTGAGAGTCCATCCATAAACAACACTACTAACCTCCTCTCTGAAATATCTGTGACCAACACAACTAACCTCTGAAACTAACTGATATATGTTTCAACTGATCCCCACTGCTTGATTTGTGCTAGCTCCTTAAACTATAATTTAAGATCCCTAGTATCAAATCTCTCTATGAGCTTCTCAGTGAACTCCTCATAAGATGTGATCTGATTATTTCCAAAGGTTACCATGCCATGGTGCCACCACTCATGTGCTGGTCCATCCAAGTGAATAGCTGCATACTTTATAGCCTCCTCTTCAGGCATAGGATTCAGCTGCAAGTATGTATCCATCTTCTGCACCCAAGCTCATGCGGTCATCTTCCTTGAAGCATCATAATAAGGTAAAGAAAGTTTCCCCACTTTCTTTCTCAATTCAAAGTTTTGACTTTGTCCTCTTGATCTAGGCATGTGTCTCATCCTCAAGTCAAAGTAATCTCAGAGAGAGATATCCGCCTGAAACTCTAGCCCACTAGCCTCCCAATCCATCCTAATTTGATCTTGTAACTCTACAATCTGTGGTTCATTAATCGGTTGAACTGGTTCTCTGGGTGGAAAGGTGGGTAGAAGATGTCTCGAGCTAGTTGTTGGAGTTTGTCATGCAACATGTCTAAATTTATCAGCCTCATTTCCATTGTTTTCATGTCCATTATTACCATTAATGTTGTCTCAGCCTCCATTATCATTACCCCTATTATTTTTGTTTCTATTGTTGGCATCACCTAGGTTAATATTGATGCCCATCTGTCTAGCCATTAGCTGCAACATCATATCTATTCCCCTATTTTGCTCCTATTGCATCATATTCTGCTCCTGTTGCATTCGTTGCCCCTCGTCTAATGTACCCAGTAACCTGAATATTAAATTTTCTTGGTCATAATTGGTATTTCTATCATCTTGGTCACCCATGCTGTTGTCTTGTTCAAACAATGTCTCCTCTGTGTCTGTATGACTGGATTGTATGTCCCTCTACACAAACAAACTATCCTGTTTGTTAAGTGAGTCTGAACTCCTACTTTGTCTTGCTCTGGTATTGCAAAAATTATAAAGCCCTTGTTGCATGCTCAAACATAAATGTTGAAGATCTCCACAGGATGGCAGGACTTATAGCTCTGATACCACTATAATGGACACCCAGGAATGCCCAAAAGCTGAACTAAGGCTAAATTTATATTAATGCTGAGAATGCTGCAATCAATTACAAAGAGATGTATTCCAAAGGCCAAACCCTAAGGGAATGATGGCTATAATGTTATGATAGAGAATGAACGTTCTCTATTGCCAAAAGAAGGGAGTGTGATTCACACATCTAAGCTCTTATCAAATGCAAGTCATAATTAGCTGATGATCAGCAATGAAACGTTTAGCCCTATTTATCCTTTTCTTCATCCTTCTGGAAGGAACTAAAACATTAATTAATTGCAAGAACTAAAAGCTTCCTCCTTCCAATAATTAATGCATACCCTAGAAATTCCTCCCTAGCAATAATTAATTAAATCACCAGAGGCTTCCGTCGTTCCAATAATTAATACATACCCTAGAAGCTGTTAATACAAAGTCACCTTTTAATTTTTAATTGAATGAATTTAATTTTTCTTATCCTCAACTTAGACTTTGTAGAATGTGAAGGCTAAAAAATGGGAACATTACATGGGGTAAGCTATCTTCAAAAAATCTCTGAAAAGCATTCAGTAGAAACTTTCTAGACCCATGAAACTCCTAACCTCTGTCACATTCCTAGGTATACACTATTCCTTGATTACTTTAATCTTTGAATGGTTTACAACTATCCCTTGAGCTTATATATTGTGTCCCATATACTAAATTTCCTTTTGATTAGAATCAAACTTAGACAACTTCGCATATAGTTTATATTCTCTTAAGCTCTATAGAACCATCTCTCAGTGTTTTGTACATTCTCTTCCATTTTGTGAGTAGATCAAAATGTCATCTATAAAGACCATTACAAACTTATCCAAATAGTCTTGAAAAATGATATTCATTAGGTTCATGAACACTACCAAAGCATTTTTTAGCTCGAAGGGTAGTATCATAAATTCACAATGTCCATATCTAGTTTCTAGATGTATTCTTGTGAATTCCTTCATCTTTGATGCGAAGTTGATTATATCCAGACATTAAGTCAATTTTTGAGAATATGGTAGTACCTCTCATTTGATCAATCAATTCTGGAAAGTGGTTAATTGTTCTTGATGGTGATCTTAATGAGTATCCTATAGTGTGTATGCATAGTCTAATAGTCCCATTATTTATCCTAACAAATAACACCAGGGCTCCCTAGGGTGAGACATTGGGTGGAATAAGTTTCGTATCTAGAATATCTTGCCACCATAATTGTAGTTCCATCAACTCAGTGGTGGTCACTTGATAAGGATCTCACAATATAGGTTCTGCCCTAGGTGCCAAGTCTATTGTAAAATCAAAATCTCTAGATTGGGGTGGTCTAAGAAGTTCTTCTCAAAACATAGATTGAAATTTCTTAAGATATGGATACTTGTTGTCAAATGATTTTTTTGAATTTTCCCTTGCTTCTGCATCTTCCAGATCACTTCTATTTTTTTCCAAATCTTCAATCTTAATTGGGAAGATATCACATACTTTCCTTCCATATTTATATAGTGCCATGGTAGATATTTGGCATGGTTTGATTTCATGCACAACTCTTTTGATACTTACATGATTACCTCAATCATTCAAATATTATAATATTTTAGTGAGATAGTTGACCTTGACCTTGTGCAAACTAAGCCAACTAGCACCTATGATGATGTCATAGAACTCAAGAGGTGTTGCATACACATTTCATTCCAAAAAAGAAATGTGTAAAGTCAACTAGAACCTCAAACAGACACTTCTCTACCTTAGCCCTTGGCTAGTTTGAACATACTCAATTGTTAATGAATTTTCCATGTAACTAGACCTCTTTGGGTATCTACTTAACAAATTTGGCAATATAAAACATTTTAAGGTTCCACTATCAATTAATATAGAGATATGGTTTTCGTAGATCTTACCCAAAGTTTAAATTGGGTCTAGCTACTATTCTTTCTACTAGTTGGCTACTGCTTCTTGAATCCTCTACAAATTGACATGTTGTTGTGGTGCTAGTGTAGGTCAAGGTGGTTGGTTGGTGTTTGTCTTTCTAGGGCATTTGTTAGCATAGTGGTCCCCATCACAATTGTAGTGTCCTATTGGTGACCTCCTTTTTTTTCATTTACTTTACTATTGCCATTTGTATTAGAGTTATCTTTGAATTCTTTGTTACCACTTGCTCTCAACTTTGGTTTGTGGGGTTTGTAGTTCCTAAATTGTTTCTTGTATGATCTAAAGTCTCTTTCCTCTAAGTTCCAACTTGTTTTCCTTTTAATATCCTAAATAGAGTCATCTCTTTTTATTTTATGTTCTTGATGAACAAAATTTTCTAGGGCTTCTTCCATGGTTCAGGGAGTAAGAACATCAGCTCCTCCTTCAATCCTATTATTTATTCCCATGATAAAATTTCTAGCTTTCAGATTATCTTACTAATACAAAGGTATATATTTTAACAAATGAGTGAGTTTTTTCCAATATTTTTTTATAGACATATCCCCCTACTTAAGGGTCTAGAAGTACAATGGCTTCTAGTCATGGAAGGTTTGGGGTAACCATAAGTTCTTGAAGATTATCACAAACTTACCCTAGGTAATTTTAGTTGTCTTAATATTTAGTTCTACCTTGGTGTTTCCTCGTAAAGTAGTGTCTTAACCTGAGAAATGATACATTCCCCAAACTACCTTTCAGGTTTTTGAGAAATTCTTAATCTCAAAATATTATTCCATTTTTGGTGGTCATGCTTTTGAATTGTCTCCAGATTTAGAACCAGACAATTTGGGAGGTTTATTATTTTTAATATCCGTGAATAAGTCATTAATTATTTCAAGTTTCTTTTGATTCTCAGTATGTGTGAGTGAGGTTGTAATGTTTCTCTCATTGTTTTTAGAAATTTTAATTTCTTTTCTAGGAAGGGGTAATGATTGCATTTTCCCTTGACCTTGCTTATTTTGGGCTACCAAATAATTCATTATCTTTTCCATATTTTATAGCTTCTTTTGCATGTCATGCAAAATTTGAAGTAGTAGATCTATGAGAAGGGGTGATTATTCTCATTATCCATTTCATGTTGTGTGACATTCTCATTGTTGTTCATAGTTCCTATTTAATGTGACCTAAAAGTAAATACAAGTTTTTGAGTCGATTTTTTGATTTATGTTTTTTTTTTTGAGAAGAGAAATAAGGAAAAGCAAAAATAAAGAAAGATATATATATATATATATATATATATATATATATATATATATATATATATATTGACTACTTTATTTAAAATTTCTTAGCTACATTTGCAACAAGTTTTATTTACCAAATTCCCTCTTCTAAGAAAATTACAAATTTGATCATTTCGATGTCTTATTCTAGGGTTCTTTATTAGTTTTACTTTTGTACATATCTCGTACCATCCAAATTCTATTGAAGAGCACAAGGGGGTTATCCTAGTGGGCATTCCATGCTTTGATGAGTTTGTCTCTATATGTTTACTTCCTAGCAAGGTCCATCTAACCCTTTCCTTCTTCATTCATTGCAATGCTTGTGTTAAGGTTTCATTTTTCCAAGGCATGGAACAATAGAGTACAATCATATTGTAGCATGTTCTTAATTAAGTAGGTAAATATGGGATGCCATGCCTTCTTCCAAGGAGTCTTACATGTATAAATATTGCTACATTTAAATCTAAAGATTCATAGGTTTACTACTTTCCTAAGTGATGTGCTTGAGGTTTAGTGTTGAACCCATTACTCATATACTTCCTTAGCTGAAATTAAGTACTTATTCTAAGAACATTAATTGAACATCAAATGGAAAGGCATCAAGTAGTTATGATAACAATCCATCTTAAACAACCATTAAAAAAACCCATTTCATATGATGATAACTTAATTAACTTTCTAAACTGAAATAATTATCTAAACCAAATTCTATGATAACTCAAAAAGGAATTATAAACATTTCAAATATCTTTGATGGCTAATATTACAAATTATAAATGCAATTACAAGTATAAAAAAAGAGTACATACTCAAACTAACAGAAAATAACTAAAGGTTTTGTTCAAGCCTCAACATCTGGTAAAGAGGAGTAGCATTAACATAGGCTTAACCTTCCAACCTCAAATCTTATAAATCCACACATAATTTTTTAACAAGAATGGCCATACCTACCATGGGTTGGGCTTGGGGCACTATAAACTAACCATCTATGCATACCAATGTCACATAGTAATAGGAAGGCATTCTAGATTAACTAGGGCCACCGGTATCTTGTGATCAAATTAGGTAATCATGTCTCTAATTAACATTGGCCAAGGATTTAGATGAGTTTTAGTACCTAATCACCACCACTTATCTCGAAAATAGAGTACTAATTGGACAATCATGAGCTAACTTGGTTGTTTTAATAACCATCTTAATGATTTAAATGTTCATACATGAATGGTTTGATTTGTTGTTACTTTTCCCTTGCACGAATCCTCTTTCTTTCCACCTTCTTTCATTGGCTTCACTAGCCCAAGGTGAGTGCTAGGAGACTATTACTTCATGCTTAGGTTTTATGACATGCTGATTTGGGAATGACCTCTAATAGCTGATATACAACGAGTACTAATGTCTACAATTGCATATCCTATTTTTATATTCAAACTTTTTTTATAGAACTCTCTTTAAGAGATATTTGGGTTTTTGAAAAGAAATAAAATAAATATAATATAGAAAGTCTCTACACCTGAAGCCTTAGTAATGGATGACTATAAATATTTACAAATTTTTTTTTTCATATTGCACTGTTAACAAAATCTCATAGAAATACATGGCGAAAGAGACTTGGAATGTAAAAGTAATATAACATGATTGAGCATAAATGTCAAGGGAAAAGGTTGGCTCTATCTATGTCATGTGGCTCTGCATGGCCTAATCTTTGAATTTATTTTGAGGGGAAGAATGCAACAAGGTAGAAATGTGAGGATGAAAGAATGGGATAGATCACTTGAAGGTATATTGTTCTACTTTGATGCAAGATGCATAATTTAATATATATCACCTTATGTTTTACAACCTATAGCCTTGAACTCTCAACTCAGGTCAAGATGACAGTTTCAGATAAAATATTATCGGTTTAACAAGCTCTTAAATTTGCAAAGAGGGCACTGAGTGGAGTTGGCCACCTCTTACAAATATATTATATGTTTCAAATTTACCATAAGTTCCTTTTCTTAATATATTATATGTCTACATATATAAATATATATTATTTTAATTCTTAATACATGATTTCAACATGCTATCTCTTATATCTAAAATTGATCTTCTAAAAATATGTACATCTATATATATTTTTAGTTTAGAGAATTATGATTTATTTCTAACATCATATTCTCTTTGTATATGTACATATCTGTTTTTCTATGTTTTGTGTGTGTGTGTGTGTGTGTGTGTGTGTGTGTGTGTGTGTATTCTTAATGATAAGATTGCCAATGTCTCAAAAAAACAAATAGGTAATAGTTCTAAACAAGAATTTTAAATATTTATTGCTTTTATATGTTTTACCAAGTAACTAATGATAGTCAAATGGTGTACCCTATTGTGAAGTTGTTAAATCCTTATCAATGTAGTTCGAGGTCATACCTGACAATCGAATAATGAACTAAGATAGTTCCCCGTGCCTTGAATCCTGATTAGAAATGCTTTCGCCCCTTTGTCTACTCCTAGAACCACAAAAGCAACATTTTGAAGATAATAACAAGTTAGACCATTTAAATCAAACATTATAATGTATTACTGATATATTTAAACAATGACTAACTACACACACACACACACACACACACACACACAC
Organism: Cupressus sempervirens; assembly: GCA_028749045.1. Taxonomy (NCBI): domain Eukaryota; kingdom Viridiplantae; phylum Streptophyta; class Pinopsida; order Cupressales; family Cupressaceae; genus Cupressus; species Cupressus sempervirens. The sequence continues at coordinate 636,437,460 of CM053790.1, read as the reverse complement.
ACACACACACACACACACACACACACACACATGTATATGTATATATATATATATACATTTGTGTGTGTGTGTGTATACATATACATATGTATATATATATACACACACACACACATCTATATATATATATATAGATATACATATGTATATGTATATATATACATACATAAATACATATATACATGTATATATAAATATATGTATATACATATGTATAAATATATATTTTTTTTATATGTTTGACCAAGTAGCTAATGATAGTCAAATGGTGTACTCTATTGTGAAGTCACTAAATCCTTATCAAGGTAGTTTGAGGTCATGATTGACAATGGAATAATGAACTAAGATAGTGCCTCTTGCCTTGAATCCCATTTAGAAATGCTTTCTCCCCTTTGTCTACTCCTACAACCACCAGAGCAACATTTCGATTATAATAAAAAGTTAGTCCATTTAAATCAAAAATTAGAATGTATTATTGACATATTTAAGTGATGACTAACTACAATTATCAATAAACAAAAAAACATGATAATAATTAACTGATTCTAATATACAATATTTTAACAACCTCTTTTCACATGAAATAAATGGTTAACTATAACTTTCTTTTTCACATGATTATGACAATAATAATTTAAACTAAACCTTACAATAGCTATAAACTTATTTTTAGTTAGGTCAAAATTTTGGGATGTAACAACATGATATGAGAGATATGAGGTACCAACTTTCCAACAAGTTTATTAATCACTAGAAGCTAGAGAAATATAGAAATGGAAAACAAAGAAACTCTCACCCTAATTTTCAAACTATAATTAATGGGAAAATTTTCCAACTAATATCTGAAACAGATGTTTGAAAAGGAGGCACCAAATTTCCAACAAATTTGTTAATGGCTAGAGGCAAGAATGATATAGAAAAGAAAAATAGTAAAAATTAAAATAGAGAAAAAACTATGATACATTTAAACTATAAAGAATTTATACATATTTCAAACTTGATATGCAAAAAAATTGATGTCATGGAACACCAACAAAGAGTTGCTGCTGACTTATTGCACACCACTCATTTTCTCATTAATTTTTTTAATTAGAAAGAAAAATTGCACATCACTTATTTTCACATGTTTTTATTTATTTAGAAAGTCATATTTTCTTTGAATATAGGAGAAAAAAGAAAGAAAAGAAAGAGAATAGAAAGTTAGATAAGAAAGAAAATCACATGATTGAAGGACTTAAAGATATATGTACCATGAAAGGAAGAAAGACTATGTATGCATAATACATGCCGTAATCAGAGTTAGTTTCTAATGCTCCCCCTTACTCATGACTGCCCACTACAATTTCTAAAAGTTGTCTATGATGAAATATATGTTTTATTAGTGTGCTTAGTTATTTATGAAAAGTTGGAATTTTTTCATTGTAGTTAGTTTCAAGTGAGTTACAAATCCAATTCATAATTATGTCATCAATAATACAAAGTATTGTTTGGCAAATTAAATGATTAATTAATTCATATTATTATATCAATAATATTAACATTGAAATTTATAATTATATTAGAATGAGTATAATATTAATGTTATAATTATTATAGTATAAATATATATTATAATAAATTAAATGAGTCAAGAGTGGTGATCTTTGATGAAGCGAACTTATAGTACATTTTAGAAAACTTTAGAGCATTTTTTTGCAGTAAAATGAAAAAATAAAAAGGAAAAATTAAATATGGAAATCTAATAAATATATATATATATATATATATTATTAAAAAAATTAAAATTAAACAAAGAACTATGAAAATATTGGAAAAGTAGTTTTGTTTTTTAAAAGACATAGTTTTGAGATTAGCAAATAGTAAAAACTGAGTAATAAAATACAAAAGTTATAGGTAAAAATATGTTATTATTAATAGGTGCTTGGTCTATTGTTGAAGTTGAATTGAATAGAATGATACCATTAGAAATTAAGTTTAAGATTGTATCTCACAATGCCATATTTGGATGGAGTCTTTGAGAAGCGTTGGCTGCCGACTGGGCTAGGGTTTTTCCCCTAGCCTGTTCTTGGTGTTTGATCTTTACTATTTTTCTATTCTATTTGGATTGTTAGCTACTGGACATAATTTGTGTCGGTGTTTTTGGAGATCTTTTGCAGTCATTTTTGGATTGGGGGTTTTATTGTTTGCATGGTAGGGCCTGGGATTTCTTCTCCGTTGGTGAGAACAAATGGTTCTTCTCCAACTATGCATGCAATGCAATCTGAATTGTTTTATTCAGGGGAGAGCTCCAAGCTGAAAAAAGTTAATGGTTGTCTTCCGCGTAGCCATGATCGCCCTATTCTGGTTATTCCTCCAACGGCTGTAATGGAGGACATTGATTATTGGACCAAGCATGCTTTGATATGCAAATTTCTTGGAATCCGGATTTCCCTATCCGCTCTTGAGGCATGGATTCGCCACTCTTGGCAGGTGGAAGGTGATATGGAGATTATGTTGGCAGGGAATAGTTATTTTTTTGTTGTATTCTCTTGCAAGTCTGATCATGATCGTGTTTTTGAAGGAGGCCCTTATTTCTACAACAATGTGGGGTTATTTGTCAAACCTTGGCATTCAGTGTTTAATTCTGCTGAGGATCTCCCTTCAACAGTGCTAGTTTGGGTTCACTTGCCTCGTCTTCCCTTGGAATTTTGGCATGAAGACATCCTTCGACAAATTGCTGCTTTTTTGGGGAAGCCAGCTGCGATCGCACATCAAACCCTCGATAAAAAGGTTATTTCTTTTGCTAGAATTTGTGTTAAAATTAATTTGAATAACCCATTACCAGATTCTTTAGAAATTTGTCTGGGGGATTCTTCTTGGGTGCAGCAGTTAGATTATGAATCCCTCCCTTTCCGTTGTCGGATTTGTCATGAGTATGGTCATTTACTGCGGCAGTGCCCCCGTAACTCGAGTTTCAAAGGAGTGGATCGGTCTACAGCTTGAAATGCTGGTGGTTTGGCAGATACTACAGGGAAAGGACAATCTCAAATGGTTAATACTACCTAGGGGATGAATCCACAAGATGCTACAGGTAAGGGTAAGGCTCCAATGCAGGATAAGGATGGATTTAACCCTGTTCGTCCTCGAGCTAAGGGACGTGGTCAAAAGAGGCCTTTGAAAGAAAGATTATCTGTTTCAAGTTTTAACCATTTTGAGGTTCAGAATAGTATGGTTCTAGAGGAGGGTATTCCTCCTCCTATCTCTTCTGATCCAGCTTGCCCAGATGAGAGATCTGTTCCTAATGATGCTTGTGGGGCATCTCAAGTTGTAGTATATCAGAATTGTGAGGTTCCTGTAGCTCCTATGACAGCGGATCTGGTGACTCCTATAGTGTTGGAAGATGATGATGTTGTTTTGGCTGACTTGGTTAACGATGTGCTACCATCAGGTAAGGGCAAGGGATCTCCTCTCCCCTTGGGGTTGCTGCCTCAACCCTTTAAGCGGGCTTCTTCTTCTCCCCCTCTAAGGAGTGGGCGCAAAATAGACCAAGAGAAGATTAAACTCACAGGAGATATATTGATTGAGTCTGGTTCAGTGAAACCTTTGGATTCTCATTTTCCCAAATCTACCCAATGATGATTATTCTCTCATGGAATGTAAGGGGGTTGAATAGCATCCCTAGACAAAAGGCTATTCATAACTTGGTGGTTGATCATAGTCCTGATGTTTTTTGTATCCAAGAGACTAAGCTCTCTGTGGAGTCTATGGTCCAACATGCCTCTAGTATTTGGTCTTGTGGCCAATGCCAGTGTGTTGGGGCAATAGGCAGTGCTAGTGGTTTAGCTATATTTTGGGATCCTTAAAAAATTTCTCCTCTTGGCTAGATGTCTTCTCGCTCAACTCTCTCTATGGTAGCTTCTGCTCTAGACTCAGGAGAGGTAATCATGGTTACTAATGTGTATGCACTTGTTGATCTTGTGGGAAAGGAGGAACTTTGGGAACATATTCAATATGTTAGAAATTGTCATCCTTATCATCCTTGGGTGTTAGCAGGGGACTTCAATTCAGTTTTAAGTTTGGAAGAGAAGCATGGTGGTTTGGCTAGATTGGGGCCTTCTTTTGCTCTTTTTCGGCAACACATATCTCTTTTGCATCTCTCTGATGTTAAGCCTTCTAATGGCCTCTATACTTAGAATAATCGCAGGACTGGTGTTGCTTCTATCTCAGAATGCCTAGATAGATTTCTTGTTTCTTGCTTCTGGCTTAGTGGCACCCTTACTATCTCTTCAGAAATCCTTGATTGGAGGGGTTCAAATCATTGGCCAATCAAATTTTCTGCTATAGGGGCTTATGTTTCGAAGCATCCTCCTTTTAAGTTCCAGTTGATGTGGCTTCGTGACTCATCTCTTCATGATTTTGTTTTTTTCTGGTGGAAAGATGGTGCCCCTGCATATGGTACTGCAATGTTCTCATTTTCTAAAAGGCTTCAATATGTTAAAAGGCAGATCAAGATATGGAATAGGGAATGCTTTGGGAATCTTCACTTTATGAAGAGGCTTGCTAAAGAAAATCTTGATGTCATCACAAGGGAGATTAGAGATCGAGGTTTCTCGGAGGATCTTGGCTAGGCTGAATCCCTTGCTTCTAGAGCTCTAGAAGAATGGGAACTTCGAGAGGAAATTTTTTGGAAGCAAAAGGCTCGAGTTGATTGGCTCCAGGAAGGTGATCGAAACACTTCCTTTTTCCATAAAATAGTGCAATCTCGCCGGAATCAGAGCACTATCTCTTCTTTGGTTAATTCTCAAGGTATCCAACTGAATTCCTTGCCAGCTTTGTTCCAGGAGGCTATTTCATACTTCTCTACCCTCTTCTTTGAGGACTCTCCTCCTGCTGATAATGAAGAAAATATTATTTTGTCCTGTATTCCTTCCCTTATCACTCAGGAAATGAATGATTATCTCATGCATCCTATCTCTTTGGAAGAGCTGGAGGCGGTGGTCTTTGGCATGCCTAAGGGGAAGGCTCCTGGTTCTGATGGTTTTCCAGTTGAATTCTTTTAGGAATTTTGGGACATCATTAATCATGATTTGTTGGAGGTGGTTAAAGAATCCTATGCTAGCAAGCAGATGCTTCGAGCTTTGAACTCTACATTCTTGACTCTTATTCCTAAGAGAGAGGGTGCTAATCAATTGGAGTTTTTTAGACCAATTGCCTTATGTAATGTGGTCTACAAAGTTATTACTAAGCTGATTGCTGAGAGACTGAAAAGGTGGCTTACAATTATTATCTCAGAAGAACAAGGTGGTTTTGTTGCTGGAAGACAAATTTTGGATGGGGTGGTTATTGCTACTGAGGCTATTCACTCTATGGCTACTTCAAGGGAGAGATCCATGTTTGTTAAGCTGGATATGGCTAAGGCCTACGATAGAGTTAAATGGAGCTTCCTAAGGAGTATTCTTCTTTCTTTTGGATTTAGCTTTGACTGAGTGAGTTGGATTATGAGTTGCGTTACTTCTGCCTCTTTTTCTATTCTTATTAATGGTCAACCTTCACAACTATTTGGTGCTTCTAGAGGCCTCCGCCAGGGTGACCCTCTCTCCCCATATCTATTCATCATCATGGTTGAAGGCTTGGGCAGATTCATTAAGCATCAGGTGTCCCAGAATTCTATTCAAGGCTGGCGGTGGGGTAATGGCTTACCTTCTCTTTCCCATCTTCAATTTGTTGATGATTCTGCTCTTGCTGGTCTTGCTAGGATCAAGGAAGCTGAAGCCTTTCGACATGCTTTGGATGTTTATTTGGCAGCTTCAGGCCAGAAAGTTAATGAGCACAAATCTTTCATTTACTTTTTTAACACTCCTGATTCTATTCAGCACAGGATTGTTGGTATCCTACGGTTTCAGATAGGTTCACTTTCTTTGACTTATCTTGGCATTCCTATTGTTGTTTCCAGGCAGCCACGTCTCTTCTGGAAAAATTTGATTAACAAGCTTCAGGATAAGGTAAATCATTGGACTCATAGATGGCTTTCTACTGCTGCCCAGGTTACTCTTCTTCAAGCTGTTATCCAAGCTCTTCCTACTTATAGAAGCATGGTTCATGCTGCACCTATTTACTTTCTCAAGGAGTTTGATGCTCTTTCTCGACAATTCCTTCGGAGTGGTAATTTGCATAGTACTAAATGGAGCTTGGTTAATTGGGCAACTGTTTGTAGGCCTAAAAAGGAGGGTGGTCTTGGTCTTCATTCTACTCTATTGAGTAGACAAGCTTTGGCTGCTAAACTTTATTGGTGATGGTGCTCTGGACAGCATCAACTTTGGGCTCGTATTATCACTCATAAATATTTTCATGGTGCTGATCCTTGCTCTGTTTCTGCACTTCCTCTTGAAGGTCGTGGCTCAATGGTTTAGCATACTTTGAAGATAGGTGCGATGTTGGTGAAGCGGGGTCTGTTCTGGATATGTAAAGGAGGTTCTCAGGCTTTTTTTTGGTCTGATGCTTGGGATGGATTCCCTTCCATTTTATCCATATACCCTCATCTTCAGCCTCTTTGTGACTCTTTTCTTGCCGCTGGATGGGATAAAGTGGCTCATTACAAGACTCCTTATCAATTGGGACCTGTTGTTGGTTATAGATGGAAGCATTCCTCTGATTGGCCTCCTGGAGGTACAGACATGGATCGTCAGGAGCTTTCTCAAATTCTGGCCTCTAGAGAGTGTTCCTCTTTGCATGGTCCAGATGTATTGGCTTGGGGCGGTACCTTGTCTGGTAAATATCATGTCTCTACTGTGTATGAGGAGATAACTAGACAATTATTTGGGGATGCTGAGGTCCCTTGGTGGAAGCAAGTCTGGAATAAAGTTTCTTGGTCCAAGTTTAATTTTTTCATGTGGCTAGTGGCTCACAACCGTTGTCTTACCTGGGATAATCTTTTTAAACGTGGATTTCAGCGCCCCTCTTATTGTGTTTTGTGTGGTAATGGAGAGGAGTCGATCTCCCATCTGTTCTTCCATTGCTCCTATTCTACTCAGATATGGCACCTTTGGTGGAGCGCTTGGGGTTGCTCTTGTCGGCATGCTTCCTCTTTGCCTGAGTTCTGGGCTCGCTTGGGTAGTGCTCCCTCCAAGTCTTCTTCTCTCCATGCTGCTTGGATTGCTGGCCCATCTTTCATGCTTTGGCATAACTGGTTGGAGAGGAATCATCGCATATTCCAAGATGTTCGGCTTGGTGTTTTGCATCTTTGGTGGAAAATATCACATTCTCTCCAGGAAACTATTCTTGTGAAGTGTGAGCTTGATGGGGGTATGGATCCAGTTGATCTTGCTATCTGTAATCGCCTCAATTTTCATCTGCAAGATGGGGTTGCAGCTCATAGGTTTCCTTCTATGTCCAAGCAGCTTCACCATCAGAGAAAGGGTTGGGTTAACCGGGATGGGCACTGGACTCCTCCTCCCTGTGGAGTTCTGAAAATTAACACTGATGGTTCTTCTCGTGGGAATCCTAGTCCGGCTGGTATTGGCGGAGTGGCTCGTTGTAGTTCTGGGAATGTTCAATTTTTCTTCTCAATTCATAAGGGTGATTATACTAACAATCTCATGGAAGCTCATGCTATTTTATATATTGTGGAACAGTGTTGCTTGTGGGGATGGAGTAAGATTATTTATGAGTCTGATTCCCAGGTGGTGGTGAACAGGCTTTCTTCGCAAGAGCTTGAGGATGTTAGTTGGTAGCTAGCCACTGTTGTTAAGCAGATTCTTTTCTTCTCTTCCTCTTTTTAGTTCATTAGGTTGAAGTATATTCCAGGAGAATGGAATAGACCTGCTGATTGTTTAGCCAAATGGGCTTCTAGTCATGATCTGGGTTGGAATATCAGGGATAGGGGGCAACTGTCCTTTGAGATGGTGCAAGAATTTGATGATCTTGTTGCTTAGGATCGAGCTCCTTGTTGAGCTCTCCTTGTTGTATTCCTTTCTGTCTTAATAAATTTTTACCCCTCTTTTTGTAGAACAATGTCATATATGAACACACCACTTGAAATAGAATAGAGTGCTTGCTCCCCCTTAATCACAATTGACTATAGTTTCTAAAAGTTGTCTTTGTGGTACATAAAGCTTGCATTTACCTCTAGTTTGCAAATTATTGTTTTGATGTGCAATGTTCTAAGTTTAGATTTATCCATTTTCATTTAGCTCTCTCATAAAATATATGTTTTATTAATGTCCATATTTATTTTATAAAAAAATTGAATTTTTAGTTGTTTTATTAATGTCCAATTCATAGTGATGTTATCAATAATACCATGTTTTATTTGACAAATTAATTGATTAATTAATTAACATTATCATATTAAAAATATTATTATTGAAAATTATAATTAAATTAGAATAAGTATAATATTTATGTTATATTAATTCTAGTATAATTATACATATGCTAATAAATTAAATTGAGTCAAGAGTGGTGATCTTCTATGAAGGTAATGTATAGTACATTTTAGAAAACATTAAAGCAAAATTATTTGCAGTAAAATAAAATATTACTAGAAAAAAAATATAGAGAAATCTAATTATATATATATATATATACAAAAATGAAAATTAAATAAAGAAGTGTGAAAATATTGGAAAAGTAGTTTTTTTTTTTTTTAAGAAGACGGAGTTTTGAGATTAACAAATAGTAAAAAATGAGTGAATAATAAAATCCAAAATTTATAGGTAAAAATATGTTATTGTTAATATATGCTTGGTCTATTGTTGAAGTTGAATAGCATAGAATGAGCCCACGAGAAATTAAGTTTAAGATTGTATATGAAGATGCTGCATTTGTAAGAAAGAAAAACACATGATTGATGGACTTGAAAAACATATGTACTATGAAATTAAGAAATACTATGTATGCATAATACATGTTACAATTGGAATTAGTTGCTAATGCTCCCCCTTAATCATGACTGTCCACTATAGTTTCTAAGAGTTCTCTCTTTGATACATAAAACCTACATTTCTCTCTAGCTTACAAATTATTCTTTTGATATGCAATGTTTTACGAATAAATTTATCCATTGTTATTTAGCTCTATGATGAAATATATGTTTTATTGATGTGCTTATTTATTTTATGAATTTTTTTGTTGTTGTTTTTGTTGTAGTTAGTTTTAAGTGACTTAAATATCCAATTCATAATGATGTCATCAATAATACAAAGTATTATTTGACAAATTAATTGATTAATTAATTAATATCAATATATTGATAATATTATCATTGAAAATTATAAAATTATATTAGAATAAGTATAATATTTAATATTCTATTAATTATAGTATAACTATATGTATTCTAATAAATTAAATTGAGTCAGGAGTGGTGATCTTTGATGAAGCAAATGTGAAGTTGAATTACATAGAATGAGCCCACTCAAAATGAAGTTTAAGATTGTATCTCACAATTCCAAATATGAACATACCACAAAATTAGAGAGATCAAATTTCCATAATATATTAAAATTAGAGTGATTAGCTTCTAGACTATATTGTGTTAAGATCTCTACCATCAACATTTGGAATCACAATCTATCTTCACAATGAAAGAGAGACTAAAGATGTAAAATAAAGCAATGATGGATCCGTTTCTTTATTTCATTCTAATGATAGATCACAAATGATTTGGAATATTGATTGTAAAAGCTTTAACACAATCTAATCCAAAAACTAATCAGTATAATAATACTTCATATTTTTGAAGAAAGCCATAGATGTTACAATATTTGATTTCAAATTTAAAATAAAATAATAATAAAAATAAAAATTTGACAATTTCAATTATTAACTCAAATTTGTGACTTAAAACACTAATTAGCAATCCTAATGTTAGCTAGAACAAATACTAGTTTTTCATTGGGAAATTGTAAATGCAATCTCTTCTTCTTCTTGCTGTGCAAGGCTAATATGGTTGTGTGCACTATTCATTAGTGAAGTGAGTTTTGTGAGAACAAGATCCATATGAAGTTGTTCTGCATTATCAAGGTAAGCACATGTGAGAAAAATGTTTGCAACATCAAAGGCTTCTTTTACATAAAAGATGTCCTACCCATCCTTTTAAGTTTGGAGTCCATAGCTTCTTCAAAATGGTTGTTCTCTATCACGTGCCTTACATACCCTAGAATATGAAACTGATTAGAACCCTATGCTTGATCAACATGCCTCTTTCATGTTATCATCTCCAATACAACAATTCCAAAGCTATAAACCTCGTGTTTTTAATAGATCTTTTTATTGCAACAATACTTTGGAGCCCAATATCCTTTGTTTCCTATTACTTTATCAGTAGACCTTTGTGTCCCCTCCCAAACCACGTTCCTAGAAAACCCAAAATCAACAAGATTTGCTTCATCATTCTTAACATTGACCATGATATTCTAAGGCATGATATCAACACATATGATTTTATTCCTATGTAATAATTCAATTCCCTTGGCTATACCCATTATCATTCTTAAGCTCTACTTCCAACTTTACACAAAATTTCTACAATTTCCTCTCAAATAATCATCTAGAGAACACCCATCTATACACATATAGGCTAAGTAGGATATATTTTCCTTTATACACCATGAATATAGCTTGTTTATGTTGAAGTGATCCAACCCCTGTACTAGTTCAACTTCATTCTCCACCCACATTTTGTTGTCAGGGGATTTGTATTGTATTTCCTTTATAGCCAAATCTCTACCTTGAAAGGCCCCTCCTATAAACTCATGCAAAGATTGTTGGAATATTTAATATTTTTTGATTGTCCCATTCCCACCTACCAACATGGCATTCCCTATTTACAACTCCAATGGTCAAATGCATCTGTTGTGGGTAGGTGAGTTAAAATTTGGAAAATGAGGGGGAAACATTTTTGAATAGTACAAAGACAAAAGAGAGGGAATGTCAGTCATTCCACGAGCATTCTCTTATAGAGTCAATTTTGCAGCAGCAAAAAATAATGTTTTAGAGTATTTTGTGCAACAACATCATCAATTATTTAATCTATTGAGTAGTGATTGCTTTAGATATGTTTTATGAGAGCTTCGAGTAGCTCCAGACTTACTTGTGTGCAACTATATGTGCCACAAGTTTATTTTATGTACATTAGTTTAGTTAGTTCTAGTTTTTACATTCCAAATTTTTAATAGTTCATTTTTGGTAAATAGAAAGTAAGAAATTAATCTTACATACTTCCTACCTATTGCACTTTTGTCATCTCCTTCCTTCTTTATTCTATTGTATGCTTGGTCATAGGAAAAATAGAGCAACACTCTGTTCTTGTTGTTTGTATTTATTATAGAAAGAAGCTTGTGATTTTCATGTGGGTTAACACAATACTTTGGTAGGTGTTAACTTTACTTGGCATACTCTTGGTTTATACCCTTATTGACTAAATGATTTAGTCTTTCATCTATCAAGTTGTGTATGGTTAACTCACAAGTTATCCCTCAGTTTGGTATATTTTTTTAACTTGGTATTAGAGATGGTTGGCCCTAAATCCTTGTGAGTTTGGGCATTTATATTTTCTGGGTTTTTGAGTTTATTATGTAGGAGACATGGCAGGAGATGTAGGAATGATATGGCAACAACATCATCCTTTAATGGAAAAAATTATGATATTTTGGCAAAGAATATGAAAATTATAATGGTAGGTAGTTACTCTTAGGAGTTTGTTGTTAATGGGGTCAATGATGTGATAGACCTATCTTAGTATGTTGCCCTCACCAATAATCAAAAGACTTAGTTGAAAGAGTCAAGGAGAAAGGATGCTAAGGCCTTAAGTCTAATTGAGGCAATAATGAGAGACAATCTTTCCCAAGATTGCAATAGCAAATTATACAAAGGCAGCATGGGCTATCCTTGAGATGAACTTCAAGGGGACTGATAAGGTCAAAGTAGTGAAATTACAACCAATCATAAGGGAATTTGAGAACCTTCAGACAAAGGACAATGAACCTATTATAGAGTTCAACTCACGAATCTTCACATTGATAAACCAACTTAAATAAAATGGAGAAGATTATGAAGAGAAGAGAATTATGGAAATGATATTGAGGAGTTTACTTCTAAAATATGATAATCTTGTGATAACCATTCAAGAGGCAAAAGTCCTCACCATTTTGGCAATGGATGAGTTGATGGGTATTCTTCAAACCCATGAGCATTGGATAAATAGATTAGAAATAACATTCCAAGAGTAGTCTTTTGAGGCCCAATAGAATTCAAGAGGCAGGATAAGAGGAAGAAACGACTCTAGTAGATTCTCAAGAACTAGAGGTCATGAAAGGAATGGTCAATGGAATACTAGTGTAGAAAGCTCAAGACAAGCAAGTAACCAAGAGGGAGCAATCACCTCTCAAAATAGCTCTAGAGGAGGTAAGAAAAATTACAACTCCAATAGGAGCAATGTTGAATGCTACTACTATCATAAGTATGGGCATTATGCTAGTGAATGGTAGAAAAAGAAGGGTGATCAATCAAAGAAAAATGAAAATGTGGCTGATGTAAACATGGGAAATACAAAAAATCCCACAGCCATCATCATGTGTAACATTGGTGAAGAAGGCAACCCTTAGATATGGTACTTGGATAGTGGTTGTAGCAACCACATGAGTGGTAATGAAAGTTTATTTTCTTTCATTGATAAGACTTTCAAGTTTGATATTAAGATGGGAAATAATGGAACAATTCCCATAGTGGGCAAGGATCAATCATCGTCCACACCAAGCAAGGTGGGAGGAAGGATATACAAAAGTGTATTTTTCCCTCATTATGAAGCACAACTTGATAAGTGTTGGAAGAATCATTCAAAATGGATATAGGGTGTTGATGAAAAATGGCAAGTGTGTCATTCATGAGAAGGATGGGAGTAATAGATTACTTGTAGTAGTCCAAATTACAAGGAACTATATGTTCCCTTTGAGGATAGAGACATGCATCTCTTCTCAAGTCAGCGTTGCACCTCCCAGACATGCATGTACAAAAATACATCAACAATCAACTCTTAGGGGTGTAAATGAAAACCCCTCCAAGCTTTGGCATCTAAGTTATGGACATCTTGACATTTTTGGTTTAATTTTTTTGTCCAAGAAAAGAATGGTAGATGGTTTTCCAAGCATATTAGATTCATATGGCAAGTGTGAGGCTTGCATTTTGGGTAAGAAATATAGGCTTCCCTTTAATTTTGGAAATTCTAAATGGGCTAGAGCACCATTAGAGTTGGTGCATTCTGATTTAGAAGGCCCTATACAAACTAATTCTATTGTGGGGAGTAACTATTTTATGACATTCATGGATGATTTCAGTCATAGGACATGGGTGCATTATTTGAAGAGAAAATTTGAAGCATTTAATAAATTTGTTGAATTTAAAGCCCTGGCTGAAAAGGAATGTGGAGACTATGTCAAGGTCCTTAGATTGGATAGAGGAGGTGAGTATACCTACAACTTGTTTGTAAATTTTTGTAGGTAGAATGGCATAAAGAAAGAGCTTACAACCAGTTATACTTCATAGAAAAGTGAAGTGGCTGAGAGGAGCATAGGACCATTGTTAAAATGGTTAGAAGGTTGATGAAAGAAAAAGGGATCGCAATAGAATATTGGGGAGAAGTTGTAGCAACAATAGTATATTTGATCAACAGGTGTCCCACAAAGTGAGTTCATGACAAGATTCCTCTTGAGGACTGGTCAAAGAATAGATGGATAGTTGAATACTTGAGAGTGTTTGAATGTGTAGAATATGCACATGTGCCTAAGGAAAAAAGGCAAAAACTAGATGAAAAAGGTGTGAAGTGTATTTTCATGGGTTATAGCTTGGAATCAAAGGCTTATATATTATATAATCTAATCACTCAGAAGATCACCATTTCAAGAGATGTAGAGTTTCTTGAAAATTAGTAATGGGATGGCTCAGTTGATGTATCTTCAAGCACTTCAAGAAAATTATCAAGTATTGATGAGGAAGAGGAAGACGTTGGTGATTAGTAGGATGATGGAGTAGAAAATATTGATGATTGTAGACAAAGGCAAAAAGCTAAGTAGCTTCTTACATGCCGAGTGACAACTCCAAGCACTTCAAGGAAACCCCAAGCTAATATGAAAAATAGTAGTAGTAGTAATACTGAAAATTCATATCCCACTCTCACCTCCCTATTGCCAAGAAAGACTAAGAGTCTAAAGGAGATATAAAAAGATGAAAGGTATGAGGAAGATTATGATGAGGGTGTTAATTTTGCATTATTTTCTCATAGTGATTGAATTTACTTTGAAGAAGCTATGAAGGAAGAAAAATGGTGTAATTCCATGGATGAGGAAATAGATGCTATTGAGAGAAATGGGACATGGGAGTTAACTATTTTGCCTCCCAAGAAGCCAGTAATTGGATTAAAATGGGTTTACAAGACTAAATGTAATGTCGAACAAAAAATAGATAGGCATAAGGCACATTTAATGGTCAAGGGGTATAAATAATAGTATTGTAGAGATTATGATGAGGCATATGCCTCAGTTGCAAGAATGGAAACTATGTGTGCTATCATAGCAATTGGAGCCCAACGCAAATAGAATGTATATCAAATGGATGTGATGTCCTCCTTCTTGAATGGTGTATTGAAAGAAGAGGTTTATGTGGAGCACCCACCTAGTTATGAAGTTTTGAGTGAAGAATAGAAGGTGTATAGATTGAAGAGAGCTCTTTATGGGCTCAAGTAAGCTCCATGGACATGGTATAGTAGGATTGACTCATATTTGATGAGCAATGGCTTTAGCAAAAGTGATGGTGAGCCCACTCTCTATATCAAGGCAAAAAATGGTAAAGTGTTGATTGTTGTCTTGTATGTAGATGACTTAATCTTCACTAGAAATGATAATTTCCTAATTGGTGAGTTCAAAGAAGCCATGAAGAATGAATTTGAGATGACAGATCTTGGTCTCTTGATGTACTTTCTAGGCATAAAAGTAAAACAAATGCATGATGAAATCTTCATCTCTCAACAAAATTATGCAAGACATATATTGGAGACATTCAAAATTTAGAATAATAAGGTAGCCCCAACACCAACAACAATAGGTTTAAAATAGAGCTAGGAATATTGCAGAGAAAGTGTGAATCCAACACTATAAAAGAGTATGGTTAGAAGCTTGATGTATTTGACAACAACTCAGCTTGATATAATGCATGCAGTAAGCCTTATTTTTAGATTTATGGAAACACCAAAGGATTTCCATTAACAAGAAGGAAAGAGGTTCCTAAGGTATGTGAATGATACCAAGGGATTTGGGTTTTTGTATAGCGCATAAAATGATTTTAACTTGGTTGGTTATATAGATAGTGATTGGGCTGGAAGTTTAGATGATAGGAAGAGAACTTTTGGATACATGTTCCATATGGGATTGGGTGAAATTTGACGGGCATCCAAGAAGCAGCTTATTGTTCGTCAATCTACAATAGAGGCTAAATACATAGTAGTGAATGCATTAGCATGCCAAGCAATTTGCTTAAGGAGGATCATGATAGATTTGAATGAAAGGCAAGAGCGTGGAACCACAATCTTTTGTGACAACATCTCCTCAATTGCATTATCAAAGAATTTAGTCTTCCATGGGAGAAGCAAGCACATAGAGATCATATATCACCTCATCAAAGAGTTTGTGGATGGAGATATCAAGATGGAATTTTTCAAGTCTAAGTAGTATCTAGTAGACATATTCACTAAACCTTTAGGTATTGGAATTTTTGTGCACCTAAGAAAGAGTCCAGTTAATAGAAAGAAAGCAATCAATCTTGCATACTTCCTACCTATTACACTTGTGTTGTCTTCTTCCTTGATTATTTCACTGGGTGCTTGGTCATAGGAAAAACAATGTAGCACTTTATTCTTGTTGTTTGTGTTTATTCTAGAAAGTAGCTTCTAATTTTTGCATGGATTAACACACTATTTTGATAGGTGTTAAATTTACTTGAAATACTCTTGGTTTATGCCCTTGTCGAGTAACTCCTTTGTTGATCGAGTGACTTGATCTTTCATCTATCGAGTTGTGTGTGGTTAACTTGCAGGTTATCCCCCTGTTTGGTATATTCTTTAACTCTTCCTTCCCCAACTTTAAGAGACTCATGAAAATAGCTTTTGATATAAGCAATCTGATGAAGTGTCAGGTTTGAATAAATATGTGTAGGCATAAGTGACTATTCTTGATTAGAGGAGAGACTTGTATCCATGTCATGTATAATTCGTTCTCTTTCTCCAATCCGACTTGTTTCAATTATGTAGTGAGGAGCAATTGTTCTCATCGTAGCCACCACTTTTAGATTTTGTTGAACATCAACTTGCTCCTCCATATTTACTTGCAATGAAGGTAAAGGGGAAGTTGTTCCATTGCATTTTTTCCTGGGTTTATACTTTATCTTGTAGATGATGTCAATTATAACCAATAGCACAATTGCAACCACTGCACCAGAGGAAAATACAAATAATGAAATAACATTGTCACCAAATGCTTTTAATTGGGAGAAGTCAAATTGGAAAGTTACGAATTTCTTACCAATTACAATAGTAATAATTATAGATAAGTTTACATAATTGTTTAATGTTTTTAAGAATCTGCCCATTGTAGATGTGGTAGAATTGTCAAAATTTTTTAATCCATCTGATAAAATGGTAAGGGCCTATTTGGCAATGGGAATACAAGTAGAATAGGCATATGTAAATTCTTATAATTTTGAATTCCTCATTTGGATGCACCAAATTGGAATTGGGATATGAAATAAAATAGGAATATGTATTCCAATTTAGGCCCAAAAATGAGGTTTTGCAATTCCACCTAGGGCCTGTTTGGCTATGAGAATAGGAATAGGGGAATAGTTCATAACTATTTTTGAATACTTATTCTAGAATAGAAAACAGGGGTACATATTCCTATTCTTTGTTTGGTTCAGCCAAAATTTGATGGGGAATTCATAGACTCAAAAATTTATTTTTTCTAACATAAATAAAACTAGAATAGGAATACATATTCCAATTCCACATATTTAGATGGAATCACAAAACCTAATATTTGGGTCAAAATTGGAATATGTATTCCTATTTTATTTCATATTCCAATTCCAATTTGGTGCATCCAAATGAAGAATTCAAAATTTTAAGAATTTACATATGCCTATTCCACTTGTATTGATGTTGCCAAAGGGGCCCCTAAAAATGTGGAATTGGAATATCTATTCCTATTCTAGTTTTATTTATTTTAGAAAACAAAAAATTTTGAGTCGACAAATTTCCCGTCAAATTGTGGCTGAACCAAATAGAAAATAGGAATATGTAACCCCATTTTCTATTCTAGAATAGCTATTCCTTTTTCCCTATTCCTATTATCACAGCCAAATGGGCCCTAAATGTTATTACACATCAATTTGATGGAATAAAGGAAACATATAAGATTTGAATGTTTTTCCAAGAATAATGGGATTTTATCATTGATATAAAAATGTGGTTGATAATCTAATTGAGTAGTTGTCATCTGTCCCTTTTTACCTATGAATAAATTATTAGTAATATTTATATTTCTTTTTTTTTTCCTCATTCTTTTTAAATTATGAGGATGATCTCAAAATATTTATTTATCTATATAACAATAAACATGTTGGTTAGATTTTGTTCAATTTGTTTCTATATTATACATTAGTAAAAAAGAGTTTACTTCTTACCTTTTATTACCTATACTTGTTTGATGATTGATCTATAATAATTTTTTGATATATCTTTATATTTTCTTATATATTACTTAAATGTTCATTTAACCATTTTATAAATAAATATGCTTTTGATATTAAGTAGTAGCCAAAAATAGAGGTTGATTTAGAACAAGATGCTAAAATATAGTAAGAAGTCATTTGCAACATATTATCATCCTATCCCTTTTCTTAATATCAAAAACCCATACATTAATGTATCCCAATTTCTCCATCTACTACAACATGTAGGCTGACTAACATATTGAAAAATATAAAATTATATAAACATAATAGAGTTCAAAACCATAAAATTACATAATTTAGCTATGATAACACTAAAAGGCCATCTAGGTAGAGCATAGGAAATACGATACATCAAAAAATTAATTAACATACAAAGAGGTACCTCTCTTTCTTCTCTTTGTCAAGTCTTTCTAGGAGCACAAAGCCAATCATCTATCTAGAACTAAGAGAAGGATGTTTGTGGTGTCTCTAACACGAGAAGAGGTAACAAACATCTCCTTCTTAGCATGAAGGAGATGAAGAGTGGTGGCTGCCTAGTGCATCACTTTGAAAGTAAGATTGGCTACCTTGTCAAACCTCTCATCTAGGTTATCCTTTCTTTTCATGAGTTTTTCTAATAGTCTCCTCTAGCGTAACCCTATCCTTACAACACACCTAAACACCAATCCCTAGAGGCACCTCAATGTTACTACCATATCCTTTAGTATTTCTCTTGCCACATTATCATATTGATAGACATGTGAAGTAATGGTATTAGGGTCCTTGTGATTATCCTGAGTATTTGTAGCTTCCAAGGTGTTGGGTTTGTCTTTGAGATGGTCAGAAATATGGGAGAGCATGGGACCCAAGTGGCCATCCATAGGGTTATAATCAAACCCTATAAGGACCTTCTAATCCTTGCCATCATCTATATACTTTCCATGATACACCTTCCTCTTCTTCCTCTTATTAGTATTCTCACTCTCTCTTCTTCTTGTAGACTCCAAACTAATGGTGCACTCCTACTTCTCCTTAGGTTTTCCCTTCTTCAAATCTATCATAGATGTAAGGTACATATCCTAAGCTTTTAAACCTTCATATCAGTATCAATAACATTAACCTAATTTGATCTGATGGACGGATCTAGACTAATTGCAGTATTGCATGCTTAATTAAAAACACAACTCATCGAAAGTCTTAATACATTTAACATAAATGCAATTAATCATCACAAACTCAGAAGCTTGAGGTGAAATAAACAGAATTGAGAGAGAGAAGAAGATAGAAAGTGCAAGAAAAGTTTGATTTTGGAGTTTGCCACAAACATGACTACGTCTCCGGGTCGGCTCCAATAGAGTACGACCGATCTGATTAATCTCAAAAAATCAATTACAAAGCACCAAGACCATTCCTTTGAGCACTTTGGCAGCAATAAAAATCTGAGATACAAGAATGGTACAAAAATCTCCTTACAAGACCTCTTTGGCACAATGCCTGTTTCAATAAATCATCACTTGAAGAGAATAAAATCTACCTCCAAGAATACTTGGCCAAAATTCTCCTCCAAAAAGACTCTTGAAAATCATGAGTGAAAAACACTCACTCTCTCCCCCTTTTTATACAACAAATTTACTTAAATTAGGCCAAAATAAAAATATTTAATTATAGGGCCTATTAACTAATTGGATTTCGTATTACCCCTTTTTGCCTTTTATAATTTTGGCTTTAACCAAATTTAGGGGTCAAAATCCTAACAAATAAACCTATTTTAACATAGGTAGTTGGCAGATTGATCATGGTTAAAAATAACCTATGCCAAAAATAAATAAAGCGAACAATTTGGTGTGATGGCAACAAAGGGTTTTGATAGAAAATAGGTTGGGGGTTCCAACCCCGTCGGTGGCTTTTAGCCAAAAATAAGGAACTCTGTCGGTGGCTTTTTGTAGCTATTTAGGTAGGAAGATAACTTCAAATAAAAGTTGGCAAATATTAATCTCAAAAGCCAACCATATGGTGGAGTGGCAATGATTGTTACTTGAAAAAAGAAAGTTGTGGGTTCAAATCCCACTAAAATCTTTTTCTGCCTACTGCCTAGTTGACTTGTTGGAATAGTGATGTCATGCTGACATCATCATAATTAAAT
Organism: Cupressus sempervirens; assembly: GCA_028749045.1. NCBI lineage: Eukaryota > Viridiplantae > Streptophyta > Pinopsida > Cupressales > Cupressaceae > Cupressus > Cupressus sempervirens. Next base: position 636,417,581 of record CM053790.1, on the reverse strand, counting down.
TTTTTATCTAAGTTTCAAACTGTTATAGCTTTCACATGTGGGCTTCAATTTTGATGAAATCAACACCGTCAGAAAGCTTGTGACGAGATCTTCATTTTAAAACCAATTGTTGACCACTTTCAAGATGGTCTAATTTCACTCCTTATCTAACCCTATGGTCTACCTATTGACCAAAACTTTGACCGAGCGTAACTTGCACAAACGAACTCCTTTTTGCTTCGTTCAAGTTGTGTTGGAATCAGGATGCTGAGATCTTTTTGATGGTGCAAAAATTTGGAGATTTGAAGACACTTCAATTTTCACTAAAATTATCCACTGGATCAAGCCTCCCCACTAAAGACCTTTTGGACCTCCAAAAGTGACATTCACTCTGACATTAAGTGAGGACTTGGCCTCCCCACTTGTTCTGTATCATCTGTACATCTGAATACCTAACTCACAAGTACAATGAAGATTGCAACAACATTGTTGATAAAAAACATTATTCTATCACTTCCATAAGCATCTACATCAACTGTCATAGCCACTAACCAACAAACATTGACTAGCATCAAGCTAAGCAATAGTGTAGAAATGAAAGAGAATAAATCAACAACATATCGATCCTTCACAACAGGAACATTTTTACCCAAGCAACCATCAATGCTTTCAATCATCATTCCCTCATGTTGTACTATGGATGCATCCTGCAACATCTGACCCTAGTTAGCTACTCCAAGTTCAAGTGTTGAACCACCTATACTGACAGACTTAAGAGTTAACTCTTTACTTGCATTAATTACCCTTGTTAACTGCCTTGTGTTTGCAAAAGAATGATCAGTCTTAATCCTATAAGAATGCACAATATACTGAATGCCATATTTAAACAAGTTATAATGATTCTACTCACTATAGAAAATTGCTTTTCTATCATAAAGATAAGGGCTACCAAGAACTATCCCACAAATATCCAGTGGAACCACATCAAACTGTACTTTATCCACAAACTTACTAGTGATTGTGAATATTAAGGCACATTGTCCTGTTACTTGGAATTTATCATTTTCACAAATCTAGCCTAGTGGATAATGTTTCTTATGTAATGTGGTTTTCAATCCCAAGTTTCTTACAATACTCTCAAAAATCAAGTTCACTTGAGAACCACTATCTATTAGTGCATCAATTTTAGTGTTCTTAGCAAGAACCCTTAAATGAAACAACTCATTCCTTTTCTTATCTTTAGAGAAATCATTAACTGTAGAAGTAGAAGCACAACTAGCAACAGAAACACTAGAAATAGGAGCTTTACCTTTCAAACCCATAGTTTTTATCTTAGTCTCATCATCTAAATCTGAACCAAGATCCATAACAACATTTGCAGCTTTCTCCTTACCTTTCTATTTCTGATCAAATTTCTGAGCCCACTTAGACTTCAATTCGGGATGCAACTTCCAACAATGTTCTTCATCATGACCCTTCCTATCACAATGAGTGCAAGAAAGTTTCTCATCCTTCTTGATTGTAGCTTCCTTCTTTCCTTTCTCTGTCTCTGCATTCTTAGAAGATTTCTTTACATCATTATCAAACTTATCAATAAAAGATCCTTTATCCCTTGACTCTAAGTGTGTAGCTTGAACAAACACTTCATCGAAATTACAAGGGTTCAATACCAAAATAAATTATCTAAGGTAGGAATGAAGACCTCCTATGTACTTCAACAAAGTATCCTGGGTGTACAAAGGAACATTCAAAGCAATAGCCCTTTTCATAAATTCATGGGTGTACTTTTGGAAAGTTTGACCTTTCCCTTGCCTAAGCATTTGCTAGTCCATCATTAATTGTTGCATATGTCCTAGGGGATAAAACTACTTCTTAAGAGCATTCAAAAACTTTGCCCAAGTTAAATTGACTCTACCATGTTGTGAAACTTCTGCCTTAGTCTTACTCTCCCACTAGGTTAAAGTTGTACCTCCTAACCAAAGAGTAGCTAATTGAATCCTATCAACATCATCTAATAGGTTTTGGAATCTATAGTAGACTTCTGCTTGCTAAATCCAATCATCCAATTTTTCAGCATTAAGTTCACCACAATACTTAGGCAAGTCAAATTTTACATCCAGTTTGATCTTAGGCTTATACCCACTCTTGAAAGGATTAAAATAAGTAGAATGAGGAGAAGATGGAGAAGAAGGAGAAGATGAAGAAGATGATGAAGACAAGGATGGAGGTTTAGGAGGGTCACTACCACCTCCTACTCCTTTGGCTTTGTCATCCTTTAATGAGGATTTTTCTTCCTCCTTCTTCTTAGCCTTATTTTCCTTTCTCAATTGTTGTTCGCGTCTCTCTTGGAGAAGAATGTCCACCTTAGCCTTCATCTCGAGGAATGCTCTTCAAAATTCTTGCTCACTAATCTCATTAGGAACCTCCATTCTAGAAATAGACATATTTGGAAATGTTCCATGCTTCCCAATCTTAGGATTAAATTCTTCAAGCTTGCCTTTGCCCTTTTGAATTATGGATCTTGTTAGCATTCAAGAAAACAACTGCAACAATAGTCAACTGAGCTCTGATACCAGTTGATCTAATGGACAGATCTAGACTAATTGCAGTATTGAATGCTTAATTAAAAACACAACTCATCAGAAAACTTAATACATTTAACATAAATGAGATTAATCACCACAAACTCATAAGATTGAGGTGAAATGAATAGAATCAAGAGAGAGAAGAAGATAGAAAGTGCAAACAAAGTTTGATTTCAAAGTTCGCCACAAACATGACTACGTCTTCAAGTCGGCTCCAATAGAGTACAACTAGTCCAATTAATCTCCAAAAATCAATTACAAAGCACCAAGACCATTCCTTTGAGCACTTTGGCAACAATCAAACTTCGAGATAGAAGAATGGTACAAAAATCTCCTTACAAGACCTCTCTGTCACAATGCCTGTTTTAACAAATCATCAGTTGAAGAGAATAAAATTTTCCTCCAAGAATACTTGGCCAAAATTCTGCTCCAAAAAGACTCTTGAAAATCATGAGTTAAAAACACTCACTCTCTCCCCCTTTTTATACAACAAATTTACTTAAATTAGGCCAAAACAAAAATATTTAATTATACGACCTATTAATTAATGGATTTCATATTACCCCTTTTTGCCTTTTATAATTTTGGCTTTAACCAAATTTAGGGGTCAAAATCCTAATAAATAAACCTATTTTAACATAGGTAGTTGTCGGATTGATAATGGTTAAAAATAACCTATGCCAAAAATAAATAAAGCGACCCATGTGGTGTGATGGCAACAAAGGGTTTTGACAACAAATAGGTTGGGGGTTCCAACTGCGTCGGTGTATTTTAGCCAAAAATAAGGAACTTCGTCGGTGGCCTTTTATAGCTATTTAGGCAGGAAGATAACTTCAAATAAAAGTTGGCAAATATTAATCTCAAAAGCCAACGTATGGTTGAGTGGCAATGATTGTTAGTTGCAAAAAGAAATTCGTGGGTTCAAATCCCACTAAAATCTTTTGCCACCTACTGCCCAACTAACTTGTTGGAATAGTGATGTCATGCTGACATCATCATAATTAAATTTTTTATTTAAGTTTCAAACTGTTATATCTTTCACATACAGGCTTCAATTTTGACAAAACGAACACCGTTGAAAAGCTTGTGACTATATCTTCATTTTAAAACCAATTGTTGACCACTTTCGAGATGGTCTAATTTCACTCCTTATCTAACCCTCTGCTCTACGTATTGACCAAAACTTTAACTGGGCGTAACTTGTACAAACGAACTCCTTTTTGCTCCATTCAACTTGTATTGGAATTAGGATGCTGAGATCTTTTTGATGGTGCACAAATTTGGAGATTTGAAGACACTTCAATTTTCACTAAAATTATCCACCGGATAATAATTTTTGATTTAAACATGTTGAATAATGTAGGAGGGAGCATGACTGAGGTATTTTATATCAGCAACTAACGAAACCTCCAAAGAGATCTAAGTAGTGGAAATGGAATTTGAAAGGTTTGAAGAGAGGGTAGGAACACTAAAGGGTTTGGGGGAAAATTAGCCTTATTAAAATTATATATGAAAACTATGAAGGCTTTGTGAAATCTATAATAGGACTTCTCCTCCTTACTTTTGTTCCTAATTTTTAGAATATTATCCTCCATAAAATGCAATAAAAGGTATTGGAAAGAGATGATCTCCCTATTCCTAATGTTATTTAATATATGGAAATTGTAGCAATGCAAAATTTGAAATCAACCTTCTAATGAAATAAGACATGACACCAAAATATACCTCACACCATGGAAGGGGAAGGGCATCTCTTTCAGAACCACCATGAATATGAACTAACTCTTGACCATGGCAAACGAATCTTCTTAGGTAGGTTTCATCTAAAACCCTTGTTTTCTTTCATAATTTTTTGTCTTTAAGGGAGATTCCACTAGCTTTAGAAATGACTTCTTATTTATGAATACTAATGTCAATAAATATTCTAGTGAGCTTATATTTATTTTTTCTAATAACAGTTAAGAAATTTTCCATCAAATTAATCCAAAAGAAAATAGAAATTACACTGCCCAAATCTAAATTGTTCTTTGATCCTTTTTATACATGTTATTAGTGAAGTTTTCATAAGCAAAATTTATTTATTTTTATTCAGAAAACCCTCTGAATACTAACATCTTAGTTTCTTAAATTTAGGTAAATTTACTCTAATATTTTAACCATGATAAATAAGCAATCTTCTACTTTAGTTTTTTTAAATAGTAATACATAATTGTATCACCGTGTTATAATACATTTGTAAATAACCAATAGATATAAGATACAAATAAATATCATGGATTAATTCAATAGGATCTCTAATTTCCATTCAAATTAGGATGCAATGAAAAACTTTTCACAAACTTTATATATAAACAATACTATCTAATTATTAACCTGACTTATTTATTTCAAATTCAAATCAAGCTCTAATATTATCCATATAGAGTGTACATAACATAATCAATAAATAAACATAAATATGTTTCATAATAAAGTAAATCTAAATGATACACTTACGATGATAATTGCTAGCACATTTTGTAAGGATTATCTCATCACTGTGAAGATATGACGATCAAACTAAACTAGGAGCCAATTCTTTAGAACTTGAGGCAATGGTAAGATTTCTAGTAGAAGAATGTTAGATTGTGAAGTCCAAAAATTAATCTTATATACTTATTAATGATACTACTAATGTCCACTGGGGAAACCTTTCTTGACTTTGTGGTAAACTTTCTTGACATTTTAATATCATATTAAATATATGATTATATATATACTTTTATAGTTGGTATTTACATCTATTCAATATTATAATTTTACTATTTTTATTATAGTGGAATTACATAATTTCACCTTTCTTTTGATGTTTTTGTGTAATGGATGCCCCATCTCTCAATTTTTTAAGAAAATTTGGAGCTTTTGCATATTTGTTTATTTTGTGATAGGAAGATCACTAGTTTTTTATTCAATTCTACCAATTTAAAATCAAAAGCCACTTAGGAAAGTTTTATTTCATTAAATGCACCAATTTGACATATTTATTAGAAAATTGATTAGAATTTACGTTGGGTGTATATAATCTTTTCCCTTTTTTTGTTTGTGAAATTTGAATTTAATAATAAAATATTCTAAGATGAATTCTTGAACAAGTATAGATTTATAAAGTTAAAAATAAATGTATATATTTATTAATTTAGTATATAATCAATTGCAACCAACATCTATATTGAGTTAATTTCTTATAACTTAGATATAGATCAATTGCACAATAAACTCATAGAAAGAAGTTGTCTAATTTATAATAATTAGTTCTTTGGGTTAATTAACTGGAACTAAATTGTAATTTAGAAAAATAATAAAAACCAAACACATTTAGATGATGACATAGATATACATAGGAAACCCGAACTTGTGGAAAAATCTATAAATATTGGATCTTCTATTGAGCCTAACAACAAACTTTCTCTTCTAAAATATAATAGAGTATGCTATGGAAAGTTTACATATATAGAGCCCAACTACTTTACTTAGCAAGAAAGGAAATAAGCTCTCCTTTCTTTCTTTGGCTTTAAAATCATACAAAATCACTCATTCTTTATGTAGCCTCACAAACTCATAATTTTCCTATTTAAATAATAAAAACTAAAGTTGTTGCTAAGCATCCAACTTGAGTTGCTATAAAGAAACTCTACTTTCCAAGCTATTCTTTAGGATAGTAGAAATGGAAATATTGATGCTAAAAGTGACAAAGGCATATACCTAGCTTATTTTGCTAATAGAAAAAGTTACAAGTATTTTAACTCCAAGATAAACTAGGTTTTGGAAAGTACAAATGTGAAAGTTGATGTTCATATGTAGAAAAGAATTAAGTTTAACACAAGACATAATTTGAAGATCATAGTATATTCATATATGTGAATGAAATTTCTCCATGCACAGTACCTGAAAAAGAGAAAAAATATACAAATTGGCAACAAGATGGAAATGTCAAGTTACAAAATTCAATTGCTGATATTAGACTATGGTTGTCAAGCAATAGCAAAATGAGGTTGAGAAACATGCAAAACGTTCCAAACATTAGGAAGACAATGTGGATAATTTAGACCATGAACTAGAACCTAAAGTAGAGAGACATAATAACTTTGAAATAATTTTTCAAGATGAACCTATCGAATAAGAGAGAAGGAAAGAACCTATATTGGAAAAATATGTCAGAAGACATCATGCACCTAAGAAAATCATCAGAGTTAAAGAATATGGATTTATGACAAGGAAAGAATTTGAACTGAGATCTATTTACTTTGTGAGTTTGACCCTAAATTAGTGAAAGATACTCTAACAATGACTTTGAGTTTAAAGATTATTTAGGCAATGAATGAAGAAATTGAGTAGATAGAGAAGAAAAAAATGTGCACAATGGTGCCTAGACCTAAGGACAAAAATGTTATTCCAAAACAAAGTGGGTATGTAGGAACAAGAAAAGATAGGTATGCAAAGGATATGTATAAGAATAAGACATTGATTATGGGGAAACATTTTCTCCAGTTGCTAGGTTAGAAGTACACTACTTACATATTCTATTTACAAAGGACATAAGGTATACCAAATGGATACCAAATTAGCATTTCTGAAAGTAATATTGGAAGAAGAAGCTTGCATTAAGTAGACAAGGGGATTTTTTGACACTAGCAAGAAGAACATCATATGTAAGATGTACAAGGGTTTATATGGTTTGAAACAAGCCTATAGAGCATGCTATGAGAGACTACATAACTATTTGATATAGATTGAATTTGCAAGAACTAATGGACATAGAAATATATATTCAAAGATTGATAGTAACAATGAGATGGTGACGTATAAAATCTTTACTGATGATGTTATATTTTGAGGAAAGGAAGCATTATACAAATCATTTGTAAATTAGATGAATAAGGAATTTCAACTTTCTATGTTTAATGAGATAAAATTCTTTGCTAGTTTACATGTATATCCAATGAGGAAAAGTATTTTCATTACTCAATCAGAATACATCAAGGATATACTAATTTTTTTGGAATGGAAGATTCAAGACCAATTAGTACACCCATGGCCACATGACATAAGTTATTTAGCAATCATGATTCTATTGATGTTACTGGGGCATTATATAGATCGATGACTATAAAACTACAGTATGTTGTTCATAGAAGGCTTGATATTGCATTATAAATTGTGATTCTTGCACGATTTTTTAGAAGTCCTAATGAGAATAACATAGTGATATTAAAAAGAATACTAAGATATCTGAAATGAAAAAAATCTATCAATTATATTATAAGAAGAATGACAAGTCTGAATTGAAGGTTTTCATTAAGTTAGATTGGGTGCAAAATTTCTATGATAGAAAAAGTACAAGTGGAAGATATTTCTTTCTAGGAAAGAGACTAGTTTAATGGCCAAGAAAGAAGAACAACTGCATATCTCAATCAATAGTTGGAGCTGAATATGTGGCAGTAGTAGTGAATTGTTCAAACATCATATGGATCAAACAATTATTGAAAGAAATGAATGAAGAGATCACTAATGTAGTTTTTATCTATTGTGATATCACAAGTGTGATAAACATGTCAAAGAATCTTTTAATGCACACAAAGACTAAGTATATTTCTATTAAGTATCATTACTTGAGAGAGCTAGTTCAACATGAAGAAGTGAGATTGGAGTATGTACACATGAATGAGAAAATAGATGATATTGTCACTAAAGTTTTAACATTAGAATGCTCATGAATATCTAATAGGTAAGTTAGCGATGATCCCTAGGCAAGGGTACTTGAACTAAGATGAAGCTCTACATTAAATATGTTGATAAGAATATATTACAAGTTGATAATGACAATGCTACTTTAGAAGTTTTCTAAGGTAGAGAAGGAAGGGAAAAATGATGGGTCAATCACACACATATGATTTAATGATAAATCAGTACTAACATCTAGATATCTACATGATCAATATGTAAGAAAAAAATGAAGCATCTTTGGCATTATTGTCAAATAGGGAAATATATAGAGATTTAGTTACCATGGAATAATAAGAAAATGGGGGAGAATATTGTAGTTACCTATGAAGAAAAAAGAGGGAGTAATGCTATTCAACAAGGAACATCTCAAAGTGAGTTTTATTTGTCAGATCAAAACTTTCTATTACTTTCTAAAAATTGTGTACTACTATCAAAATCCTTTAATCAAGGTAGACCTAACAGTGATATGTAAATCCTTTAATCAAGGTGGCATTCTAATGGAAAGTTCTAAACTCCTCTAAAAGGATACTCCTAATAGGATGATTAAATCCTTTAACAAGATCATATTTAACTATGTATTTCATTACCTTTAATAGGGTTGGATCCTAATAGAGCTCACTTTAGACAAGTGAAAAGATTGGTGACATGTTCTTGGTGATTTTTTACAAATTTAGTTTCCACATTAAGTCCTAGTATTGATCTTGTATGGATGTTATTTGTAATTATTTACTTTTAATATTTCACATTCTGCAAATCTGTCATAATTTGGATAGTGGACTAGTAGTTGGTGTTACTGGTAATCTTCTATAGAGACCGAGATAATGAATGCTAAGATCTAAAGTTGTGTAAGTATTTATTTGTTCAATCGGTATGTCTAAATATTGCATAACTTATCCACCCCTCCTCATCTATTCCAAACATTCTAACATTAATTACTACATGACATCATCATTGAGTGTCTATTGGCATAACCCTTGAATCTTCTTTCCATGCAATTTCTAGTATGACGATATTTATTAGATTTGATGATTTTTTTCTCACTGAAGTCTTTTTGGTGGAGGATTACAACAAATTTTTTATAACCTAATGTCATTAAATTTATCACTACATATTAAGATTTTTCAAACTTTACACATTTTGAGAAAATAAATTAATAATAATATTATAGAGTAGTTACCTAACATAAATTAGGTTTTAGACATCCCAATTATCAAAATATGTTTGCGTATGAAATAAATAACAAGGCTACACAAAACGTAAGTTCTACCAAATTTGTGATTGCAAAAGAACTTAAAATTTTATAATAATAATAAGACTAAATTAAGATAAGAAATTATATTTATAATTAAATTTTAAAATCTTAAAATATAAATATATTAAATTTTAAATAAAGAAACATTTATTTGGGGATATGATGGAAATGATTTTTAAAACAAAGTCTTTAAATAAAATTATTGATTTGAATTTTTGCTAAATTTAAATTTTGTTTTCTTTAGAGATTAAAACTTGAAAGAACCTCTTAAATTGTATGAACTTTTTAATTAATCAAGTATTTGGCAACCTTGCATATTTTATTTTTCAAAGAAAAATACTTAGTTCCAATATATGCACTAAACTTTATGATAGAAATAATTTAGAAAGTTGAAATAAACACAAAGCTTACATAATAAAACTAAGGTATTATAGCAAAATAGAAAAACAATTAGTGAATATTGGGCATTTGCAAAGTAAAAAGTCAAACTTAAGGTAATTCAAACTGATAGAGGCAATAAACTATTTACAATTAATAATTTTCATGTTATAACAAAAAACAACAACACACAAAGTAACTTACCAAATTTACCATCTACCAACAATCTCCAACATCACTAAGTCCTTTAATAAGAGGTCATAATGCACTAATAATAGTTTTATGCCTACTTAATATGATTGAAATATCAATAAAGATTAGTATTTATGGATAAGTGTTAATATGAATGTGTATTTTTATTGTTTATCGATCCCATTAAAGAAGAAAACTTCATAAACATAATCTTAAAAATGATTTGTGGAAAATGAAAAAGCAACATTTAAGAACTCAAGTTCAAATATTTTAACTTTGTCAACATCCAATACTATCCATAAGCCTACTAAATAAAAATAAAATAAAACACCCACTTCAAATCCCTGACATAGTGAAGAAGATCATAAGCCCACAATCAATGCCATACATTGTAATATATTAAACTCTAGGGCTAGGGATCAATTGGAGAAGATCCATCTATCCTCACCAGTGTAGAAGAAATCCCAGACCATTCCATGCAAAAAATAGAAACCCCAATCCAAAATTGTCTATAGATGTTCTTTGAAAACCAAAACCCACACTAAATTTGTCTAGAAATTGTCAATCCAAAAGGAATAGGGAAGAATATCAATGAAAAGGGAAAGTAACAAACACTAGCTAGGGATTGAGCCCTAGCCCAGATGGCATCCATCATTCTCCATCACTCTCCATCAATGCGATATAGACCAAGAGAAGATTAAACTCATAGGAGATATATTGATAGAGTTTGGGTCTATGAAACCATTGGATGCTCATTTTCCCCATTCTACTGAATGATGATTATTCTCTCATGGAATGTTAGGGGGTTGAATAGCATCCCTAGAGAAAAGGCTATTCAAAATCTAGTGATTCATCATTCTCCTAATGTTTTTTGTATTAGACTAAGTTCTCTGTGGATTCTATGGTCTAACATGCCTCTAGCACTTGGACTCATGGGCATTGCTAGTATGTTGGGGCTATGGGTAGTGCTAGTAGTTTGGCTATCTTTTGGGATCCACAGAAAATTCCTCCCCATGGATGGTTGTCTTCTTGCTAAACTCTCGCTATGGTGGCTTCTAATTTGGACTCAAGAGAGGTAATCATGATTACTAATATGTATGCGCCTATTGATTTTGTGGGAAAGGAGGAACTTTGGAGGCATATTCATTATGCTAGAAATTGTCACCCTTTTCATCCTTGGGTGTTAGTAAGGGACTTCAATTCAGTTTTAAGTCTCAAGGAGAAGCAAGGTGGTTTAGCTAGATTGTGGTTCTCTTCTACTCTTCTTTGGAAACACATATCACTTTTGCATGTCTCTGATGTTAAGCCTTCTAATGGTCTCTATACTTGGAATAATCAAAGGATTGGGGCTGATGCTACACAAAACATTTGGACAGATTTCTTGTTTCTTATTTCTAGGTTAGTGGCATCTTTACTCTCTCTTCAAAAATCCTAGACTGGAGGAGTTCCAATCATTGGCCAATCAAATTTTCTACTATTAGGGATTTTATTCCAAAGTGTCCACCTTTTAGGTTCCAGTTGATGTGGCTTCATGACTCCTCTCTTCATTATTTTGTTTTATCTTGGTGGAGAGACGGTGCTTCTACATATGGTACAACTATGTTTTAATTTTCTAAAGGGCTTCAATATGTTAAGAGGTAGCTTAGGATATGGAATAGATAGTTTTTTGGGAACCTTCACTCTATGAAGACGCTTGCTCAGGAAGATCTTGATGTCATCACTAGGTAGATTAGAGATTGTGGTATCTCAAAGGATCTTTGAAGGGCCAAATCCCTTACTTCTAGAGCTTTAGAACAATGGGAACTTTGAGAGGAAATTTTTTGGAAGCAAAAGTCTATAGTTGATTGGCTCCAGGAAGGTGATCAGAAGACTACTTTTTTCCATAAAATCGTGTAATCTGGCAAGAATTAGAGCAATATCTCTTCTTTGGTTAATTCTCAAGGCATCCAATAGACTTCCTTGCCAGCTTTGTTCTAGGAGGATACTTGGTACTTTTCTACCCTCTTCTCTGAGGACTTTCCTCCTATTGATAATGAAAAAAATATTATTTTGTCTTGTATTCCTTCCCTTATCACTCAAGAAATGAATGATTATCTCATGCAACTTATCTCTTTGGAAGAGCTAGAGGAGGTAGTCTTTAGTATGCCTAAGGGAAAGGCCCCTGGTCCTACTGGCTTTCTAGTTGAGTTTGTTTAGGAATTCTAAGACATCATTAATCATGATTTTTTGGAGATGGTTAAGCAATCCTATTCTAGCAAGCAGATGCTTCGGGCATTGAATTCTACCTTCCCAAATATTTTTCAAAAAAGAGAAGGTGCTAATCAATTGGTGTTTTTTAGACCAATTGCCTCATGTAATGTGGTTTACAAAGTAATTACTAAGTTGATTGTTGAGAGAATTAAAAAGTGGATCCCCACTAATATCTCAGAGGAAAAATGTGGTTTTATTGCTGGAAGACAAATTTTGGATGGGGTGGTTATTGCTACTAAGACTATTCACTCTATGGCTAGTTTAAGGGAGAGAGCAATGTTTGCTAAGCTGGATATTGCTATGGCCTGTGATAGAATTAAATGGAGTTTCCTAAGGAATATTCTTCATACCTTTGGCTTTAGATCTGACTGGGTAAGATGGACTATGAGTTGTGTTACTTTTGCCACTTTTTTGTTTCTTCTTGGTGGTCAACCTTTAGAGCTATTTGATGCCTCTCGAGGCCTCTACCAGGGTAATCCTCTCTCCCTAGATCAATTCATCATCATGGCTGAGGGCTTGGGCCAATTTATTAAGTATTAGCTGTCCTAGAATTCTATTCAGTGATAGTAGTTGGGTAATGGTTTACCTACTCTTTCTCATCTTCAATTTGTTGATAATTCTTCTCTTGTGGATCTTGCTAGGATCAAGGATGCTGAAGACTTTTGAAATACTTTGGATATTTATTTGGCAGCTTCAGCCCAAAAAGTTAATGAGCACAAATATTCCATTTACTTTATTAACACTCCTAATTCTATTCAACAAAGAATTGTTGATATTCTATAATTTCAGATTGGGTCGCTTCCTTTTACTTATCTTGGCATCCCTATTGCTATTTCTAGGTAGCCACAACTCTTTTGGAAAATTTTGATTATCAAGCTTCAAGATGAGGTAAATCATTGGACTCATAGATGACTTTCTACTATTGCTCAAGTTACTCTTCTCCAATCTATTATTCAAGCTCTTCCTACTTATAGAAGCATGGTTTAGGCTGCTCCTATTTACTTTCTCAAGGAGTTTGATGCTCTTTCTTAGAAATTCTTTTGTAGTGGTAATTTTCATAGCATTAAATGGAGCTTGATTAGTTGGGAGACTATTTGTAGGCCTAAATGGAGGGTGGTCTTTGTCTTCAATCATCTCTCTTGAGTAGTCAAGCATTGGTTGCTAAGCTTTATTGGTGATGGTGCTCAGGATGACATCAACTTTGGGCTTATATTATCACCCATAAATTTTTTTGTGGTGCTGATCTATACTCTATTTTTGGACTTCCTCTTGAAGATTTTTGCTGTATGGTCTAGCATACTCGAAGACTGGTGTTGTGTTGGTCAAGAGAGGTCTATTCTAGATATGTAAGGGAGGCTCCGAGGCTTTCTTTTGGTTTGATGCTTGGGATGGATTCCCATCCATATTATACATGTACCCTCATCTTCAGACTATTTGTGATTCTTTTCATTCTGCTAGATGGGATAAAGTGATTCATTACAAGACTCCTTATCAATTTGGACCTGTTGTTGGTTATAAATCAAAGCACTTTTTTGATTGGCCTCCTAGAGGCACAGAGGTAGATTGTCAAGACCTTTCTCAGATTTTGGCCTCTAGGGAGTGTTCCTCTTTGCTAGGACTAGATGTTTTAGCTTGGGGTGGTACCTTGTTTGGTAAATATCATGTCTCTACTAGGTATCAGGAGATAACTAGACAATTATTTGGGTATGCTGAGGTCCCTTGGTGGAAGAAGTTTTGGTATAAAGCTTCTTGATCCAAGTGCAATTTTTTCATGTGGCTAGTGGCTCACAACTATTGTCTTATGTCAGATAATCTTTGTAAACATGGATTTTAGGGCCCTTCTTATTGTGTTTTGTGTGGTAATAGGGAGGAGTCTATTTCCCATCTGTTCTTCCATTTCTCTTTTTCTACTCAGCTATGACACATTTGGTGGAGTTCTTGGGGTTATTCTTGTAAGAATGCTTCCTATTTTCCTATGTTCTAGGCCCACTTGGGTGGTGCTCCCCTAAGTCTTCTCCTCTCTATGTTGCTTGGGTTATTGGTCCATCATTCATTCTTTGGCATATCTGGTTGGAGGTGAATCGTCGAATCTTCTAAGATGTTCAGATTAGTGCTATGCATCTTTGGTGGAAAATCTCACATTCTCTTCAAGAAACTATTCAAGTGAAGTGTGCACTAGATGGGGGTATGGATCCGGTTGATCTTGCTATATGAAATCAACTCAATTTTCATCTTTAGGATGGGGGGTTACAGCTCAAAGGTATCAAAGAGTACCCAAGTAGCCTTGGCAACAGAGGAAAGGTTGGGTGAATTGGGATGGGCATTGGACCCCTCCTCCCCATGGAGTTATGAGAATTAACACTGATGGTTCTTCTTGGGGGAATCTAGGTCCTGCTAGTATTGGAGGAGTGGGTTGTAGTTCTGGTGATGTTAAATTCTTTTTCTCAATGCATAAGGTTGTTAACACTAACAATCTCATTGAGACTCAGGCCATTTTATATGATGTGGAATAGCGTTGTTTGTAGGGATTTTGCAAGATTATATGTGAATCTAACTACCAAGTGGTGGTGATCTTGCTTTCCTTGTAGGATCTTGAGGATGTTAGTTCGTAGCTGAGCATTGTTGTTAATTAGATTCTTCTCTTTTGATCCTCTCTTGAGTTCATTAAGTTTACTTACATTCCTCATGAATGGAATAGAGTTGCTGATTGTTTGGTCAAATGGGATTCTAGTCATGCTCCAGGCTAGAATATTATGGATAGGGGGCAAATTCCCTATTAGATGGTGCAAGAGTTTGATGAACTTGTTGCTCAAGATAGAGCTTGTTGTTGAGCTTTCCTTGTTGTAATCCTTTTTGTCTTAATAAAATTTTAGCCCTCTTTTTTCAATATATATATATATATATATATATCAAAGATCTATTGACCTAGTTAAATAATTCCTAATGAACTCAATATGAATTGTCTTCCTAAATGTAAAACACTTACATTACAGGAAATAACACCAAATTGTATCAACTATTGCCTTTGGTGCATAGAACATGGACTAATTTTTCATCTAGAAGTTACAATTGCAATCTCCTCTTCTTCTACCTAACCTAGACTAACATGGTTGTGGGCATTGCTTATTAGTGTAAGTGATTTTTGTGAGCACAAGACCCATATCAGGTTGCTTGGCCTTATCAAAGTGAGCATGTTAGCACAATGTTTGCAACAGCGAAGGATTCTTCTACATAAACGATGTTCCACCCATCCTTTTTAAGTTTAGAATCCACTGCTTCTTTAAAGCAGTCGTTCTCTATCATGTGCCTTACATACCCTGGAATATGAAACTAACTTGAACCCTATGCCTGATCAACATGCCCCTATCTTGTTATCATCTCCAACACAACAATCCCAAAGCTGTAAACATCGTATTTATTTGGGAGCTTGTTATTGCAGCAATAGTCTGGAGCCCAGTAGCCTTTAGTACCTATTATTTTATCAATTAACCTGTGTGTCCCCTCCCAATTCACATGCCTAGAAATCCCAAAATCAACAAGCTTTGCCTCATTGTCACTACTATCCACCATGATATTCTGAGGCTTGATATCAACATGAATGATTTTATTGGAGTGTAAGAATTCAATTCCCTTGGCTATACCCATTATCATTCTCAAGCTTTGCTTCCAACTGTAGGCAAACCCTAGACAATTTCCTCTTAAATAGTCATCAAGAGAAAACACATCTATCTACATTAAATAGTCATCAAGAGAACACACATCTATCTACATGTAGGCCAAGTAGGATATATTTGCTTCTATACACCAAACATATAGCTTGTTTATGTTGATGTGATGCAATCCCTATAGAAGTTCAACTTCATTCTCCACCCACATTTTGGTGTCAAGTGATTTGTGTTCTATTTCCTTTATAGCCAAATCTCTGCCTTGGAAGGCCCCCCTGTAAACTAGTGCAAAGCTTCCTTCCCCAACTTTAACAGACTTATGGCAGCAGCTTTTGATACAAGCAATCTGATCAAGTGTGAGGTTCGAATAAATATGTGTAGGCACAAGTGGCAGTTCTTGATTAGAGGAGAGACCTGAGTCTATATGTAAAATTCTTCCTCTTTCTCCAATTCCATTTATTTGAATTGTGTAATTACTATGAGGAGTAGTAGTTCTCCGATGAGCCATTTGCAGATTGGAAGATAAGCTTGACTGAACATGATTTTGTTCAACAACAGCTCGCTCCTTTATATTTACTCGGGGTGAAGGTAAAGGGGAACTTGTTGCTTCTCGGTTTCGCTCGGGTTTGGACCTCATCTTGTAAATGATACCGAGTGTAACCGAAATCACAATTGCAATCACTGCACCAGAGGAAAATGAGATAAAGTAAAATAACATTGTTGCCAAATATTTTTGATGGGGAAAGCTAAATTTTGAAACTTACAAAATTACTTACCAGATACGATAGAAATTATCGTAGATGATTTTACAGAATTATTGACACTGTTTGTGAATGCGTCTGATAAAATGGTAAGTAACTGTCATTACTTAACAATAACAAAGAATAAAGAAAAATATAAGATTTTTATGTTTTTGCAAGAACAATGAGACTTTACCTTTTTCAGGAGGTGGTTGAAAATACAGCTGGGAGGTTGCCATCAGTGATTTTTGTCTCTGAACTTCAAGAACTGTATTGATCAGATGAACAAAAGAAACCTAAATTAACACCTTGAAATATCAGAAAAGAGACTGAAAAGATCCACACCTTGAAATATCAGATCTGAGAATCCAATAGCCCTCTCTTTTAGCTTTACAAAGTTAATAAAAATGTCTTTCTATATGTTCTCTGTAGTTGCACTCATTCAACATATAATAGAGGGCAGTTAATATATTATGAAAGCTACAATTGTAAACTGTTGTTACGAGCAGTAAACACTGCACGATCATTATCTTTTTCTGTTGAAATACAGTTTTAGAATGCTGAAATAAAATAAGGATTATTCTGGTTAAAAAGTTAGAGTATTCTCTGTTTTCAAACAGAGTTTTGTTACGTAATTTGTTCATTTTCTATATTATTTTGTATGTGCTCGCTGGTAAATTTGAAATTCTACAAATATCCATCCTTTTCTGAGTCGCTTTCGACGTAGACACTAGATTCTTAATTTGCTCTACCAGCTTGTCCTGAGACTCTTTAATAGATCTCAAAACAGTGGTAATCTCATTTTTCTTCTCCTCGAAGAAAACCATAGAATGAATATCCTAAACCTGCTCTTCTAAAAGCTCATAGTTGGAGACAAATTGTTATTAGACATCATATACAAACAAATTTAAATACTACATTTAATCAGTTATATGATACTTGAAGTTCACTAAATAAAACTTACTGCAGGAGATTTTTTCTTTTTAGGTGAAGGGCCAAAGAGTTCGGATCCCACGCCACCTCCTGAGGAAGGTAAAATCTTAAAGTCCTAAAGAAGGCCTGAAATTATGTTTTACTTTCCTTACAATGTCAGGTCAGGATTCGTATCTAGACTATTTTTCTTCTGGAAATAAACCTCATGTTAAAAATTTTTATTACTATTGTAGCCAGTAAGTGAAAATAACTTTCCAAATGTAATAGGACAATAAAACCTAGTGTCTCTATTCTATTTTGAATTGTTGAGCCACAGAAGCATTTGGTATTGGGCAACGGTGTTAAATTTTACTATTTATAATGTTACTCTGCTGCAGTTGTTGCAGGCGCAGGTGTTTTAGGTGTGCTACTAACAATCTTCTACCTATTTACCTATTTACCTTCAACAAGAGCTGCTCTACTGCAAGATAACGTTCATTCAAGATCGTCCTCAAACATGAAAATGGAGTCTTATATCATAGCAGATGCAGTTCTCCCTTCAAACCAGCTACAATTCCTGGAACGTACACTAGATGTTTATACAAACCTCTCACCTCATGATATACTAGCTACAATTCCAGGAACCTACACTAGAGGTGAGCATACTAGCTATTGCAGTGAGACTCATCCAGTTGGGGTAGGAAGCTTTGCACGAGTTTACAAGATGATCTTCCATGGTGCAGTTTTGGCTATAAAGGAAATACAACATAGGTCCCCTCACACCAAAAGATGGGTGCAGAATGAAATTGATCCTATGATGGGAGAGGAGCACACAAACATAAACACGCTGTATTCTTGGTATATTGAAGAAAACGTATCTTACTTGGCCTACATGTATATAGATGGATGTTCTCTTTGTTGGAAAAACTAAATGTGGTGGTTGTCTTGCCCCTTTGAGTCAAATGCCCACCTACCACCTGATGACCAGCAGAATAGATAGAAACATAAATTTGGTAGGTGAGATTTTGAATTTGAACATTGAGAGGGAAAAGAATGGAATGTGACAAAAGGAATGATTATTCATTTTCATTTAGAGTGAGTTTTTTGGCAGATCAAGCAGATCAGAGAGAAGTTGCAGAGCTGAGTAGAGAAGGAAGAAGGAAAGAAGTTTGTGCCTGCAGTTGCACGTGTTTCCCCTTCTCACTCAGTAAGTTTGTTGTTTTTTGGATTTGTCTTGTTGAAGCAGTGATTGCTCTAGGCATCATTGTATGCAGCCATTAGAGTTGCAGGTTTAAAGGTTTATTGAAATTTGAAATATTATCAGTTTAGGGTTATTTTAGGGTTTTCTGGTTGAAGCCGAATGCTCCCAAATTTTGTAATAGTTTAATGAAAGATTGAATAGAATGCAAGCAACATACTTAATCTATTGTTTTTCCTCTTCTATTCATTACATTTGACAAGTTTGGTTGAAAGGTTAAAGCTTTGGCTTTCTGGTTTTAATGGTGAAAGCATTCACGTTGAAATATTTCCTAAGTTATAATTTTTAAGTTTGAAACAGAACACTTGGCATTCTCTTTCTTAGTTGGAGCCGAGCTCACTTGGCATCCATTGGTGCCGAGCATTTCCTGTGTGTGTGCTGAGCTCTTCTTGTGTCAAGCATTTTTCTTTAAGTGTCGAGCTCCTCTTTGTGCCGAGCTCACTCGGCACCTGTTTTCCTGTCACTCAGCATCTATTGGTGCCGAGCAAATTTCCACTCGGCACATTCACGTGCCGAGAAAAACTGACACTCGGCAATTGTGAGTGCTAAGTAAAATTTTTAGGTTTAGGGTTGAGTTGTGAGTTAAATTTAATTTGTATTTCTCACATGGTATTAGAGCTTTGAGACCCCACATCCATAGTGAGTTAGGGCATTTTTTTTTCTTGGGATATTTGACATGGCAATAGATGCAGGAAAGATATGGTAGTAGCCACCACCCTTTAATGGGCAAAATTATGATACATGGGCAAAGAAGATGAAGACCATAATGGTTGCAAATGATTTGTGGGAGTTTGTGGTCAATGGATTCAATGATGTAATAGACCCAACTTAGTATGCTGCTCTCACAAATGCATAGAAGACTCATTTGAAAGAGTCAAGGAGGAAAGATGCAAAGGCATTAAGTCTTATTGAAGTAGCAATGACAGAGACAACGTTTTCAAAGAATGCAGCAGCAAATTATGCAAAGGAAGCTTAGGATATCCTTGAGACGAACTTCAAGGGGACTGATAAAGTCCGTACTATAAAGCTATAGAACATAAGGAGGGAGTTTGAGAACCTTCAAATGAAGGAGAATGAATCAGTTACATCCTTTAGCTCAAGGACCTCCAATGTGATTAATCAATTGAAGTCAAATGGAGAAGATTATCAAGAGGAGAGGATAGTGGAAAAGATATTGAGGAGTTTACCTCATAAATATGACAATTTGGTCATGACCATAGAAGAGGCAAAAGACCTCACTGTTTTGACAATGGATGAGTTGATAGGTTCTCTTCAAACCCATTAGCATAGGATCAATAGATCTACTTCTTCATCTTCCCAAGAGCAAGCATTCAAAGCTCAGACAAATCCAAGAGGAAGGGGGAGAGGAAGAAATGGCTCAGGCAGGAACTCCAGAGGCAGAGGCTGAGGTAATGGAAGACAAAGAAATGTTGTAGCAGAAAGCTCAGGAAGAGCAAATGGAGCAAGTAGCTCACAAAATACTTCAAGAGGAGGTAAGAAAAATTACAACTCAAATAAGAGTAATGTAGAATGCTACTACTGTCATAAATATGGGCATTATGCAAATGAATGCTGGAAGAAGCAGAATGATCAGTTAGGACAAGCAAATGTGGCTGATGTGAACATGGGAAGTGGACCAATTGCTCCTGCCTTCATCATGTGTAATGTTGGTGAAGAAGGAAGCCCTTAGGTTTGGTACCTCAATAGTGGATGTAGCAACCACATGAGTGGTAATGAAACCTTGTTTTCATTCATTGACAAGAGTTTCAAATCAGAAATTAAAATTGGTAACAATGAAACCCTACCAGTTGTGGGAAAAGGATCTATTATGGTCCACACCAAGAAAGGTGAGAAAAGGGAAATACAAAATGTGTATTTCACCCCTGGTATGAAGCACAATTTGATGAGCATTAGTCAGCTCATTCAAAATGGATACAAAGTTCTAATGGAGAATGATAGGTGTATCATTCAAGAAAAGGATGGGAGCAAGAACTTACTTGCAGCAGTTCAAATGACCAAGAACAGAATGTTTCCCTTGAGGATTGAGACATGTTTCTCATCTCAAGTTTGTGTTGCACCTCACACACAATCAGCTCTAAGGAGTGTGATTGAAGAGCCTTCACGGTTGTGGCATCTCAGGTATGGTCATCTCGGCTATGCTGGTTTAAATTTTTTATCAAATAAAAGAATGGTAGATGGTTTGCCATGTGTAGGAAATTCTTGTGACAAGTGTGACGCTTGTATTTTGGGTAACCAACATAGGCTTCCCTTTAATTCTGGAAATTCTAGGAGGGCTAGATATCCATTAGAATTAGTGCGTACTGACCTAGTCGATCTTATGCAAGTTACTTCCATTGGGGGGAGTACTTATTTCATGACATTCATTGATGATTTCAGTCATAGGACATGGGTGTATTTCTTAAAGAATAAATCTGAAGCATTTGATAAATTTGTAGAATTTAAAGCCTAGGCTAAAAGAGAATGTGGACACTATATCAAGGTCCTCAGATCAGATAGAGGAGGGGAGTATACCTCCAATTTTTTTTAAAACTTTTGGAGGAAACATGACATAAAGAAAGAGCTCACAACCTGCTATACACCACAGCAGAATAGAGTGGCTGAAAGAAAGAACATGACCATTGTTGAAATGGCAAGGAGCATGATGAAAAAGAAATTTGTCCCAACTAAATTTTGGGGAGAGGCTGTGGCAACAACAGTTTACTTAATTAATAGGTGTCCTACAAAGGCAGTCTGTGACAGAATTCCAATGGAAGCATGGTCATGAAGAAGATGGATAGTTGAACACCTAAGAGTGTTTGGATGTGTTGCATATGCACATGTGCCTAAAGAGAAAAGGAAAAAATTTGGTGATAAAGGTGTGAAGTGCATCTTCATAGGGTACAGCCCAGAATCAAAGGCATACAGATTGTATGACCCATTGAACAACAAGATGATGCTTTCAAGAGATGTGGAATTTCTTGAAAATCAATCTTGGTATGGTTCAATTGATGAGTCACTGAGCACTTCTAGTAAAGTTCCAATTATGAATGAAGAAGATGCTGATGAACAACAAGAAGAAGGAGCAAATAGAAGAAAAGGCAAGCAGATTCAGACATTGCCAAGCTCCTCTAGGCATGACCGAGTGTCAGTGCCGAGTACTAGTGAAGACCAAGCTAGTCAACAATGAAGATTCTAATCCCACACTCTCCTCCCTATTACCAAGAAAGACTAAGAGTCTTAGAGAGATATACCAAGATGAAAGGTATGAAGATTATGATGAGAGTGTTAATTTTGCATTATTTTCTCATAGTAATCCAATATATTTTGAAGAAGCTATTAAGGAGAAGAAATGGTGTAATGCTATGGATGAAGAAATAGATGCTATAGAAAGAAATGAGACATGGGAGCTAACTAAATTGCCTCCCAAGAAGCAAGTGATTGGAGTGAAATGGGTCTATAAGATCAAATGCAATGCTAAAGACAAGATTGATAGGCATAAGGCTAGGCTGGTAGTCAAGGGCTACAAACATTAGTATGGAAGAGATTATGATGAGACCTATGCCCCAGTTGCAAGAATAGAAACCATGCGTACTGTCATAGCAATTGCAGCTTAGCACAAGGGGAAGGTATTTCAAATGAATGTGAAGTCTGCCTTCCTTAATGGTGTATTGAAAGAAGAAATATATGTGGAGCAGCTACCTAGTTATGAAGTTGCAGGTGAAGAATACAAAGTATATAGATTGAAGAGAGCTCTTTATGGGCTCAAGCAAGCTCCACGGGCATGGTACAGTAGGATTGACTCATATTTAATAAGAAATAGCTTTAGCAAAAGCAATGGTGAGCCCACTCTTTACATCAAGGCAGCAAATGGTAATCTATTGATTGTTGTCTTGTATGTAGATGACTTGATTTTTACTGGAAATGACAAGGTTCTAATTGGTGAGTTTAAAGAGGCCATGAAAAGTGAATTTGAAATGATAGACCTAGGTCTCTTGAAATACTTTCTAGGCATAGAAGTAAAAAAAATGCATGATGGCATTTTTATCTCTCAAGAAAAGTATGCAGGGTAGATCTTGGAGAGATTTAAAATGCAGAATAGTAAGGAAGCCCCCACAGCAATAGCAATAGGTCTGAAGTTGAGCAAGGAAGACATCAACAAAAGAGTGGATCCAACATTATACAAGAGTATGGTTGGAAGTCTAATGTATTTGACTGCAACTCGGCTAGACCTAATGCATGTAGTAAGTCCGATTTCCAGATTTATGGAAACACCAAAAGATTCCCATTGGCAAGGGGGAAAGAGAATCCTAAGGTATGTGAAAGGTACCAAGGGATTTGGGATTTTATATACTGCAAATGATGATTTCAAGTTGGTTGGTTACACTGATAGTGATTGGGCTGGAAGTATAGATGATAGGAAGAGCACTTTCGGATACATGTTTCATATGGGATCGGGTGCAATTTCATGGGCATCCAAGAAGCAACCTATTGTTTCTCAATCTATAGTAGAGGTTGAATACATTGTAGCAAATGCAACAACATGTCAAGCAATTTGGCTGAGGAGGATCTTGACAGATTTGAATGAAAGGCAAGAGGATGGAACCACAATTTATTGTGACAACATCTCATCAATTGCATTGTCCAAGAATCCAGTCTTCCATGGGAGAAGCAAACATAGAGAGATCAGATATCACTTCATCAGAGAGTTGGTGGAGAATGGGGATATCAAAATAAATTTTTTTAAGTTTGAGCAGTAGCTAGCAGACATATTTACTAAGCCTTAAGGCATTGGAATTTTTGTACACCTAAGAGAGTGTCTTGGTGTAGTTGATGTGGATTAGTTGTGATCCTTGTTTTGTTTGGCTTAGGACAAAGGGGGAGTGTTGGAAAAACTAAATGCGGTGGTTGTCTTGCCCCTTTGAGCCAAACGCCCACCTACCACCTGACGACCATCAGAACAGATAGAAACATACATTTGATAGGTGAGATTTTGAATTTCAATGTTTGGAGGGAAAATAATGGAATGTGAAAAAAGGAATGATTATTCATTTTCATTCAGAGTGAGTTTTTTGGCAGATCAAGCAGATCAGAGAGAAGTTGCAAAGCTGAGTAGAGAAGGAAGAAGAAAAGAAGTTTGTGCCTACAGTTGCACGTGTTTCCCGTCCTCACTCAGTAAGTTTTTTGTTTTTTGGATTTGTCCTATTGAAGCAGTGATTGCTCCAGGCACCATTGTATGCAGCCATTAGAGTTGCAGGTTTAAAATTTTATTGAAATTCAAAGTATTATCAGTTTAGGGTTATTTTAGTGTTTTCTGGTTGAAGTCGAATGCTCCTAGATTTTGTAATAGTTTAATGAAAGATTGAATAGAAAGAAAGCAACATAGTTAATCTATTTTTCTTTATCTTCTATTCATTGCATTTGACAAGTTTGGTTCAAAGGTTAAAGCTTTGGCTTTCTGGTTCTAATGGTGAAAGCATTCACGTTGAAATATTTCCTAAGTTATAATTTTGAAGTTTGAAATAGAACACTCGGCATCCTGTTTCTCAGTTGGAGCTGAGGTCACTCGACATCCATTGGTGCCGAGCATTTCTTGTGTGTGTGCTGACCTCTTCTTGTGCCGAGCATTTTTTTTCAAGTTTTGAGCTCCTCTTTGTGCGGAGCTCACTCGACACCTATTGCTTGTCACTTGGCATCTATTGGTGCTAAGCAAATTTCCACTTAGCACATTCACATGCCAAGCAAAAATGGTACTTGGCAATTGTGAGTGCCAAGTAGAATGTTTAGGTTTAGGGTTGAGTTGTGAGTTAAATTTAATTTGTATTTCTCACAAATACTATTTGAGAGGAAATTGTGCAGGATTTGCCTATAGTTGGAAGCAGAGCCTTAAACTGATGATGGGTATAGCCATGGGAATTGAATTCTTGCACAAGAATAAAATAATTCATGTTGATATAAAATTTCAAAATATTATGGTGGATCTTAATGATAATGAGGCAAAGATTGTTAATTTTGGGCTTTCGAAGCATGTAGATTGGCAGGGCACACATAGTTCAACTGTTATGGTAGTTGGTACGAGAGGGTATCGAGCTCCAGAGTATTGCTAGAATAATAAGATCTCTTACAAACATGATGTTTACAGCTTTGAGATTGCATTGCTTGAAATTGTAACAGGGTAGAGGCATGTTGATGAAGCACGTGGTTAAAGTCAATTTCATATTCTAGGGTATGTAAGGCACATGATAGAGAACAATCATTTTGAAGAAGCTGTAGATGCTAGACTCAAACATGATGGGTGGGACAATATCTATTTAGAACAAGCCTTGGTTGCTGCAGACATAGCCCTGAGATGTGCTCATCCTGATAAGGCCGCACGACCTGATATGAATGGTGTGGTCACGAAAATCACTTATATGATGAGGTTAGATTAATTTGAACTAATCATTTCTATGGAAGTGATATTTGTTTATTTTATAAGAAAATTTTATCCACTCTTAAAGAAAAAGGATTCCGACATAAATTGTATGATAGGATGGTTTAATGTATGTTTTTATAGAACCACTATAAACTAAATCAATATTGTAACTGATATGTAGCCTTGAATTTTCAAGGATGTATTCAATACATTAAAAAAAGCTTCTTAAATATATTATTAGTAATAAATATCTTCTTAAAAATAATTCTCACTTTTACTATGAACTTGGTCAGTCGACACATTCTCTCCTCCAATGCATGGTTTCTCTCCCATGCCTCATTACCAACCTTTTGCAACTCGCCTAGATCGCCTTTAGTACCAACCTTTATAGTATCCTACATAATCAAGGGGTTAGTACCATTTATAGAAACAACCTTAACAGGGGAGGAGATCATTGTGGGGGAAGGCATCCTATCCACCATGTTATGGAACACATCTTTTGTTAGGTCCACACACCCTAGATCAACTATTGCCAAAACATGCGACACCTCCTTATTCTCCTTTCCATCTCCCGATTTTGACCTAGTGGAGTTTGAAATCTCCTCTTCCACCTGCTCCATACCTCCCACCCCAAAGTTTATTTCTTTTTCCTTCATTCTTCATTTGGGGCAGCTTGAATCCTCAGAATTTGACTCCTTCTCTTGTGAGGCCCCCTCCTTCAACTTTCTCTTAGCATTAGATTTTGCTAGCCTTCCCAACCTCCTCCTGCACCCTCTCCTATCTTCCTCCAACTCCACCAAGACCTTCTCTTTTCCTTTATCTTGTCTCCCTTTTTGCCCCATGGGGGAGGGATTGACCAGGGACCCACTAGGTGAGGGCTATGGGGTAGGGTCTCTAGGACACATGATCCTAAGGGGAACCATTTGAGGCTAGGGGTTTGTGTGGGTTGGAATGTCAATTTCCACAATCCTAGGGGGGACTAGGGTGAGGTGGAATTGATACAGCTTGAAAATTGAACCCTAGTGTAAATGGTAAAATTAACCCCCCTTTTCATTTTTTCTTTCACATCAACAATAGTATCCTCTAATTCATGTAGCAAGAAGAAAGGATGTGAAATAAAATCCTAGTGATGAAAATGACTAAGGAGAGGAAAGAGATAGTAGTAGCAAACTCGATACCTTCCTTCCAGGGTAAGATATTTCATCAAAAAAAAAAAAACCTTGTTTCATGGGTCAAGAAGCTTCTCCCGCATGAAACCTCCTAGATGCCGAATTAATTCCTCACCCTCCACAAAAAATGTCGTAGGCTCATTTCATCTATCACCCTTGTCACTTTCTGCCATTTCCTACCTTTCATAGCCAAGTGTGTCACCAGAGTAATCACCTCCTCCAAAATATGAAGTGAGATACCATTTATCATAACTCCACAACTCTCCCAAGAGTTAACAAATTGCATAGATCAATTCTCATCATGCCCATTAATTGCATACATGAACGCGACAAAATTGCCCTCCTTTAGTATGTACCACACCAAGGGCTTCCTCCTATTTTCATCGATCACAGCTAGTTCAATGCGCATCAAATATCCACCCATCTCTACATTTTTTTCCTCTCTTCTCTTTTTTTCTTCAAAACCCAGACACAGTAACCCAGATGTAATTTCTAAAAAAGACTTCACACTTAGGCAGAAAAACCCAAAAGTGGAGATGAAAATCACAATTAATTGTAATAATGAAACCAACCAAATTAGTAAGAAAGATCATGTGTCTGCCACCACGATCTATTCCCCAATCATTTCCATCATTCCCAATGCACATGAACCCTTTAAAAAATAATTGATTTTCTCTACATGACATATGATGACACATATAGGGAAATAAATAAAAAATCCCCCATTTCAAAATTCCTCTTTTTGGGCCATGAGTATTTATTATTACCTATACTCGATCCTTTACTCCTTAACACCTATGCATCAAGGACATGTCTTCCCTGCTAGCTCAACAACATAATGCAAAATAACCAGCTAGGACTCATTATTTTTTACTTTGTGACTCACTAACTCCCTTACAAAATTTGGCAATGTGTTCAAGTTCCTCCAACATATAAGCCCCTTCAGCTTTAAGCCAATCACCGCCATTGCATCAGCCACACTATTTTCCTCCCAAAATATGTGATTCAAATCAAACATATTGACAATGGTTAATAGGTACTTGATATCATCAATCACCTATTTAATAGCCCATCCCTCCCTCATATTACCTTTGATAGTCTCAATAATAATTTTAGAATCACCTTCAATTTGCACATTCCTCCATCCCACACTTATGACCAATTTTAAGCCCTAGTATAGAGCCATCACTTGCACGGTATTATTTGAAACTTTCCCTAATGGACCAGTATATGCCAACATCATCCTTCCCTTACTATCCTTGACTATCCCTCCACCCGTCAAACCCTCCTTTCTGGCAGTTCCATCAAAATTGATTTTGACCCAATTAGCTGGTGGAGATTTCCATTAGGTTTTTTTTTGGCCATGAGATTAGAATTATCAATCTCCATAATCCCTTCTAGAAATGACTAGTACTTGGCCACTCTGACCTCTAGGGTGGAAGGGGGAACACTGGCTTTCTCCATTTTCTAGAACTAATATTGTAACTATCAATTTTTAGACCCTTTCCACCATGACACTCTCCTCCCTCTCCTCATTCCTGAACACCTTATTATTTCACTCTTTCCAAATACCGCAAAAAACATGGAGGGGATGATATTCCATAAACTAATAAGATGGGGGTGGGTGAAGGGGCCCTACCAGTTCATCTATTGCCCCTTGTCCACATTAAACACCCAATTAGTCTCCAACTTCTGAAGAATTCTCCCCCACACCTTAGATGCAAAACTACAATGTAGGAATAAATGGTTGATGCTTTCTTTCTCCATCTTACACATATGGAATCTATTTGGTATTTGGAGCCCTCACTTCATCAAGTTTTCAATAGTGATAATTTTCCCTAAATGGTGGTTCACCAGAAAATATTGATCTTTGGGATTAAGTGGTTAAACCAAACATTCCCCAATCATTAGGTCCAAGAGTTTTTTCAAACATTAATTTAAACGTACATTTAACCAAGAACTCCCCTGCTAAGGTAGCCTTCCAAATGAACTCATCATTCTTGTCCCTTCCTGGGATCTTGTACTCTTCAAGCAAAGAATTAAGCTCTATGATCAGCTTCCTTCCAATCATATCATTTTGTTGCAGCTTCACTTTTCTCCATTTTCTTCCTAGGAAAATAAAATCAGCTACCATTCCACCCCTGTAGTCCTATAGGTGATACAAGAGAGACCCAAACTTTGTTTTTGATAAAGGTTGATCCATAAGCCATTGATCCTCCTAGAAATTAATCTAGTTACCATTCCCTACAAGCCACCTAACTCCCTCCTTCAAAATGTTTCTTTTTTTCACAATATTACCCCAGATTTTAGAGTCCATAAGAAGATCATTTCTCCAAGTGTGGTGAGAGAACATCAAATTTCCAAGGTACTTAGCTCCCATAATATTACACCAATTAGATTCCATCCCATCTTAGAGAGAAGCACATTGTTCAGATCAGTTATCTTCCTGACTTGCAAACCTCTTATTTACTTAGGTTTACAAACTGTTTCCTAGCTAACCAAACTTATTCTAATTTTCTCACTTCCTCCAGACCAAAGGAAGTTACTTTGAATTTTTTCCAATTTTTAGCCATACAATGAGTAATTTTAAATAAGGATAGGAAGTACGGTGGTAATCCTTAGAGGGAGGAGATTAGTAGTTGTAGCTTGCGCACACTACTCAGAGTTTTACCTTTCCATCCAATCAACTTTTTCTCCATTCTTTCTAGAATGCCATTCCACAAGTTGTTGCTTACATCTCTCATAGTTAATGTAAGACCCAAATAATAATTTTACTAACTCAGCAATGTTGCATGGTAGAATATTAACAATCCTTCATTGTAGGTCAAGGGGTGTTAAAAACTGTTTTCTTTTATCAAAAGTGATCTTTTGACCTGCATTCATAGCATATATCTCTAGCACAGACTTCCAAGCTCTGGCTTCACCCACTGAGGACTCCCCGCTAAGAAAGGTGTCATCAAAAAACTGTTCAACCACTTTAGGAGGTAGAGTGGATGAAGGTTTAATTCCTTTGTTTATCCCCACCTCTTACTTTCTTATGAACGCTCTTCCTAAGACTTCAAAAACCATAATAAATAGGTAGGGAGAGATAGGATCACCCTAACTAAGTCCTCTCTCCCCTCAAAAATTTCCCCAAGATGACCCATTAACCATCATAGAATACCTGACAGTTTCTACCATCAACTTCACCAGTCTAATAACCTTTTGACTAAGGCTTATCCTTTCCATAACTTTATACAAGAAAATCCAATTAATCCTATCATAAGCTTTAGAGATGTCAAGTTTCAAGGCCATACCAGGATTACAAATTTTTTCCATAGAGTGCAAGACTTCATGAGTCATTATAGTAGCATCCAGGATGTGTTGCCTTGGGACAAACCCACTCTAGGTTTTCCCTATAAACTTATGCAACAAAAACTTCAACCTATTCACCATAATTTTTGAGAAAATTTTGTATGTAGTGTTACATAGGCTGATCGACCTAAAGTCAAAAAGGACCTCTAGATTTCTCACCTTGGGGATCAGCGCAATGAAAGTTCTATTGAGCTATATAGAAGTTTCTCAGTTCTAAAATAAGCATGAGCTATTTGAGGGAGATCCAACTTGATAAGCTCCCAAAAGTGCTAAAAGAACACCAGTGGGAAACCATCAAGTCTTAGGGATTTATAAGCTTTCATGGAGAACACAGCTCTATGGACGTCCTCCTAGGTCACCATTTGACCTAACTCCTTTTTCTCTTTAGTCAAGATCAATATGGGCATAGAATCAACCAAACATTGCCTATCCTCCTCTCTAAAGTCTCTTTTCTCTTCTAGGTAAGAATTTTTGAAGTAAGTCATCGCCTAGTTCCCTATCTCTTAAGGTGTATTCAACTTCACATTATTGTCATCTTTGATGTTATTAATAGTGTTTCTCCATTTATGAATAGAGGCAGATCTATGAAAAATGTCGTATTCCTAACAACTACTTTAAGCCATAACACCCTTGATCTCTACTTCCAGTAAGTCTCCTCTCTAATTATCATTTCCTTTCACACGTTTCTAAATTTATCCTCCTCCTGGATAATGTTATCCATGGGTATACCTTCCCCCATAGCTTTCTAGAGTTTGACTAACTTCCCTTCCACCTCAACTTTAGTCTTGAATATATCACCAAAATATCTTTTCTTCTAGGGTAATACATTTCTTCTAACATTCTCCAGCTTAATAGAGAGTCTATACATCACTATCCCTTTAATGCTGATCCCCCACCACTCAACCACCCTAGAGCTGAAGTCAAGATAGGATTGCCACATTATTTAATATCTAAAAGGTCTTGGGCCTACTAGGGAGTCTTCCTTCTAGTTGAAAAGGATAGGGGCATGATCTAATAATGTCCTGGGTAGTCACATAAGAGAGGAGGAAGTTAATCCTTCCCACCCTACCGGGACCAAAAGTCTATCTAGTTTGACTTGTATAAGTTCAACATCCTTCCTATTATTTGACCATGTAAACTTCACACCACACATCTCCATATCTAATAAATTATTATTTATAAAATTAGCCAGATCCTTCATACTATCATTAAAATCAATCATTCCTCCAATTTTCTCCAAAGAGTACCGACAACTCCTCCCATAAGCTATCTACCATTTCTAGAATTAGGAGCATAAAGATTAGCAATATTCCATATCTTATCACCCATCCTATGTTTAGTTATAAGATAGAATTTAGAACTATAGATTAGACTACCATTACCAACATCTAGGTTCCAAAAGATAGGCACTCCTCCTGACTCACCTTCTACTTCACTATAAAAAAAATTCACCCCTGGCCATACGTAACTTTCAATATTCCTTAAATTAATCATAGTCATTTAAACCTCCTAGATAAGCAGGATATCAATTTTTAGGTTTAACAAATGTTGTTTGAGGTCAAACTGCTTATGACAGTTGTTTAACCCCGTCATGTTCCATTATAGAATAATCATTTTGTACCTTTTTTCAGGGATTCCAAAGTGGGCTTCCTGCCACTTGCCACTTCCCTTTCCATCTGCTTCGCTCTCCTACTTTTTTTTCTTGACTTCCCTACATCCAACTTCAATTCCACTACCATCTCAAGTTTCCTTGAAACCCTTGTCTATCTTCTCTTTGTTTTCCACTTCCCTTCCTTATCGTCCAGATATGATAGATCCACCATCTTATTTGGTAGTTCATCCTCATTCTAGCAAAGGAATCTAGTGACTTCCCCCTCCTTCAAGTTTTTCACCTTGCCTTGCTCCAAGGCCTTATCAATGTCCACTCTAAAAACCTCATCAATCACCAAGTTCGTCGAAAGGGTACTGAGGAGCTCCTCAATGCCTTCCAAAAAGGGAAAAGAATTAATTTCCTCTTCCTCCAATCCCCTGATCTCCCCTTCTTTTGTGCAAAATATCTTCGAGTCCCAAAGCAAACAAGACTTCCCCTCCAACTCTTCCATCCTAATCCTCCCCAACATAGCTTGAGGGTTATCATTTTTCTCCTTCCTAGGAGGGAAAGTCAACCCCTTCTCCATTTCTGCTTGAGAATTCTTAACTTATAGCTCCTTCCAAGGAGGGGGAGTCACCACCTTGCCACTCTCAAGAGACCTAGCTCCCTTTGCCCATAAATCCTTAGGAGGAACCCCCCTTCAAATTCTCCCTCTATCTCCTTAGCCATCCTATCTGGCTTCTTACAATAAACAATCAAATGCCTAAATGATGACCATTTCTAGCAAAATCAACTTGCATTCTCATAAATGATGGGTTAAATCTTCTTACCCCACTTCAAACTTAGTGTAATAGACTCAGGTAAGGAAGTTTCCACTACCACATTTACACTAAACCTCATAAAGACTAGCCAGGATCTCTGCAAAGTTACCATCTCCATAGCCACAAAGTGCCCAAAGTAATCCCCAATGGATTTTAGGATCCTCTCCTCCCAAAACTCAAATGGAAGGCCAGGTTACCTAACTCAGACTAGAGCCATCTTGTTAAATTTTTCCACTGGATCCAATGTCGGATGCCACTTAGCCACCATTAGGCTATGCTTTTTGTATGACCAGGAAGCAACCATCACCATTGTTATATCTTTAGCTACATTAAATTTAAAGCAAAACAAGCCTCTCAACATGGCCAGGACCATCACACTCTCCTTCAACTTCCATCTCTGACTTACACACTTCATTACCATATCAATCAATGAGCAAAAGGAAATAAATCTACCTATAAGGCAAAGCTTTAGATCAGCTGACACAATATCAACCAAGTTGTCTGGTACCACAATTTCAACCCCCTCGTCACCACTAATCACTCTGGGAGCTTCCAAGGAGATGTTAGCCGCCTTCTCTCCAACAACCTATTCCTTCCAACCTAGAACCCTTGTGTGACTTGTTTGAATCTCCTGGGCCACTAACAGAGCCCTTATATGACTCGTTTGAATCTCCTGGCCCACAAAGACAGTTGTTGACTCCACTGACACCTCCCCAATAGGATGAATGACATTGACATTCCCCTAGGTAACCCCAATCATAGTTAGAATAATATGTACATCTAGGCAAGGATCCAAGACTAGGCCTAGCCCCTTAGGGGCATCCACACACATCCAATTTCAAAATATCAATCAAGCAAGAAATGAAAAGTTGCAGAGATTTTTCCTACTATTATCCATCCCAAGTGTTAAATAGTGGAAGTCTTTTTTTTATTTTGATAATGTTAAATAATTTAATCTACATAATATTCAAACCTCCTAAGAAGACACATGTTTATTTTTAATTGTGTGGAAGCTCAATCATATCATGTGGTATTAATTAGAAAACCAACAATGATCAAAACTATAATTATCAAACTTAGAAACAATGCAATAGTCGAATCTAACATAAGTAATCCACCATGAATGCCAAGTATGATAGCCTTATGGAAAAAAATTAAACATGTCTCCTCCTACTCTACTCTAATCTTATTCTCCTCTCTAATGAGTTACAAATGAGAAGGCCTTTGCCTCTTTTAGTTGTTGATTGACAATTAAGGGATAAGATTGATTCAAGACCAAGGGTCTAGATATAACCATTACAAACCCTACTTAGGGCTACCACACTATCATCTTAAGAAAATTAAGATGATAGTTTCAAAAAAATATCATTGGTTTCACAAGGTCCTGAATTTGAAAGGAGGGTGTCAACTTGAGTTGCCATCTCTTATAAAAAGATTATATATTTTAAATTTACCATAAGTTTCTTTTCTTAATATATTGCATATGTACACACACACACACACACACACACACACACACACACACACACACACACACACACACACACACACACACACACACACACACATCTAATTTTAATTTTTAATATATGATTTCATCACACTATCTATTTTATCTAAAATTACACTTATAAATATACATACATCTATATACATGTATACTTTAGAGAAACATGGCTTATTTCTAACATCATATTCTCTTTGTATCTGCACCTGTATATATGTATGTATGTATGTATGTATGTATGTATGTATGTATGTATGTACGTATGTATGTATGTAAACATACATACATACATACATAAGTATAATTTATTGATATCATCGTAGTATCATGGTGACATGATATATGTGTGTGTGTGTGTACATATATACATACATATATACACATATACATACACACACACACACACACACACACACACACACACACACACACACACATATATAATATTATGATAAGATTGTAGGTGTCTCAAAACAACAAAGAGGTAATAAAATTGAAAAATGAATTGTAAATATTTACTATTTTCCTATGTTAGACCATGTAGCTCATGATAGTCCAACAATGTACTCTATTGGGAAGTCGCCAAATCCTTCTCAGGGTAGTTAGAGGTCTATGATGGAACCTCAAGTATTTTGAGTGGTTCTATTTCCACCACCCCTAGATCTTGTACCTATAATAGGTTTCAATAAATTATATGTTAATGATGAGTAATATATTTCTTAAGATGAGACACATGTAAGATGGCATGCATCTTGGCAAGGGTTGGATGTAGTGTGAATCTGTAGGCTACCGGGTTCACAACTTCCAACCCCTTAAAGGGCCCAACATATCTTGCAGCCAATTTGGCATTCTTTCTGAACTTAATGTTACTCTTTAGGGGTTTTAATTTTAAATGAACTTTTCTCCCACTAAGAATTATCTAGATATCAATTTTCCATCTGCATGAATTTCTTGTCTATCATTTGCATCTTTATGTCTCTAGGGGACTTGAGTTACTTTTTCTTCCATCTCCTTTAGTATCTTTGGACCAATGACTATTATGCCCTCAACACAGTTCCAAATTATAGGGGTTCTACATTTAAGACCATAGAGAGCCTCAAATGATGTCATCTTAATAGAGGATCAGTTGGAGTTGTCATAATCAAATTTCACAAAAGGCAAATACATCTCCCACTGGTACTGTTAATCCATACAATAAACTCTTAGAAGGTCTTCCAAAACCTAGTTTACTCTTGATGTCTAGCCATCAATCTTTGGATTATAAGTAGAACTAATATTTAGTTTTGTTCCTAAGGCTAAGAATGGTGTTTGCCAAAATTTGGATGTCATCCTTGTTAGACATAATCTTGTCCAAAATTCAATGAAGTTTGAAAAATTCTTGCATGAAGTTGTGTGCAATTTATCGTGCTCCATCAGTCAAATTATTAGGTATGAAGTGGGCTACTTTTCTTAATTTATCTACCACTACTAGAATCATGTTGTATTTTCATTGACCTTGTACAAAATCCATGGTGATTATTTGCAATTCTCTTAATGGTACCTCATTTGGATGTAGGAGGCCAGTTGGATAGAGATGCTCTTCCTTGACTCTTTGACACTCTAGACATGTTGAAACATACTCTATTATTTCTCTTTTCATCTCCTTCCAAAAATACAAGGGTTTTATATTTCCCATCATCTTGGTCACTCATGGGTGTCTAGGATAGGGGC
Organism: Cupressus sempervirens; assembly: GCA_028749045.1. Lineage (NCBI taxonomy): Eukaryota > Viridiplantae > Streptophyta > Pinopsida > Cupressales > Cupressaceae > Cupressus > Cupressus sempervirens. The sequence continues at coordinate 636,382,043 of CM053790.1, read as the reverse complement.
CTGAGTGGAATTGTTCCAAAATCACTCTTCAAATTTTTGGTACTTTGAGTACGTACATCTTGCCTCTATATCTCAATAGCCCACCCTCCTCTATTTTGAAATCTTTGTACCTGGTATCCTACAGGTCTTTGATAAGTGAATGATTGATATCAATATAGAAGTCATCTTGTTTTGAATGATGTAATACTTGATCCTTTAATCTAATATTTATGATGGCCATATTGGAGAGATGCCTTTGCCTACTTAAGGAATCTTCTATCTTATTCTTCTTTATTTGGGGATAAGGTTGGGCTGAGTGAAAACATACTTCAATATGTGCTAATCTAGTTAAAATTCAAAAGGATTCCATATTAAGTAATGCTTGTATATTTGGAGGGCATGCACAATGGAAGATAATTCTAAATCATGTTGGGCATAATTTTGTTCATAATTTTTCAGCTTGCTCGACTCATATGCAAAAACTTGGTCCTCTTGGATTAGTACACCACCTAATCCTTCCCTAGATGCATCAGTTATAACATGAAAAATTCCTTTTGGGTGTCTAGTACTCTAAGTATTGGTTAACTTGTCCTTTAGGTATTCAAAGGTTTCTAACATTTTTTAGTCCAAATGAATTTCTTTCCTTTTCTCTTAAGTAAGGTGATGGGGAAATCTTTCTTAGAAAAATCTCTAACAAACATTCTATAGAATCTTTCTAGACTCATGAAACTCGTGACCTCTGTCACATTCCTAGGTATACGCTATTTCTTGATATCTTTAATCTTTGAAGGGTCTATGACTATCCCTCGAGCTTATATATTGTGTCCCAAATACTAGATTTCCTTTTTTATTGGAAACACACTTAGACAACATCCCATATAGTTTATATTCTCTTAAGCTCTGTAGAACCATCTATAAGTGTTCTTCATGTTCTCTTCCATTTTTTGAGTAGATCAAAATGGCATCTATAAAGGCCAATACAAACTTATTCAAATAGTCCTAAAAAATGACATTCATCAAGTTCATGAATTCTACTGGAGCATTGGTTAGCCCATAGGGTAGTACCATAAATTTATAATGTTCATATCTAGTTTCTCAGTATATTCTTGTGAATGTCTTCATCTTTGATGTGGAATTGATGGTATGCAAACCTTAAGACAATTTTTGAGAATATAGTAGCACCTCTCATTTGATCAAACATATCATTAATTCTAGGATGCGGGTATTTGTTCTTGATGGTGACCTTATTGAGCATCCTACAGTCTACACATAGTGTAATAGTTGCATTATTTTTCCTAACAAACAACATCGGGGCTCCCTAGGATGAGACAATAGGTTGAATAAGTTTCATATCTAGAATATCTTGCCATCGTTATTGTAGTTCCATCAACTTAGTGGTGGTCAGCTGATAAGGATCTCAAGATATAGGTTCTACACCAAGTACCAAGTCTATTGTAAAATCAAAATCTCTAGATTGGGTAGTCCGAGAAGTTCTTCTAAAAACACATGAAAATTTCTTAAGATATGGTTACTTGAGCTCAAACTACTTTTTTATTATTTTCCCCTTATTTCTCCATCTTCCTGATCACTTTTTTTTTTTCTTCCAAATCTTCAATCTTATTGGAAAGATACCACATCCTTTCCTTCCACATCTTTATAGCAGCATGGTGTATATTTTGCATGGTTTGATTTTGTGCAAAACTCTTTTTATACTTACATGGTCACCTTGATCATCCATATATTCTAATATTTTAGTGAGATTGTCAACCTTGGTCTAATGGAACTAAGCCAATTGATGCCTACAATGATGTCATAGAACACAAGAGGTGCTACATATAAATTTAATTCTATAGAGAAATTTTGAAAGCCAACCCGAACCTCAAATAGATGCTACTCTACTTAACCCCTTCACTATTATTCATACTGGACTATCCATAATTTCTCCATGTAACTAGACCTCTTTGGGAATCTACTTAACAACTTTGGCAATATAAAACATTTTGACACTCTGATATCAATTAATATAGAGATATGGTTTTCATAGATCTTACCTAGAGTTTATATTGGGTCTAGCTGGTAGTCTTTCTACTAAATGTCTAGTGCTACTTGAATCCACTACTAATAGACATGTTGTTGTTATGCTAGCGTAGGTCAAGGTGGTTGATTGGTGTTTGTCTTTCCAAGGCATTTGTTATCATAGTGATCCCCACCACAATTGCAGTGTCCTATTAGTGGTCTTTTTGTTTCATTTCCTTTACTATTTTGATTTGTATTGGAGTTACTTTTGAATTCTTTGTTACCACTTGTTCTCAGCTCTAGTTTGTGGGGCTTGTAGTTCCTAAATTATCACTTGTATGATCTATAGTCTCTTCCCTATGAGTTCCAACTTGTTTTCCTTTTATTATCCTAAATAGAGTCATCTCTTTTTATTTTATGTGCTTGATGAACAACATTTTCTAGGGCTTCTTTCATGGTCTTATTTTATGTTCTCGATGAACAACATTTTCTAGCTTTTAGATTATGGTCTTACTGATACAAAGTTATATATTTTAGTAAATGGCTGAATTTTTCCTAGTATTTTTGTACAACAATATCCCCCTACTTAAGGCTCTAGAAGTCCAACAACTTCTAGTCATAGAAGGTTTGGGGTAACCATTAGTTCTTGAAGATGATAAAAAACTTACCTGAGGTAATTTTAGTTTTCTTAACATTTAGTTTTATCTTGGTGTTTCCCCATAAAATAGCAAACTTCCTTGAGAATGATACATTCCCCAAACTACCTTTAAGTTTTCTAAGAATTTCCTAATCTCAAAATATTATTCCAATTATGTTATCCATGCATTTGTATCCTCTCTAGATTTAGAACTAAATGATTCATGAGGTTTGATCTTATTAATATCTAGGAATAAGTCATTAACTATTTCAAGTTTCTTTTGTTTCTCAGTTTGTGTGAGTGAGGCTTGAATGTTTCTCTCACTATGTTCAAACTTTCTTGTGTCTTTTATGGGAGGGAGTGAGGATTTCATTATCTCTTGACCTTGCTTATTCTATGCTGCCAAATCATTCATTCTCTTTTCCATATTTTATAGCTTCATTTGTGTGTCTTGCAAAACCTAAAGTTGTAGATCTATAGGAATGGGTGATTGTTTTCATTAGGCATTTCATGGTGTGTGACATTCTCATTTTTGTTCATGGTTCCTATTTGATGTGGCCCAAAAGTAAATATAAGGGTAAAAGCATGAACCTATGTCACCCTTTTGCAAAGGAAAAGGCTAACAAAAGTATAATTGCCCACCTTCAATCACATAAAATTGGTATTATTATTTTGAATTTGGAAATGAAGTAAACTAATGAAATTTGTAGAAATGGATTAAGTTTAAGATTATAATTTTTAATAATTATTTGAAATAAAAACTAATATATTTTCCTAACTTTCATAGATAATTTTTTAGTTGCTCAAAAACACTAAAAATTAGGGGTCTAGTTCCCACCACAAAACTAGATGGAAATAAATTGAATTCCCTTTCAGCTCAAAGCTAGAACAATCAAAAATAAAATTCATCTTTAGATTATATTTTCTCTTTTATAATGATTCAAATTTTAACTCACCTAAAATCTATAGTTTTCTCCTCTCACCACATTTTTCAAAACAAATCTATTCTAACAACGATAAAAATTACACAATCTAAAAGAGGACTCTCTCCTCCAGAACATCTGATAATTTTAAATTTTTTTTGATATGATTTAATATATTTTTCTTTCTGAAAATTTATAATATACTATATCTAATTAAAAGACTATAAAATCCATATGAAAATATTATTGAAACTGATCTCTATAAAATAGTGTTTATATGTTATTAAAAATATATCATAAAAAATAGTAAGAGTTATTGAAACACCATTTTTTGGAAATAATTGTATTTCTTTAGTAATTAGATAGAAACTAGTATAATACATGCCTTTAATAGACATTTCCAATTGGAAAAGTCTGAGACCATATATCACATAGCAAGAATAAATTTATCTAGATCATATGTTTGGACAAAATTGGCTTTTAGATACAAATACTCAAATTTAGTTGTTCTAATAAGTCATCTTGAAAGGTGATACAACTTTTTACTTTTACCCATAAGTCTTTGAGTCAACTTTTTGATTTATGTTTTTTGTTCTTTTTTTGAGAAGAGAAATAAGGAAAATCACAAGTAAAGCTACGAATTTGACTACATTATTTAAAATTTCTTAGGTGCATTTGCAACAATTTTAATTTACCAAATACCCTATTCTAGAAAAATTACAAATTTGACTATTTTGATGTCTTATTCTTTTGTTCTTGCTCAATTTTAGTTTTGTACATATCTTGCACCATCTATGTTCTATGGAATAGTGCAAATAGGTTATCCTGGTGGGCATTCCATGCTTGGATGAGTTTGTCTCTATAAGTTGCCTTCTTGACGAGCTCCATCTGACCCTTTCCTTCCTCCTTTATTGCATTGCTTGTCTTATGATTTCATTTTTCCAAGGCATGGAACAATGAGAGTAATCATACTATAGCATTTTCTTAATCAACTATGGAAATATGGGATGTCATACCTTCTTGTGAGGAGTCTTCCATTTATAAATATTTGTACATTTAAATCTAAAGATTCTCAAGTTTAGTACATTGCTAAGGGATCCACATGAGGTTTAGTGTTAAACCCATCACTCTGATACTTCCTTAGCTAAAATTAAGTGCTTATTCTAAAAACAATAATTGAACATCAAACGGAAAGCCATGAAGTAGTTATGAAAACAATCCATCTTAAACAACCATTAAAAAAACCCATTTCATATAATGATAACAACATTAACTTTCTAAATTGAAATAACTAAATAAATCGAATTCTAAGATAACTCAAAAAGGAGTTATAACCATTTCAATATATTTTATGGCTAATATTACAAATTATAAATGTACTTACAAGTATAGAAAAAGAGTACATACTGAAACTAACTAAAAATAATCGAAGGTTTCATTCAAGCCTCGACATCTAGTAAAGAGGAGGAGCATTAACATAGGCTTAACCTCCCAACTTCGAACCTTGTAAATCCCCACATAATTTTTTTAACAAGAAAGGCCCTCCCTATCATGGGTTAGGCTTGGGGCACTATAGTCCAGCCATTTGTGCATATCAATGTAGCATAGTAATAAGCATGCATTCTAGATTAACTTGCACCACTAACATCTTGTGATCAAATTAGGCAACCATGCCTCTTCTCAACATTGGCCAAGGAATTAGATGGGTTTTAATAACCAATCACCACCACTTTTCTCTACAAAAAAATACTAATTGGAAAATCATGAGCTAACTTGGATGTTTTAATAGCCATCTTAAATTTTTAAATGTTCATACATAAAATGTCTGATTTGTTGTTACTTTTCCCTTTTATGAATCCTCTCCTCTCCACCCTCTTTTACTGACTTCACTAGCTCAAGGTGAGTCCTTGGAGACTATTACTTTATACTTATATTTAATGACATGGTGATCTTGGAATGGCTTCCAGTAGCTGATATGCAATGAGTACTAACATCTACAATTGCATATCTTATTTTGATAATCAAACTATTTTAGTGAACTCTCTTTCAAAGATACTTGGGTTTTTGGAAAGAAAGAAAATAAATTTAATATAGAATTTCTCTATACCTCAAGCCTCAGTAATGGATGACTATAAATATTTACAAAGTTTATTTTATATTGCACTCTCAACAAAATCTCATCGAAAAAATATTGTGAAAGAGACTTGGAACGTAAAAGTAATATAACCTAATCAAATGTAAATGTCAAGGAAAAAGGTTGGCTCTGCCTATGTCATGTGGCTCTAAATAGCTCAATCTTTGAATTTCTTTTGAGGGGAAGAATGCAACAAGGTAGAATTGTGAGAATGAAGGAATGAGATAGATCACTTGAAGGTATCTTGTTATGATTTGATCCAAGATGCATAATTTATTATATATCACCTTAGGCTTTGCAACCTATAGCCTTGAGCTCTCAACTCAGTTCAAGATGGCAATTTCAAAAAAAAAAAAAATTAGTTTCAAAAGCTCTCAAATTTGAAAAGAGGGTGCCAAGTGGAGATGGTCATCTCTTACAAATATATTATATGTTTCAAATTTATCATAAGTTACTTTTCTTAATATATTATATATGTGCATATATAGATATAGATAATTTTAATTTTTAATACATGAGTTCATAATGCTATCTTTTATATCTAAAATTTCTCTTCTAAATATATGTAAATCTATATATGTTTTTAGTTTAGAGAAATATTGTTTATTTCTAACATCATATTCTCTTTTTATATGTACATGTGTGTGTGTGTGTGTGTCTATATATATGTCAACATACATACATACATACAAACATACATACGTACATATATATGCATACACACACACACACATGCACTCACACATATCTATACATATCATCCTAGTATTATATATGCCACCATGATACTAGGATGATATGTCTATATATGTATGTATGTATGTATGTATGTATGTACACATACATATATACATATATTTAATACATATATATATATACATATATGTATATATATATATATATATATATATGTATGTATGTATGTGATGTAGGAGCATCTTGCATGAGAAAATTATTGAAAAAATAAATTAGAAAAAATAAAAATAAAAAATATGGAGGAGAGAGAAAGTGACAAAAATTAGAGGAGAAATAATTTAAAAGGGGGGGGGGGGAGGAGAAAAGAAAGGAAAAGGGGATTTCTATTTTCAAGGTGCATAAGTGGCATAATAGAAAAAATAAAAAATAAATGGTTGTCATTCCATTTATTGAGGTGTGTGGGAAGAATTCTAGAAAGTTGTGGATATTGTGTAGGTGGAATTCTAGAAGGTTGTGGATAAGTCATGCATTGGGCGGTAAGTGCCTATTTAATCAAGGTATATGAGCATTTCTAATCAAGCTCAAGGACTAGAAGCTTAAGAAGGAGAAGCTTGAGAAGTGGAAGCTCGAGAAGGAGAAGCTTGAGAAGGAGAAGCTTGGAAAGTAGAAGCTTTGGAAGGAAAGCTTGGAAAGCCTAGAAGGCTTCAAGGAGTGAAAGAGAAGGAGGAAGTGAATAGTGAGTTTTCCTGAGTCCATGGACAGAGTGCCAAATGTGAGGTAGTTTACAACAGGATTATGGTGGAGTTGTGAGTGTAGACAGAGCGTTGGATGTGAGGTAGTTTACACTTGGATCTTGGATAAGGTTGGAGAAGAGCTAGTGACTGTGGTTTAGAAACAAGGAGGTTACTTGGTGGCTTGCAAGAACAAGTTGAGATCTTAGAGGTTTCTACTAGAGTGTGGATATGGACTAGCTTAGATTTGGATTGGATCTTGAGAGATATTGTAGAAATGTTATTGTAATTGCTATTGGATTTTTCAAGTTTAATAAAATTTCTTGGGAAGTATTTTGTTATCTCTTTGTCTTCATATTGTTGCATTTTTGGTTGTGAGTTGGTAGGGTGGTGTGGCCCTTCATCATTGGTATCAGAGTGTACCTTCATCAGTGGTATCAAAGCAGGAGTTCTTGAGTGTACAAGCAGATCACCAAAGTGTGAGGCAGTTTGTACCAGGACCTTGGTTGGGTGAAGTTTATTAGAGTGGGAGTTCCTGAGCATGTAAATAGATTACCGAAGCTGAGGCAGTTTGCACCAGGACCTTGGGAGGACATGCAGATTGATCGATTGATGTGGAGATGGAAGACTGGACTTGTTGAGGCATGATTGTGGAGAGCTAGTGGATTGCAAATCTGTTGTCCTAGACTTGTGATGTGGTTCTTGATTGTTCGTGTGAGGTGGTAGGTAGTGATCTGACTTGCAAAAAAATTCAAGGTTGTCACAAGGAGCATGGGAAGGATTTTTTGTAGAAGGTTTACGAATATCTTGGGAGATGGTTTGAAGAGGATTGGACCCTAAGATGATTGCAAAAATCCATTATATAGTGGAGAGGAATTTTTCTAAGATGATTTCTCGATTGGATTCTAGATTGGCTAATCAAGCTAAGAAGGTCAAGGTGGAAGAGGATGGTTTTGCTAATCAGTTTGTGGAGCCTGATGCAAAACCTAAAGCGCAAATAGAGGTTGTTGCTTAAGATATTCCTAACCTTGTTGATGTTGGGATGGAGGTTGGTTTTCATGGTCAGTTGGTTGAGTCTAACATGGATATTGTGGAGCACTCGGTCATGAATGATCCGATTGTTGGAGGTGAGTTATGTATTTTCGAGCATCTTGTTGTGAGCAATGAGGTTGTTGGTGTTGAGAGTTTGGCATGTGCTGATGGAGATCTACATGTGGCTACTAATGTGGAGTTTCTTGTTGCTGGTATGGACGTACTACTTGTTGATGTGAATGGGAGTTTTCTAATGCAACATTATGTTCAGTTTGTTCCTGGGAGTGAGCATGCTAATTGGATTGTTGAGATTTGGTGTTTGATAGAGTAATGCAGATGTGGAAGATTTGCATGGTGGTTTTCTTGTCCCCGTTGAGGTGGAAACCTTTGGTGAAGATGAAGATGCTGGTAGAGCTTTCTTTTTTGGTGTCAAAGTGTGGGACACACTTTTCTATCTACCGAGGGAGTCTGATGCAGGAACATCTTGCATGGGAAAATTATTGAAAAAAAAATTAGGAATTTAAAAAAAAAAAGAAAAAAATCTAGAGGAGAGAGAAAGTGATGAAAATTAGAGGAGAAACAATTTTTTAAAAAGGGAAAAAAGGAGAAAAGAAAGGAAAAGGGGATTTCTATTTTCGAGGTGCATAGGTGTCATAATAGAAAAAATAAAAAATAAATGGTTGTCATTCCATTTATCGAGGTGTGTGGGAAGAATTTTAGAAAGTTATGGATATTGTAGAAGGTTATGGAAGTTGTAGAAGGTTGTGGATATTGTGTAGGTGGAATTCTAGAAGGTTGTGGATAAGTCATGCATTGGGTGGTAAGTGCATTTTTAAGCAAGGCATATGAGCATTTCTAATCAAGCTCAAGGAGTAGAAGCTCAAGAAGGAGAAGCTTGAGAAGTGGAAGCTCGAGAAGGAGAAGCTTGAGAAGGAGAAGCTCAGGAAATAGAAGCTTTGGAAGGAAATATTGGAAAGGTGAAAGTTGTGGAAGGTGAAGCTTGGAAAGCTTGGAAGGCTTCAAGGTGTGAAAGAGAAGGAGGAAGTGAAGAATGAGTTTTCTTGAGTCTGTGGACAGAGCGTCGAATGTGAGGCAGTTTACAGCAGGATTATGGTGGAGTTGTGAGTGTAGACAAAGCGCCGAATGTGAGGCAGTTTACACTTGGATCTTGGATAAGGTTGGAGAAGAGCTATCGACTGTGGTTTAGAAACAAGGAGGTTACTTGGTGGCTTGCGACCACAAGTTGAGATCTCGGAGGTTTCTACTAGAGTGTGGATATGGACTAGCTTGGATTTGGATTGGATCTTGAGAGATCTTGCAGAAATGTTATTGTAATTGCTATTGAATTTTTCAAGTATAATAAAATTTCTTGCGAAGTATTTTGTTATCTCTTTGTCATCATATTATTGCACTTTTAGTTGTGAATTGGTAGGGTGGTGTGGCCCTTCGTCAGTGGTATCAGAGCATACTTTCATCAATATGTATATATATGTATATACATATACATATATATATATATATATATATATATATATATGTATATATATATATGTATATATACATACATATATATATACATATATGTATGTATGTATATATATATGTATGTATATATATAGATATATATATATAGATACATCTATATATATAGATACATACATACATATAGATACACACACACACACACACATATATATATATATATATATGTATACATATGTATATATACATATAGATATATATGTATATATGTATATACATATTACATATATATATATAAATGTATATGTGTGTATATATATATATATATATATATATATATATATATATAATTATAAGATTGCCCATGTCTTAAAACAATATAGAGGTAATAGTTATAAACAAGAATTTTAAATGTTTATTATGTTTATATGTTTGAACAAGTAGCTCATGATAGTCGAATAGTGTACTCTATTTTGAAGTTGCTAAATCCTTATCAAGGTAGTTTGAGGTCATACCTAACAATAAAATAATGAACTAAGATAGTGGCGCATGCCTTGAATCTCATTTAGAAATATTTTCACCTCTTTTTCTTCTCCTAGAACCACTAAAGTAACATTTCGACAATAATAACAAGTTAGTCCATTTAAATCAAACATTAGAATGTATTACTCATATATTTAAATGATGACTAACTACCATTATCAATAAACAAATAAACATGATAATTGTTGAACAATTTTGATATACAAGATTTTATCAACCTCTTCTCACATGAAATAAATGGTTAACTATAATTTCCTTTTTCACATGATCATGAAAATGACAATTTAACCTAAACCTTACAACAACTATAAACTTATTTTAATTAGGTCAAAATTTTGGGATGTAACAATATGATATGAGAAATATGAGGTACCAACTTTCTAACAAGTTTGTTAATTGCTACAAGCTAGAGAAATATAGAAATGAAAAACAAGCCAACTCCTATCGTAGTTTTCAAACTATAATTAAGGAGAGAATTGTCTAACTAATATCCAAAAGAAATGTTTCTAAAGGTGGCACCAAATTTTCAACAAGTTTCTTAATGGCTAGAGGCAAGAACAATATAGAAAAGAAAAATAGAAAAAAAAAAAAAGAGATAAAACTAAGATACATTCATACTATAAAGAATTTATATATATTTCAGGCTTGATATGTGAAAAAATTGATGTCATAGAACACCAACAAAGTGCCACTGCTCACTTATTGTACATCACTCCTTTTTGCATTTATTTATTTAATTAAAAATAAAATTTTCAGATCACTTATTTTCTCAGGTTTTTGTTTATTTGGAAAGTCATATTTTCTTTGCACATAGGAAAAAAAAAGAAAAGAAGAAGAAAGAGAATAGAAAGTTAGATAAGAAAGACATATGTACTATGAAAGGAAGAAAGACCATTTATGCATAATACATGTATAATCCAATTCATAATTTATTTTTGCAATGTATAATGCAATTCATAATGATGTCATCAACAATACAAAGTATTGTTTGACAAATTAGTTGATTAATTAATTCATCTTATTGTTGCAATGTGTAATTTCACCCTAAAATGAAATGTAAAGACATAATATCTAGGATTATAGAAATTTCTAAATTATTAAAAAAGGTTATGTTCTAGAAGGCATTTATATTTACATAATTTTAGAAAAGTCTATTTGTCTTATGTTAGCTAATTTAAATTTTTTCTGAAACAATCGAAGACCTCTATAAAAGAGGCACAATGTAATGTTTTTTCATCAGGCATTGAAATGATTCTATAATTTCTATAAGTGCCTGTAGCGTGTATTTTGTGTTTATTTATCATTTCGGATCCAATCCATCCACCCCCATCGAATTGGTATTAGAGTAGATTTAAGATCTTGGTTCACCCCTATCATCCTTTTTTCTTTTAATGGCAATAGTAGAATTGATCAAATGACCATGCCTTTTGTTCTTTCCTTTGCCCTTTCTTCTATCCTTTATAAATACTTTTGTTCCTTCATAATCTTCATGAAAAGACTTCTTTCCATTGATTTTATTGTTCTCAATAATGGATTTTCTCATCATCTTGCCAAACTAATGGAGGTGGATGGATTGGGATATACATCATTGTAATATTTGTGGCTTGAAAAATCATTGTGATAAGACATGTTACAATAGAGAGTGTAATAAAGATTATATGACAGGTTGTATAAAAATAGATTATTTATGGAGCTATGGATCAAATTGGTAGAAAATTGTAGGAATGGTTAGAGGTTTATTCAAGTACAAATGTTCAACTATAAGAACGAATGCAACAGCATTGGGAAAGAGATTTTTATTTTGCAGAGCAAGGTTATTTGGAGTACCTTGTCACCATTTGTGATAGATGAAGCTATAAAGGGGTAGCTAAAAGAAGATGAATTTGATCAAGGTTATTAGTGAATCCTATCACTGACATTTGTGAAAAAAGAGCCAAAATTATTAGTGACTCCTATGAAAAGAGGAAATCATTGCTAGACAATTGCTTACAAAATATTTGTAGAAATTAAAGGTCATAGCCTTGGAAGACACTATTCATGGAGGCATTAACAGATAAGAAGATTATTGGAATTTATCTTTTGAGTTTAGGTAGAAGAAAGGATTTGGATTTGTATGCAACATCATTTGATGTTGAAATTAGGAGAGAGCATTGGAATGTGTAATTTCACCCTCAAATGAAATGTAAAGGCATAATAGAGGATTCTAGAAATTTTTGGATTACAAAATAGGGTTAGGTTCAATAAGGCATTTATGTTTAGATAATTCTAGAAAAGTCTATTTGTCTTATGTTGGCTACTTTAGATATTTTTGAAAATAATCAAAGACCTTTATAAAATAGGCACAATGTAATATTTTTTGATCAGGCAACAAAATAATTCTATAATTTCTATAAGTTCCTATAGTGTGTATTTTTGCGTTTATTTATCATTGTGCATCCAATCCATCCACCCCCATCAAATATTATATCAATAATATTATCATTGAAAATTATAGCTATATTAGATTGAGTATAATAATTATGTTATAATTATTATAGTATAAATATACGTATTATAATTAATTAAATTGAGTAAATAATTGTGATCTTTGATGAAGCGAACCTATAGTATGTTTTAGAAAACATTAGAGCATTTTTTTGCAATAAAATGAAGAAATACTAGCAAAAAATTAAATATAGAAATCTAATAAAATATAGATATATTCTTTTAAAAATTAAAATTAAATAAAGAACTGTGAAAATATTGGAAAAGTATTGTTTTTTTTAGAAGATATAATTTTGAGATTAACAAATAGTAAAAAATAAGTGAGTAATAAAATACAAAAGTTATAGGTAAAATTATGTTATTGCTAATGGGTGCTTGGTCTATTGTTGAAGTTGAATTGAATAGAGTGAGACCACTAGAAATTAAGTTTAAGATTGTATCTCAGGATGTCATATATGAGCATACCACTTGAAAGAGAATTGAGTGCTTGCTCCCCTTAATCACAACTGTCCACTACAATTTCTAAAAGTTGTCTCTTTGGTACACAACGCATGCATTTCCTGCTGGTTTTGAAATAATTCTTTTGATATGTAATGTTCTAAGTCTAGATTTATCCATTCTTTTGATTACCTAAAAACAAGTTTTAAAGGACCCAAAACCTTTAACAAAGTATCAAAGAGTAACTAACTTAAGAGTTTAGAAAATAAAAGGCCTCAATGAACAGATAAACATGAGGCCAAGTACAAATATGCATAAAAAGATAGCAAAAAGAAAGCAAAAGGACAACACTCAGACAACTATAGAGTTTTCAATAGGTCCACTACTTGATCTGCAAAAATATTCATATTTTCTAATTAGTTTTCATTTCCTTCAAATTTTTCACTCACCCATCTACATTCTTTTTGGAGTTGGCCCTCATGCACTTGCTTGGCCCCTGATCCTCCTTCACAAAAAAGGAGTCAAGTCCTCTAGCCCAATCCATCTTATTCAATAATGTATTGAAGTGATCAGCCATAGTTTTTAGAATGTTACAATTTCTGTCACCCAAATTCTTAATCATTTTTTCCATATTGCTCACTCTAGCTTCTAGGCTCTCCATATTTTTTGGATATCTTTATTAACCTGTTCCAAATTCTTATTTTTTGTTTCAATTGGAGGCACCCTTTTCATTAACCTTTTAACCTCCACTGCATTACCAATGACTTTTGGAAGCCTATCAATATGCTAGCCCAACATGCGCTCCCACCTTGCTATCTTATTGAGCTGCTCAAAGGGTAAGTGCACCAAGTTGTGGTGAGAAAAGGGGAGTATAAGTGGACATCATTTTTCTAAAATCAGAAATTGTTGAACTTCAACAATAATTTGAAGATAGTTATGCTCAAAATTTTAAGATATGAGAAAAAAAAAAGTAATAGTCCTTTCTATTTTCTAAACTACTATTTTTTTTTCAAAATGGTTTAATTTTAGGTTCTCAAAAGAGGGGGCCACAGAAAGTGGTATTATTTATTCAGAAAAAGCATAACATATTACAAAGTGTGGCCCCCCTAATTTTTATTTTTTTTTTTGAAATTCTTTAATCACTCTAGCAAAAGTTACCTAACGGTGTGTAGTTTATCCCATATTTTTTGAGTAATTTTATATTTTGTAATTTTTTTATGAATATTTTAATTGGACATATCCCAAAAATATGAAATATTTGTGTGCTCCCCCTATAAATTATTGAAAACTAATCTAAAATCAAAACTTCTCTTTTTTAAATTGTGTAGAATGGATTCTAGTTTGTAAAAACCTAAGTTGTTGCAAAATTTGATGAATGAGCTAAAATCTATAGCCCAATTAGTGCATGTTAGTTTTTGACAAAAAAATGGACATACATTCAAAAGAAATTATAGTTGAAAGGCTTGAAATAGTTTAAATAAAAAATAAATTATATGGTTATATAGCTAACATAGATACCTAGAATGTCATGCAACCTAATTTTATTGATACTCAATTATGAGGAAACATGGAGGAGAGCACACAAGAAAAATCAATCATTTTTTGTATGTTTGCAGAAAAACACATCTCGAACTGGTTTAGAGACTCCAAATGTTTGGGTTGGATCCACAAGGCAAAACCAAGCCTTAGGCTTAGTAGAATGCAAAGCTTTAAATAGCATGTGCACACTATAGTGCACATGTGTGATAGCATGTACATGTTATTTAAAAGTTTTTTTAAAATTGGGTTCTTAATAGCATGTGTATGCTTTAGTGTGCACACAGTATTAAGACCTAAATTTCAATAGAGATGGAAGGAGAGAGGTAGAGAGGGTAGAGAATGTGAGAGATTAGAAGATGGGAAGAGAGTAGGAGGTGGGATAGGAGAGAGAGAGAGAGAGAGAGAGAGAGAGAGAGAGAGAGAGAGAGAGAGAGAAGGGGATGGGAGAGATAGAGAGAGTAGGGAGATAAAGAGAGAGGGATGGGTGTGTGTGTGTGTGTGTGTTTGTGAGAGGGAGAGTAGTGGGTGGTAGAGAGAGTAGGGGATGGGAGAGAGAGAGTAGAGAGGGGGAGAGAGTGTGAGAGATTAGGGGTGGGAGAGAGAGAGAGTAGGCAGTGGGAGAGGGAGTGGGAGAGGGAGAGCGAGAGAGAGAGAGAGAGAGAGAGAGAGAGAGAGAGAGAGAAATTAGGGGATGTGAGAGAGAGAGTAGATAGTGGGAGAGGGAGTGGGAGAGGGAGAGCAAGAGAGAGAGGTGATTGGAGAGAGAGAGAGTAGGGGATGGGAGAGAGAGTATGGGGGGTAGAATGAGAGAGAGAGTAGGGGATGAGGGAGAGAATGGGAGAGAATAGGTGGTGGGAAAGGATTTGGGAGAATGAGAGCTAGAGAGAGAGAGGAGAGGGGGGATGGGGGAGAGAGAGAGAGAGAGAGAGAGAGAGAGAGAGAGAGAGAGAGTAGGGGCTAGGAGAGAGAGGAAGTGTGTGTGTGAGAGAGAGAGTAGGGGATGGGAGAGAGAGTGAGAGTAGGGGATGGGAGAGAGACTAGAGAGGAAGAGAGATAGAGAGCATGAGATAGAGAGAGTAGGTAGTGGGAGAGGGAGAGGGAGAGGGAGAGCAGGAGACAAAGAGAGAAAGAGGGGTGGATGAGAGTGTGTGTATATGTGAGAGAGAGAGTAGGGGATGGGAGAGGAGAGAGAGGGGGGGATGAGAGTGTTTGTATTTGAAAGAGAGGGATGGGAGAGGGGAGAGAGAGTAGCTCAAGAGAGAGAGAGAGTAGGGGATGGGAGAGAGAGTGTGAGAGAGAGTAGGTGGTGGGAGAGGGAGAGGGAGAGGGAGAGGGAGAGAGAGGGGAATGGGAGTGTGTGTAATAGAGAGAGAGCAGGGGATGGGTGAGAGTGTGAGAGTGTGAGAGAGAGTGGGGGTGGCAGAGAGAGTACAGGATGGGAGGGAGAGAGAGAGTGTGAGAGTAGGGGATGGGAGAGAGAGAGAGTAGGCAATGGGAGAGGGAGAGAGAGAGAGATAGGAGGATAGAAGTGTGTGTGAGAGAAAGTAGGGAATGGGTGAGGGGAGAGAGAAGGTGAAAAAGAGTGGGGATGGGAGAGGGGAGAGAGAGTAGCCCCAGAGACACAGAGTAGGGAATGAGAGAGAGTATGTAGTGTGAGAGGGACTGGGAGAGGGAGAGGGGAGGGGAGGGGAGCATGTGTAAGAGAGAGAGTGTGAGAGTGAGATAGAGTAGGGGGTGGTAGAGTGAGAGAGAGTAGAGAGGGAGAGAAGGAGAGTGAGAGAGGGTGAGAGAGTGAGAGTAGGGGATGGGAGAGAGAGTGCGAGAGAGAGAGAAGGTGATAGGAGAGGGAGAGCAAGTGAGAGAGAGAGTAGGTAGTGAGAGAGGGAGTGGGAGAGGGAGAGTAAGACAAAAAGTAGGTGATGGGAGAGAGCGAGAGAGAGAGAGAGAGAGAGAGAGAGTAGGCAATGAGAGAGGGAGTGGGAGAGGGAGAGTGAGAGAGAGTAGGCAATGGGAGAGAGAGTGATAGAGAGAGAGAGTAGGTAGTGGGAGAGGGAGATAGATAGAAATAGAGTAGTGCTAGGAGATGGAATGGGAGAGGGAGAGCGAGAGAAAGAGAGGGGGGATGGGAGTGTGTGTAAGAGAGATAGAGTAGGGAATGGGTGAGAGAGAGAGAGAGTGAGAGAGAGAGAGTAGGTGGTGGGAGAGGGAGAGGAAGAGAGAGGGGGAATGGAAGTGTGTTTCTATGAGAGACAGATAGAGAGTAGGGGATGGGACAGGAGAGTGAGAGTGAGAGTAGCCTGAGAGAGAGAGAGAGAGAGAGAGAGAGAGAGAGAGAGAGAGAGAGAGAGAGAAGGGGATGGGAGAGAGATATTGAGAGAGGGATTAGGGGGCGGGAGAATGAGAGAGAGAGAGAGTAGGGGATAGGATAGTGAGAGTGAGAGAGAGTACAGGTAGTGGGAGTGATGTAGGAGCATCTTGCATGGAAAAATTAAATTATTAGAAAAAAAACAAAAACATAAAAATTGGAAAAAAAAAAAAAAAAAAAAGAAAAGAAAAAATCGTGGAGGAGAGAGAAAGTGACGAAAATGGAAGGAAAATAATAAAAAATAGAAAATAGGAAAAAAGGAGAAAAGAGGAATTTCTATTTCCAAGGTGCATGGGTGGCATAAATAGAAAATAATAAAAATAGTTGTCATTTCATTAATCGAGGTGTGTAGGTGGCATCTTAGAAGTTTGTGGAAAGATCCTTAAATAATGTATTTAATATTTGTTGGGTGCTTAGTTGTATTTGGGTGGGAATTTAATATTTATTTAAAGGTAGTTGTATTGACCTTTTATCCCACATTGGTTGTGTTTGTAATGTCTTGGGTTAGAAGTGCCTATTTAAGCAAGGCTTATTATCATTTGTAATCAAGTTGGAGAAATAGAAGCTCTTCAAGTAGAAGCTCTTTGTATGTAATCTCTTGTAAGGAAGTTCAAGAAATAGAAGCTCTTCTAATGGAAGTTCGAGAAATAGAAGTTCTTGAATTGTAAGCTCTTCAAATGTAATCTCTTCTAATGAATTTCAAGTATTAATGGATGCTTTATGAAGAATTTTTTCATCTCTCTATCTCCATATTGTTGCATTTTTTGGTTGTGAGTTGGTACGGGTGGTTTGGCTCATCATCAGCTCATCATCAGGGAGAGGGAGATCGAGAGAGAGAGAGAGAGAGAGAGAGAGAGAGAGAGAGAGAGAGAGAGAGAGAGATTAAGGGATTGTAGAGAGAGAACATGAGAGAGAGAGTAGGTGGTGGGAGAGGGAGTGGGAGAGTGAGAGTAGGGGATGGGAGAGAGAGTAGGTGGTGGGAGAGGGAGGGAGAGAGAGAGGGGGGATGGGAGTGTGTGTAAGAGAGCCAGAGTAGGGGATGTGAGAGAGAGTGGGAGAGAGAGAGTAAGCAGTGGTAGAGGGAGTGGGCGAGGGAGAGAGAGAGAGGGGGGATGTGAGGGTCTATGTATGAGAGAGAGAGTAGGGGATGGGAGAGAGAGAGATTGAGAGAGAGAGAGAGAGTGGGGAGTGGTAGAATGAGAGAGAGTAGGGGATGGGAGAGGAAGAGAGAGATTGAGAGAGAGAGTGGAAAGTGGTAGAATGAGAGAGAGTAGGGGATGGGAGAGAGAGTGAGAGATAGTAGGTAGTGGAAGAGGGACAGCAAGAGAGAGAGGACAAGAGAGAGAGAAAGAGAGTAAGAGATGGAAGAGAGACTAGGTGGTGGGAGAGGGAGTGGGAGAGTGAGAATGAGAGAGAGTAGGGGATGGGAGAGAGAGTGTGAGAGAGCAGGCAGTGTGAGAGGGAGAGTGAGAGAGAGAGTAGGGGATGGGAGAGAGAGAGTGAGTGAGAGGGAGTAGTTGGTGGGAAAGGAAGATAGATAGAGAGATAAAGTAGCGAGAGAGAGAGAGAGAGATAGAGTAGGGAATGGGAGAGGAGAGAGAGAGAGCAAGAGAGTGTAGGGGATGGGAGAGGAGAGAGAGTGAGAGAGAGTAGGTGATGGGAGAGAGAGAGTGAGAGAGAGAGAGAGTAGGCTGTGGGAGAGGGAGTGGGAGAGGGAGATAGATAGATAGAGAGAGTAGGGGATGGGGGATGGTGAGAGATTATTTTTCACATAGTGCATACACACTATAGTGCATATGCACTATATGAAACAACCAAAATAGGGTCATAACAAAAGTTTAGGTCCCTAAGGATCCATATTCTACTTTTTGTCTATTGTTTATTCTGTTGTTCTGATAGAAAACATGGGTTTCATGCTATTGGAAGTTAGAAAACACTATCTGAGTTCTTTTTGAACATTCTTTCATTCTATTTAAAGCTAACAAACACCAAATTCAATAATTGGATATACTATTTGAAGACTTTTTGAATATTCTTTCTATAGAAAAGGTTAGTGCAATCCTTTTTAAATATTCTTTTTATTATATAGAGACAAATTTGATTATAATTTGACATGTTGTTTAATATATAGTGAATTCATTAAAATTTGTATGGTTGAATTAATTGTTCTTTGGAAATGGTTAGAAATTGGACAAGTTGTTTAATATATATAGTATATTTGTTGAAATAATTGTAATTTGTATATGTATTTGAATGATTTGTAGTTTACAAATTGTAAGTAATTGAAATTTTTGAATAATTTGACATAAAGAAATCATCATCATGCCAAGGAAGAAACCAAAAACTCAAACAACAAAAGAGAGGGAGAGAGATTTAGTAATTAAAAGAGATAAAATGAAACTACTACATCAACAAAGAAAATTACAAAGCAATAATGATGAATTAACTTTCAAAGAGGAACATGAACCATCGATACAAAAAAACAAAGAGAAAGAATTGGAAAGACAAAGAGCATGAATGAGACTGTTATGCTCAAGAAGACAATTGAATTGTGAAGCTATACCATCTTTCAATGTTGGAGTCATAACATTGTCTCATGTTGAAGAGATGTTAATTTCTAGATTCAATGGTGTACACACTCCATCATGTCATGTTGAAGGCACAACATCAACATATCAAGTAGGTGATATTCCATCTTTTGCATCATATTTCCAAGGTGCATCATCTTTGTTTTAAGGTACACAAAGAACTCAACCTTATGTTGATGTTCAAGATGAGATTTAGTCATTGAAAAGATTCTAGTATATGAGTTCATGAAGATTTTTCATGAAAAGATTATTTACAAGTATGCAAGTCATATAGATAGAGCTTGATGGCTAGATTTGCAATTCAAGTTATACAAGGATACATTTCCACTAGATACCATTGTTTTTATTGTAGACTTCAAAGAGAAGTACACAATACAACCACAAAATAAGGTGCAAGCAAAGTATTATACTTTTGAATAGGTTTCCATATTTGTTCACATAACATTCATGCATTCACTTACAAGTATAGAGGATGATAGGAACATATTGAGGGAGTATCATTTTTACATCAGCGATGATTGATCACATTATACAGAGTTTGTACATGGTTGTTTTAAACTATTTTTTGGATATTTGGCTAACAAGAGCATACCATATCATCAGCACATTATTTGGTCAAACAATTGTGCATCTCAATTCAAGAATGCAAGGATGTTCTATTGGTTGAGCAGGATGCACAAGTTGTCTAGAATTCAATATATGTGAAATTTCATAGAGGCTGGTCATGGAAAGGAAGAGCATGATGGTGTAGGCACATGCATTAAAATAGCCTTAGCTCATGAAGAACTAAAGTACAAAGATGGAGCAATATTGATAGATGCAAAATTTATCATCTAGTGGTGTAACACTACAATGGGTCCAGGTAAGGAAGGTGGGTCTATGGTTCATAGATATTTTTGGTTGATAGATAATACTAATATTGCACCATATGGGGATTGTTGTATACTAACATGATTAAGTGAGTTGCACTCTTTTGGAAGCTCTGATGCAGGTTCGTGGAGTACCCACACATGAAAAATGGCATGCTATTATCCATCATGTGCAAAGGAAAATTGGGATGAGTGTGAGTCGACTGAATGGGTGGACAAATGGGATGTACGGGTTTTGGACACAATTGACACCTATCATCCCCCACAAGCATTAGAAATGGTAGAGATGAATTCATCCATTGCCTTTGACTACTTGTCTGATTTAGTGCAACTTGGTTTTATATATATATATATATATATATATATATATATATATATATATACATACATATACATATATATATACATATACATATACATATACATATATATATATACATATACATATATATATATACATATATATATCTACATATATATATATATATACATATACATATATATATACATACATATATATATACATATACATATATATGTATATATATATATGTATATATGTATATGTATATATATATATTTATATATATATATAAATATATACATGTATATATATATATTTATATATATATATATATATATATATACATATACATATATTATATATATACATATACATATATATATATACATATGTATACACACACATATATATATATACATATACATATATATATATATATACATATACATACATACATACATATATATATATATATATATATATATATATATATATATATATATATATATATATATATATATATATATATATATATACATATACATATACATATACATATACATATACATATACATATACATATATATATGTATATGTATATATATATATATATTTGTAATTTCAATATGTGACTTTATAACTTTTACCTAAGTATTTTCTGAATTAATGATTGCATTTTGTACATTTATCATTGTAAGCCATATTTTTGTTGTTATTGCACTTGAAGACAATGAAGAAGGGCTAGACTATTATTTGTGTCATTGTTTCTAAGCCAAAAAAAAATGGATCACTCGGTTATAGATGGTGAAGATTTAGAGTACCATATGGATGCAATGGTTGTAATTGGCACATAGCTTAGATGATATTCTATGAAGAACACTAACTTGTGGTTATTTGAGGATTGGCAAATAGAAAGGAAGATTCTTCATTATTCAAACCTTGTTGTCACATCAAATGTCCACTTGATAAACTATGGTGGAAAACCACATAATAGGACTCTTTGAAAAGTTTTTGAGTTAGCCCATGACGTAATACTTGAGATATTAAAATGTAGAGTAGACCTAGTTGGTTCATTAGATTGAATAGGGAAAGAGGGAGAGGGAGAGAGAGTGGTATAGGGGCACCTTGAATCACAGGGCACTCACCTTTTCAGTTTTGTTGTGTTATTCTCCAAGTGAGCCTTGTAAGTAGAATAAGGGTTATTAGACCTAGGTGTGGTGGTTAGGGTATTGGATGTCATTTAATAACCTTAGAAGAGTCAATATTTTGGCCTAAAAATCAAGGCATACATTGCCAAAGGGCAAAAAGTAACCTAAGGTTTGATTAATTAGCTTAGGGAAGTGTCCCTAGCATGGAATTGCTAAGGGATAGCCTAAATAACAAGTTAGAAGTGTTAAGAAGAGCAAGCAAGAAAAATTCCAAATTTATCTATATTGCAATTTTACAATTTTTCCAAAATACTGATTTTGCAAAATGTTGAATTTGCAAGAAATTATGGATTTGACTTTTAAAACTTGATGGAGGCTCATGCAAACCTTAAGGTTGAAGGGGAAAGACCTAGGAGGAGATATAAAGAGTTTCCAAACCCTAAAATCAGAGAAGTTAATATCATTGTGTATGGTTAGCATGCTATAGCATGATATTTGAAGGAAAAATAATTGAGTTTCTAAGTTTTAAGGCATTTTTGAATTTTTTTTTTATAGACTGTACTAGTTTCCATGGTACATTGGGTTTTCTAGAACAATTTTGTTTTAGGAAGTTTGGTTTGATTGTCTTTCCTTTCATACTTGCTCAAAAAGTTGCTTGACAACTTTTGAGCAACTTCTTAAAAAGTTGTTAAACTTTCAAAAACTCTTTCCAAAATAGCTAGTTGGTTCAACCAAACCTTGTTAGCTTTGGGGAAAACTTATATTAGCCCTTATAGGTGGGTGATAGGTATGATGTACTTATTTTGGCAAGAAATCAATAAAATAACCTATTTTTCTTGCAAAATTCCATGTTTTGGAGAATTGTATAGACTGATACAAATGTTGGTACATGTGCCAATGACCCCAAGAGTTAGACGGGTGAGTTACCTTTCATTTGCAATTGGTTTCATGTTTTGATCCTTTGTAGTTTACAAGTTATTCAAGTTTTGCTAAAAATGCCCAAAAATCAGCATTAAACCAAGGGTTTCACCTAGGGCCTTGTTGTTTTGGCACTTTCCACCATGGTAATTTGATGCCCCTGTTGGAAATATAGATGAAGTAACTAAGCGGGGAGGGGTGAATCAGTTACCACAAAAACAATTCCAAAAATCCCTTAGATGTTTATAATGCTTACTTACTGCTAATACTCGGTAAATAGTGTAGGAATACTGTAACTTGGTAGGTTAACTATTTATTAATCATCTAGCATTCATAGTTATTAATATGCATGCAAAGGTTAAATAAATGAACACAAGAGATACTAGATTTAACATGGAAATCCAATATGGGAAAAACCACCAAGTAACTAGTCACCAATTTTCACTCTTCTAAAGTGAGCCCTGTTAGGAGCCAACCCTGTTAAAGGTTACAATACACACTATTAGGTGTGACCTTGTTAGAGGATTTAATCACCCTATTAGGAGTGGCCTGGTTAGAGGTCTTTAGAACAATTCAACTGAATTGTCACCTTGTTAGAAGATTTACAAAATGGCTGTTAAACCAACTCTGTAAAGAGATTTTGGATTCACTGTTACAATGATTAGAAAGCAATAATGAAGTGACCTGAATGATATGCAACTTATCTTTTTCTGATTACAGATCTCTATTTTGCTTTGCTGGATCCTTACTGATCGAATACAACTTTTTAGCTCCTCCAGGATATCTAATCCTTCATTAGAATTCGCTCAATATTCACTTATTCCATCTTCATTCATATATCTACATGCCCTTCAATTCACAACTTGAACATATATATATATATATATATATACATTTCAGATTATCAAGTCTGCTCAAATATAAGTTACAACAACTGAAAAAATCATTACATTAGTCGACTACACTTATTGCACGAAACAGATCAACTTATTATCAAAATAATAAAATCTTTCACTGGCCGACCCAGCTCAGTAACCACTACTTAGAATGGTTTTCTAGTGTTAACCAAGTGAAGCTTGGTAAACACTACAAATCGTGCAAAAATCCTTTGGAGACCAAGTGAACTCGGTTAACACTAACCTTCCTTTGTTGACCTTGTGAGCTTGGTAGAAGCTAACTTTATACCACATTATCTTTGATGATCAAGTGAGCTCAATAGACATTGACTTTTCTTCGTTAACCTTGGGAGCTTGGTTAATACTAACTTTCTGCTACAAAATCATTTGATGCCTAAGTGAGCTTGGTAGACATTTAATTTTCTTCATTAACCTTGGGAGCTTGGTTAATACTAACTTTCTGCTACAAAATCCTTTGATGCCCGAGTGAGCTTAGTAGACATTGACTTTTCTTCATTAACCTCGAGAGCTCAGTTAATACTAAATTTCTGCTACAAAATCCTTTGATGCCCAAGTGAGCTTGGTAGACATTGACTTTAGTATGTAAAGTTTAGGAACATTCGGTAGACACTGTAAATTGCTTTGCTAATCATCTAAGCTCAGTAGACTCTGTCTGATGACTGATATGACATTTGTGTAACATCAAAGACAATACACAATCAACAATTGTATCCAACAATCCCCCTCTTTTGCATTGATGGCAACAAAATATGTCATAGCAGAATAAAATTTGAAAACAAGTCTAACAAGTCTTTTTCTATCAGAACAACTTTCTCTATTAGATAGAAAAATCTCCCTCTTTTAGTAATCTCCCTCTGTGAAGGAATTACATAGGAACCTCTTCCTCTCAAAAAAATTTTATAAAGATATGACAGTAAAACTCTCCCTCTTTGACAACACATGCCAAAGACAACACAACTCAAATGAATTTTAATGTACCTTTAGTACTAATTCATATGCAATATTTCCTGATTATGCTGCATCAACTGATAGATCTTTAACTTGGTATGCATTGATGCATCACTAAAACTTCATTTTAGTGAACTTCAGACAGGGGAGTGACCCCTAACTTACCTCTTAGATATAAGAATGCATCGTTAGGTAATGGTTTTGTGAATATGTCAGCAATTCATTCCTTTTTATGGACATATTCCAATATGATGTCCTTATCTTGCACCAATTCTTTGACAAAATGATATTTTATTGCAATGTGCTTGGTTTTGGAATGCATCACTAGATTCTTAGATATGTTGATTGCACTTGTATTGTCACAAAACATAACAACTGGTTCTTTGATTTCCACCTTCATGTCTTCCAAAAACTATTTAAACCAAACAATATTAGAATAGTTTACTGCTGTAGCAACATACTCTGCCTCTGCTATAGATTGGGATGAACAATTCTGCTTTTTGCTTGTCCAAGAAACCAACCTCTTTCCAAGAAAGAATGCTCCTCCACTTGTAGTTTTTCTATCATCAAGGTTTCCTGCCCAATCAACATTAGTAAATACTTTCAAATTCAGATTACCTCCAAATTTGTACCATAAACCATAATCTTTAGTTCCATTCAAATATCTCATTATTCTTTTGATTGCCATCATGTGATTTTCTCTTAGTTTTGCTAAAAATCTTGCTACAATACCAACTGCAAGGGCAATATTTGGCCTAGTATGAACCACATACTACAACTTCCCAATTATAGATCTATACAATGTTTGATCTACTTCTTTTGATTCATCTTCCTTTGTAAATTTTAATCTAGTACACATAGGAGTCCCAACTATTTTACAATCTTCCATACCAAAATTTTTCAATATCTCCTTGATGTATTTCGATTGAGTGATGTAGATACCATTTTTATTCTACTAATTTTAAAGACCAACAAAAAATTTGATTTCACCAAATATAGACATTTCAAAATTTTTGTTCATTTGCTCTAAAAAATCTTTGCAAAGATCATCATTCCCAATGAAAACATTATCATCTACAAATATTTCTGCAAAGACAATCTTATTATATGGTCCTTCCTTTATATACAAGCTACTATTATCATTAGTTCTTTGAAAACCAATCTAAATAAGATAGTCATGGAATCTTTCATACCATGCTCTAGGGGCTTGTTTCAGACTATACAATGCCTTGTGTGATTTGCAAACCATGTTCTTCTTATCTGGATCAACAAAACCTTCAGGTTGTTCAATGTAAACTTCTTCATCCAGGATGCCATTGAGGAATGTTGACTTGACATCCATCTGATAAAGGTTGAATCCTTTATGAGCAGCATATGCAGGTAAAGTTTTGACTCCTTCCAATCATGCAACAGGAGCAAAAGTTTTTCCATAGTCTATTCCTTCTTCTTGAGCATATCCTTTACATACTATTCTAGCTTTGTTTCTTGATACCTTACCATCTTCAGTCAACTTGTTTCTAAATATCCACTTAATTCCAATCACATTTTTATCTTTAGGCCTGGGTACAAGAGTCCATGTCTTGTTTTTCTCTATCTACTCTATTTCTTCATTCATGGCCTCAATCCAACTATCATTTCCAAATGCATCTTTGATATTTCTAGGTTCAAAATCAGCAAGTAAACAAGTACCTTTCAACTTACTTCTTGTCATGGTTCCTTCAGATTTGTCTCTAATGATCTGATCTATTGAATGATGTCTCCTAACATATTTTGCTAATATAGGTTCCTTGCCTTTTGAATGAATTTCATTGTTATCCTCTTACACTTCAACTTTAAGTTATTTCTATTCTATCTTGGTAGATATTGGCTCGAGTCCTTCAGACTCAGTAGATACTTGCATGGTAGCATCTAAATGTAACTCGTGTTGCTATAGCTCAGTTTGAATTTCCCATAACTCGGTTACTGATGACTCAGGAGTAGAAGATTCCTGATTGACTGGTACTGTATCAAGTTCAATAAAAACAAACCTTCTATAATCTTCTAGTTCCCTTTTGCTTTCTTCTCCGATCCTTTCTACAAACTCATCAACTTTCACATGTGCACTTTCGATGACTTTGTAAGTAGACAAGTTCAAACATATATATGCTTTACTTTTGCAAGAGTATCCCAACAATATTTCTTCATCACTTTTCACATCAAATTTTATTTTTCTAAATTCTTTCAATTTGTAACATTTACTTCCAAATACTTTTAAATAACTTACATTAGGTTTATAGCCATACCATAGCTCATAGAGAGTTTTGAGTGAGTCCTTTTTTAGCTGTACTCGGTTTAAGGTATGAACTACAGTGTTGATAGCTTCCTTCCAATATTTGATAGCAATGCTCTTTTCAATCATTAAGGTTCTTGCACAATCCATGATAGATCTATTCCTCCTTTCGGCTATTCCATTTTGCTCAGGAGTTCCAGGGGCTGATACCTATCTTTTGATTCTTCTTTCAATGCAAAAGTTATTGAACTCATGTGAAATGAATTCTCCACCTCTGTCTGACCTCAAGCATTTCAATCTTTTCCCTATTTCCTTTTCTACTCTAGCCAAATAACATTTTAATTTCTCAAATGCTTTTGATTTGTTCCTTAGGTACATGACAGTCATCATTCTTGAGTAATCATCAAAAAAAAGAATGAAGAACTTTTCCCGAGTATAGCTTTCAATTCCAATGGGTCCACATAAATTAGTATGCACAATTTCTAATATATCTTCAAACTGATAGTTTTTACTTTTAAAACTAGTCTTTTCTATTTTACCAATTTGACAATTCTTGCATAGACCGACCTTAGGTTTCTTTATGTTAGGAAAGCCTCTTACTTTCTTGAATTTTTTTATCTTCACCAAATTATCAAAATTGACATGAAACAACTTTTTATGCTATAACCAAATTTCTTCAATTTCAGCAACAAAACATAAACTTTCACCTAGTTCAAGATAGAACAAGTTACCTTTAGTTTGAGTTCCTGATCCAATCAACTTTCCTTTGCCATCCAGCAGTCTTGCTTTTCCATGCATGAATTCTACTTTGAATCTATTATTGAGTAGCTATGCCACACTCACAAAATTATGCTTTATTTCTTCTACCCAATAGGCATTATCACATATAAGTTCTTTGATAAGAGAGATTCTTCCTCTTCCTTTTATACAACAAGGTTCATTGTTATCAAATCTTACACTGCCACCACCATAGTCAAAGTATTCAAACTTAGTTGTATCACTAGTCATATGATGAGAAAAACCACTATCTATGATCCATGTATCATTTTTGCTCATATGGGAAATGAGTGTCATTTCCTCATCATTATCAGACTCATCTTTCATAGCAATGTAGACAATTTCATCTTCTTCGTCATCATTAGAATCATTAGAATTTTTAGGCATAAAACATGTTTTCTTACCTTTATCCTTGAATGATTTGAAGTCTTCCTTGCCATTGTACTTGTAACCTTTCTTCTCATCTTTGTTCTTCTTGTTTGGGCACCTAGCAGCAATATGACCAACTTCTTCACATTAAAAACAGATTAGACGAACTCTACCTTTATATTTTCCTCTGTCTCTAGAATATTTTCTTGCTAGTAGAGCTTCAATCACCTCAAGATCACTATCTGAACTTTGGTCTAATTCATCTTCACTTCCTGACTGAGATTCCTTTTTCTTTTTCTTTTTCTCTTTGAGTGAAAGCTTGGTTTTAAAGATTCATTCAATGTTCTTGGAAGCTGGAACATAGTTGTCAAAGTTGTCTAGTTCAAATGTAGTTAATCTTCCAACTATGGCCTCTAGATTTATCTTATGATTTGCTTCACATCTTCTTTCTTGAATTGCAAAAACTCTAATTGCATAAATGGAAAGTAGGGTTCTAAGAACTTTACTTATAACTGTCTCCTCATTGATATCTCCTCTAGATGCTTTGATTGCACTGACACATGTTTTGAATCTTTCAACATATTTTGCAATGTTTTCATCCTCATTTGATCAAATTGTCCTCTTATACTTTCTGCTTTGGCTCTTCTTACATTATCATCTCCTCCATAGATTTATTTTAGCTTTTCTCACATTTCAAAGGTAGATTTGTAGTCCTTGATGTCATCAAATTCTTCATAACTTAGAGCAGATGCTATATCTATCATCATAATGTTGTGGGTCTTCTTTTTAGCAATATAATTGATAGATAGTGTACCAAATAGTTCACCATATTTTTCATCAAGGTATTTTAGTCATGTATCTCTAATAGAAGCTAGATGAAGTCTCATCAACCCTTTCCATGCTGAGAAGTTGTCCCTGTTAAGTGTTGGAATTTCCCTCTTATAAGACATCCTGATCTTTGGCTTAGATCCTTCAAATCTTATCCTATAAGCACCAAAAGCTCTAATACCAATTGTTGGAAATATAGATGAAGTAACTGGGAGGGGAGGGGTGAATTAGTTACCACAAAAACAATTCTAAAAATCCCTTAGATTTCTATAATTCTTACTTACTGCTGATACTCGGTAAATAGTGTAGGAATACTATAACTCAGTAAGTTAACTAATTATTAATCATCTAGCATTCATAGTTATTAATATGCATGTAAAGGTTAAATAAATGAACATAAGAGACACTAGATTTAACATGGAAACCCAATATGGGAAAAACTAGCAAGTAACTAGTCACCAATTTTCACTCTTTTGAAGTGAGCCATGTTAGAAGCCAACCCTGTTAAAGGTTACAATACACACTGTTAGGTGTGACCTTGTTAGAGGATTTAACCACCCTATTAGGAGTGGCCTGGTTAGAGGTCTTTAAAACAATTCAACTGAACTATCATCTTATTAGAGGATTTACAAAATGGCTGTTAAACCAACTCTGTAAAGAGATTCTGGATTCATCGTTACACTGATTAGAAAGTAACAATGAAGTGACCTGAATGATATGCAACTTATCTTTTGCTGATTACAGATCTCTGTTCTACTTTACTGGATCCTTACTGATTGAATACAACTTTATAGCTCCTCTAGGATATCTAATCCTTCATCAAAATTTTCTCAATATTCACTTATTCCATCTTCATTCATATATCTATACACCCTTCAATTCACAACTTGAACATCTATATATATACCTTTCAGATTATCAAGTCAGCTCAAATATAAGTTACAACAACTAAAAAAATCATTACATCAGTCACCTACACTTATTGCATGAAACAAATGAACTTATTATCAAAACAATAAAATCCTTCACTAGCCGACCTAGCTCGATAACCACTACTCAGAATGGTTTTCTAGTGTTAACCAAGTGAAGCTTGGTAAACACTGCAAATCTTGCAAAAATCTTCTGGAGACCAAGTGAACTTGGTTAACACTGACCTTCCTTTGCTGACCTTCTGAGCTTGGTAGAAGCTAACTTTCTACAACATTATCTTTGATGACCGAGTGAGCTCGGTATACATTGACTTTTCTTCGTTAACCTTGGGACCTCGGTTAATACTAACTTTCTACTACAAAATATTTTGATGCACGAGTGAGCTCAGTAGACATTGACTTTTCTTCATTAACCTTGGGAGCTCGATTAATACTAACTTTCTGCTACAAAATCCTTTTATGCCCGAGTGAGCTCGGTAGACATTGACTTTTCTTTGTTAACCTTGGGAGCTTGGTTAATACTAACTTTCTGCTACAAAATCCTTTGATGCCCAAGTGATCTCGATAGACATTGACTTTACTGTGTAATGTTCAACAATGTTTGGTAGACACTGTAAATTGCTTTGTTGGTCATCTAAGCTCAGTAGACTCTCTCTAATGACTGATATGACATTTGTGTAACATCAAAGACAATACACAACTAACAATTGTATCCAACAACCCCTTGTTCAAATGCAAACCCTATTAGTTTACTTCATTATTTTTTAGGTTTTATAGATAGCCAAACAAGGAATGAATTTTGCAACCATACCCTAGGTGTATGGCTCTATACATGCACCATTCAACATTTCACCATAATCACTATAACTTTTTTTTTAGAGTGATCCAAGGTTTGTAACTTTAGATTTGGATTTATTTTATATACCCCTAGATAATCCAATATTAATTTTGCAGATTGGGATGTGTGAAAGGGTACCTATAGTGTAACTACAGCCTAATTAGGCCCATCAACACTTTCCAAATGTTGTTACAATAGTGGCTTCTAATCTCTTCCAGTTTGTGGTTTTTATATATGTTTTATATGTCCTAAAAGGGTATTTGAATCTCACTTTAAACTATGTCTTCATGTGGGTTTTTTTCATATTATGTTCAATTTATAGTTTGAAGGGCTACTAGCCTTTTCAATGGCAAACTATTGTAACTATATATTGGTGTTGTTTGGACACAAGAGAATCAGTTTATCTACTATATATAGACCTTAATAGTTCTAAGGCATGTTTGCATCCCATTCCATGATCATTATTATCTTTTCATTCATGTTTTGGGGTATGTTCCCTTATTAGGCTTGTGGAGAATCCTTATGTTTTGGTGCTTTTGAACTTAGGAAAACCTAGTGATTAGGTTCCCTACATTGTTTGGGTTGTGTTAACTTGTCCTAGCACTCAACCCTCTTTTTGCAAAATTTGAAGGATTCCAACCTTGTATAATTGCCTAGTGGATTGCCTTTCAAAAGCTTCCACCATGTACTACTGCATCACAACCTATCCTAACTGAACTATCTAGGATCCTTAGGTGCCTTCTTTGATGAGTCTAGAATGGGTACTCCTGGACCAGTCGTCTACTTAAATGGGACATGTTTGGGAGCTAAAAATCTCCATTTAAAGATGGAAATGACCTTTTTGTTTTTTTGTTAAGATCATTAATATATTTCAATGAGAAGTTTGAGGGATCATGCCCAACTTGAGTATCCTGGCTTCCCAAGTCCTATAAATGCAAGGCCATTGAAGAATAGGAATTTCTAATTCAAAAATTTGTGGTGCTAGAATGAAGTGTGTGACTAGATTCTTTGCCTACTCATGAGCCAATCTGAGGCTTCACTTCACATTGCTCCATGGACAATTCTATAGCACTTGTTACTTCTCTATTTGAAAATTTTGTGTCTCTGTACATGTGCACTCTTTCCCACTTGTTGTAGGTTTCATCTATTAATCCTAAGTAATTAGCATACCTTAGATGGCACTAAGATAACCATTTTCTTCTAAAATGTCCTTTTCTCTCAAATTAATCTCTCTATTAAGTAGGTTTTCTATATCTTCCTTTGTATATTTAATAGTTGTAGCTGCAATTCCTCTGTATATATTCCTTTGTATATTAAGCTTTCCTCTATATGAATGAGAAGGAATGAGAAGTGAGGCCAACCATTGGTCATTTTATTAAAAAGGTAGTTCTTGGCCATGTCACTCATGGGAATCATTTCAAATTTATTTTCAGAATCGGTACCTCATTTTTCTTGAAAGAATTATATATATATATATTATATATATATATATATATATATATATATATATATATATATATATATATATATATATATATATATATATATATATATATATATATATATATATATTAGTGTCTTTGAAATATCTGTAGCTAGTAGCCAATTGCTTATTCATTTCCTTTCAATAGTCATGGGAAACTAAGGTATTTGGTTACGTAATAGATCCTAGTAATCTTAACGAGGGTCCTAGAATAGTCCTAGATGGACCCATTTGACCTAAATATGTAAAGAGCAAAAATTACTCAAAAACATGCTAGAGAAACTTTTGCAATTTTTGCAAAAAAGTTACAAATAGAACTTTGGGAAGTTGTAATTATCCATGCTTGGGTATATGAGCATGAGAAACATGTTCTCAAAGGTTAGAAGGTTTCCAGTCAGATTTGCATTTTTAAGTAATTTTTACAACCTTTGCAAATTTTTTAAAGTTCATTAAATTTCACTTCAAAAACTTGGAAAAGGTTCCAAACTATTAAAAAATAATTAGAAACAACTAATCCTAGGTTATCTTGACCAAATACTCTAAAAGACCCAATTTTGTTTAATTAGCAACTTTTGCTCATACTATTCATTGTGTGATCAAACTGTATATTCCATTAGCTTTGAGTGGTTGGGTAAACCCTGGCCCCAAGCTCATCCTATCCCATTGAGTGCTCAAATGTTCTTGAGGACGCCGAACCAAAATGTCCCTAAGAGTCACTAAATGTCATAGGGTGGAAAGCTTTGATAGGGCATATCTCAAAGCTCATGCAAGGTATGGATGCAATTCTAGGTGCTATAGGACTATGTTGTAGAGAACTACAATAACCTCCCCCCCCCCCCCCCCCCCGCCCCCCTCTCTCTCTCTCTCACTCTCTCTCTCTCTCTCTCTCTCTCTCTCTCTCTCTTTAGAGATCTTATTCTATTTTTATTTTGCGACCCCATCTCAGGTGATGTTAAAATTTGTAGTGCTAAACAGTATATAAAGTTGCCAACTATTAAATCTTCCTCACCATTCATCATGGGATTGAATTGACTATTCTGCTACCTCTAGATAGCTAGGTAAACCCAAGCCCCAAGCTTGTCCCATCCCATTGAACACTCAAACATTCTCAGGCATGCCAAACTGAAACATTCCTAAGAGTCACTAAATGTCATAGGGTAGTGATCTTTGACAAAGCTTATCTTGGAGCTCATGCGAGGTATTAATGTGATTCTAAGTGCTATAAGACCATGTTGTAGAGACCTATAGTAACCTCTCTCATTTTTTGGAGATGTTATTCTATTTTGATTTTGCAACACCATCTCGGGTAATGTTGAAACTTTTAGTATGGGAGAGTACAAAGATGCCAACTATTGAATCTCCTTCACTATTCATCATGGGATCAAACTATCTATTTCATTAGCTCCATGTGGCCATGTAAACCCTAGCCCCAAACTTGTCCTATCCTATTCAGCGATTGAACGTTCTCAAGCACGTTGAACCAAAATAACCCTAAGAGTCACTAAATACCATAAGGTTGTGATCTTTGATTGGGAATATCTCAGAGCTTGTGCAAGGTATGGATGTGATTCTAGCTACTATAGGACCATATTATGGAGACCTACAATAACCTCTCTCTTTTTTTGGAGATCTTATTCTATTTTGATTTTGTGACCCCATCTCATGTGATGTTGAAGCTTGTAGTGTTGGCTAGTACAAAGTTGACGATTGTCGAATCTCCCTCAATATTCATAGTGGGATCAAACTGTCTATTCTATTAGCTCTAGATTTTTGGGTGAACCCTAGCCCCAAGCTCCTCCCATCTTGTTGAGCACTCAAACATTCTCTATCACACCAAACCACATCATCCCTAAGAGTCACTAAGTGCCATAGGGCAGCGATCTTTGATGGGGTATATCTTGTAGCTTGTGTGAGGTATGGATATAATTCTAGGTGATATAGGACCTTGTTGTAGAGACCTACAATAAACTCTCTTTCTTTTTAGAGTTCTTATTCTATTTTTTTATTTTGTGATCCTATCTTGGGTGATGCTAAAACTTTTAGTGTTGGCCAATACAAATTTCCCAACTATTAAATCTCCCTGATCGTTTGTCATGGGATCAATCTATCTGTTCCATTAGCTCGAGGTAGTTAGGTAAACCCTAGCCCCAAGTTCATCCCATCCTGATGAGTGCTTAAAAATTCTTGGGCATGTTGAACCAAAACATCCCTAAGAGTCACTAAATGTTATAGGGCAACAATCTTTGATAGGGCATATCTTGGAGCTCATGTGCAGTATGAATATGATTTTTGGGTACTATAGAACCATGTCCAAGAGACCTGCAATAACCTCTCTCTCTATTTGGAGATATTATTCCATTTTGATTTTGTGATGTCATCTTAGGTGATACTAAAACTTGTAGTTTTGGCCAATACAAAGTTTCTAATTACCAAATCTCTCTCACCTTTCATTCTGGGATCAAACTATATATTCCATTAGCTTTGGGTGGCTAACTAAACAATAGCCCCAAGCTGCTCCCATCCTGTTGAGAGCTTGAACATTCTCGAGCATGCGAAATTGAATCATCCCTAAC
Source organism: Cupressus sempervirens (assembly GCA_028749045.1). Taxonomy (NCBI): domain Eukaryota; kingdom Viridiplantae; phylum Streptophyta; class Pinopsida; order Cupressales; family Cupressaceae; genus Cupressus; species Cupressus sempervirens. The sequence continues at coordinate 636,347,286 of CM053790.1, read as the reverse complement.
AGTCGCTAAATTCCATAGGGCAATGATCTTTGATGGGGCATATCTCGGAGCTCATGCAAGGTATGGAAAAAATTCCAAGTGCTATATGACCATGTTATAGACACCTACAATAATATCTCTCTCTCTCTTTGGAGATCTTATTTGTTAGGAATAAGGTGTCTCAACCTTGTATAATTCCTATTCTTATTATTATTTATTTTGTAAATGTATTTTTGAAAATAATATGTAAATATGAGTGTACATGTCTAGTTGGCATGTTGATCACTTACATGTGTCGGCATCTTGAAGTGTGTGAAGGAGATCATGGCTAAAATGGTTATGACAGATTCCTATGACGCGTAAGAGCTATTTAAGGAATACGCTATGACAGGTGTAAGAGCATCTTATGACATGAGGCCTATTTGGGCGCCCAAGAATGAGTGGTTGTTGTGTGTAAGAGAATATGCCAAAAATAGGTTGGTATGACGGACTCCCTTACACTTCTCTTGTGACCTCTATTTTTGGCGGATTCTATGACAAGTTGTCATTGCCTATTCAAGGGATGGATGCCCTTTTCTTGGTATTGTATGTACATGTGGCATTGTGCATGTTTCTTGGTGGTTGAGCCATGAAAATGCCCAACTCTTTTATGGGCATTTTGTTGGGTCTTAAGATGTTCATAAAATGGGTATTGCATGTTGTAATGCAACAGTGCAATAGTAGTGTGCGAGTGAGAGATGAGAAGTTATTTGCACAGGGTTATGCTGCTAGATTTTCTCTAGAATGGAGCAAGATGTAAATCTTCATGTGAAGGTTGAAAATGTATTGTAACTTGTTACTGAATAATACATTACCTTAAAGGTTTGGAGGGCGGGGTTTTTTACCTGGAAAGGTTTTCCCCACGTATATCTGTGTTCTCTATTCTGTCTAATTCTTCTAGTTCTATGATTGTAGAGTAATAATCTGTATGTCATAATGCTGCTGAATTTTATTTAGATTGGTAAATTGAAATCACTTTCCTTTAAGGTTTTAATTGTGGGAAATCAACTATGTCTATTTCCGCTTTTATGGCATAGTAGTATGCACTTGTATTTGCTGATTAGAAGTTGTAAAAGAAACTTTTGCATACAGGATGTGCATACTGATCTCAGATGGTAATTTCTGGGGTGCTCTCACTTCCCTTCATTATTCTTTTTTAATTTTGTGATTCCATCTTGGGTGATGCTAAAACTTGTAGTACAAAATTGCCAACTGCCGAATCTCCCTCACCATTCATCATGGGATTTAATTATGTATTCCATTAGCTCTAGGTGGTTGGGTTAACACTAGCCCCAAGCTTCTCTCATCTTGTTGATTGATCAAACATTCTTGGGCACATTGAAGTAAATTGTCCCTAAGACTAGTCATTAAATGCCATAGGGTATTGATCTTTGATGGGGCATATCTTGGAACTCGTGCAAGGTATGGATGTGATTCTAGGTGTTATAAGACCATATTGTAGAGACCTATAATAACCTCTCTCTTTTTGGAGATCTTATTCCATTTTGTTTTTGCAATACCATCTCGAGTGATGTTGAAATTTGTAGTGTTGGCTAGTAAAAAGTTGTCAACTGCTAAATCTCTCTCACCTTTCATTGTGGGATCAAACTGTCTATTTTTTTAGCTCTAGGTGGTTGGGTAAAAACTAGCCCCAAACTCCTCCCATCCTATTGAGCACTTGAATGTTCTTGGGCACACTAAACTGAATCATCCCTAAGGGTCACTAAATGCCATAGGGTAGTGATCTTTGACTGTGGCAACTGGATATGTCGTCTCATCCAATGATGGAGACTCATGATAGAAGGTAAAGGGGTGATCATACACCTCATTTTGAATATGTTATTTTTTTCTATGGTAATAAGGTAATCCTTGTTTGTAAGGTCAAGGAACTTGAGTTCACCTATAAACCCAAGTTGCCTTAGTCCTAATGATTTTTCATTTTTTTGTTGTTTTTTAAAATAATTTGACTCAACAGTGTTTTGAGAGTCATTACACCTTATATAGGTTCTATGTGTTACAAAATATGACTTAGTTAAGTTCTAGAAAGAGTTAGTACAAAAATTGCATTTTGTAATAAAAGTTGTTGACAAGTTTTTGGCAATTTTAACAATTCTTTGGAAAACCTTGAAATTAACCTTATAACCAATCAAACCAAGTGGTAATCAATTGGAATGGATATAAAATGATGAAAATATAGTCTATGAATTTAGAGGAGGCATAAGGTGTTCTTGATTATTCAGTATTTTTTGTATGGCAAGGAATCACTGCTGATGGTAAACTTGTGTATAGGATCATTGAGTTATTGTCAAATATAATTACTTTCTATTTGACACAAAAAACTCATACTTTGTCAGAATGAAACACCACTTTAGTTGCATGTTATCATTGAATGGAGTTAGTGAAAGATGTTAATGATCTTCCTGGTTGTCTTAATAGCCATTCATGGGTTTGAAACATAATGACATCCCTTTGTGAAGAGTTGTCCAAAAATCAAAAAATTGCATGTTGTTGTGAAGAAAATACAGTCATAGGATGTTGGAACATTGTTTTTACTCATGAGATGTTGAAGAATCTCTTGGAAAGATGGAATAGATGATAGACTGAAGTTTGTGAGATAGTTATTAGTTGTTCCTTGAAGTGTCTAAGATGTTAGTTTGAAGCAAGAAGTTGATTATGATCAATTTCTCAAATTTTCTCATTTTTCCCTTATTGCTTCCCACATATTGAATAGGGAAAGTAATGAAGTAGTTTTTTGAATTTGAGTAGAAGGTTGTTCAATGTTGTAACCAAGTTGAAAAGAGTCTTTGAAGACACTTACAAATGTGTGAAAGATAGTTTTCCTTAAAAGTATTCTTGCTAGGAATCCACTAGCTTTTGGTGTGAGCACTCTAAATCATTTTGGATGCAATTCATATTAAAATGAAATACATGAAGTGTACTTAAAATTTAAATAAGAAAAATAAGATATATATTATGATAACCAATAATATCATACATAAACAAACATATAATATATTATGATAACTAATAATGTCATACATGAATGAAAATATAATATATTATGAAAACCAATAATTTTATACATAAACAAACATATAATATATTATGATAACAAATAATGTCATACATTAGCAAACATATAATATATTATGATAACCAATAATGTCATATATAAACAAACATATCATATATTAACCAATAATTTCATAAGTCTAATAATGTCATGCATAAAATATATGCCATACATCAAATATAAAATGTCATATATACATCAAATGTATATCAAATATGTCCACTAAAATAAAATCCAGCATATATGTCCACTAATACCTATACATGTGTGTCTATAAACTATATCTTCTCCTTCCCATGAGGGGAAGGAAAAAAATTCCTAGAGGTCTTCAGTCATCATGTGGAGGGAGATAATGGGGATGATGGGGTCTTCCACACATGTTCGCTCATCCTCTTGTCTAGGCTCTTCTCTAACTTGAGATGATACAAACAAAGTAGATATGAATCAATAATTATTATACATAGAAATCAAATATATGTAGACACAAAATTATTAATTTTTTACCACCATGAAATAATCATTGTATACATCCACCTTAAAGGATTGTTGATGATTAGGTGTAATAAAGCCCTACAACAATTCAATCAATATAATCACTTATAAATAACATTAAAATTTTTGATACTAACTATTATAAATAGCAAATAAAACCAAGAAAATTCTTTCATACCTCAGTCAATGGCTCTGAAGTAGCCATTGCTATAGCAACTCCATGATCAATGGACTAGCAAAGATGAGGAGTCTCAGATGTCAACAGTTGCATATCATATAATACAATTTACATGTAACATGAAACATGAAACAAATATAACTCTACAAAGCTCATATCATGCCTAGGTTTAGAATCCCTTGTGAATGTTGATGGTGTAGTAGAGAACTAATGCACATGCATAAATTCTTTTTGTCAATCCCTCAGATGATTACTTAATAAATATGTGTATTTATTTAAATAATTAGATTGATACATACCTCTCAACTTGTTGATGGGATAAAAAATGGGGTCAGTGAATCTATACTAGGGCTAGCAACACTCTTACCCTAAATTTTGAACAATGTCAATACATTCTAATTAATTAGTCATTCACTATACATACAAAATCTGATCGAATTAGTTTATTATAATTGTAATTTACCTATGTGTTAGTGCCAAATGTGTCACTCAAGAACTCACCAATGATTAGCCCATCATCCATACTGTCTCCAACATGACTGCCAAATGTGCATAAAGATCCATATGATGTGCACATGTGACCATGATGCACATAAGGCTCCTCCTCAACTACTAGACTCATGCAATGAATGAAGGTCTAGGTGAAAGCATTGATAGTCCCTAGAGTGTTGGTGTCTACATGTTGCTTCACAACTAAAGGAATAACCAAACGTTCACCCTATGGTTTAACAACAAGTGCCCTAACTACATTAGGGCCATGATGTGCCTCCAGCCTCTCAAATGACAACCACCCACCTCTAACTTGAGATTCTAATTTATCAAAATAATTGAGAATCTCCACAAGGACAAATTCACAATACAATTTCTTTAAGAAATACATTGGAACCTCATAATTATTGTAGGAAGGGGCATTAAAGAACATCCACCATCTATCCCAAAATGTATTTCTAAAACCATCGTGTATTCACCAATGGATGGGGAACCTTTTAGTTGTATGTTTAATAGTATCTTGTTCTCTAGGCTTTTTAAAAAATGCACAAATCCTACATCTTGCTATTTCTTCTTTTTTTTACATCTTGATATGATAATTTGTTTGCATAATATCTTCTTTTTTCATCCTTCTTAACATGCCAAATATCCAACTGACCACTAATAGAAGCTACATGGGTCATAATGGACTCAAGGGAGGATGTCAATTATGCTCCCATCGGATTGGTTTGTCCACAAGTTTTCAACCTACCAATGAGTGTTTCTAATTCATTTTTCCCTCTTTCTATTTAAATCATTATATTGTCTTGGGTGCTAGGAGTAGGTCTTACAACTAGTCCAGGTTGTTGAATTTCTTGCTCTTGTTGTGGAGGGTTTTGTTTTAATTTTATTGATCTAGCTGGAGATTTGGTAGTTTATTATTCACATTTCCTGATAAAAACCCAATTGAAATCTAAATAAATAAACAAATTTAAGGAAAAAATTGAAAAAAGCCTACAAAATAATGTAAAAACTTACAAAACAATGCAAAAGCATATAAAGCAATGCAAAAGAAAGCATAGAAAACATACTATGTGATCTTGATCTTGATATTCAACAATAAGGAGGCATTTTGAGGAGGCAGATGACAAAATTATTCAATTTCTTCAATCCATGTGCATGCTATTGAGGAGAAATGAAAATAGATTAAAATGGGCTATTGAGGTTTGCAGCCCATTTATAAAAAAAATTACTTTTCAAAAGCATGTATGTGCTATAGTGTGCACGTGCTTTTGAAAATTAAAAAAAACTTTGTGTCATATTTTTGGCACAACTTGGTGTACATACCCCAAAATCCTTTGAAATTACTGCATTTACTATTTAAGGGTCCCAATCTCCTTCAAAATTAACCCTGGGTTACCCATGATTCTCTTTAGAAATGCCTTCTCAACCTCCTCCCTATTATGGTCAAAATGGTGTTCCTACTTCCCTTGTCTTCTTTTGCCTAAATCCAGCTCATTTGGGACATTCTTCTTACCCTCATTTTGAGTTGACACCAGTTTTCTTTTTCTTTCCATCCTTTTAATTAATGGTTCATCATTAGAGGGAACTGAGACCCTATCCACATTCAAACCCTTATTACCTGAGCCCTTCCCTACAATTCCTCTCTTCTAAGAACCCTTCCTCATTTCCTCCTCATAGTCACTATCCTAATCTAACTCATTCCCCTTTCCTTTTTCATTTCTTCTTGGAATTTCTATCAAAATCCCCTTTCATACTCTGCTTAACATGCACCTAATCACCTTCATCCTTAGTGTCCTTATCACAAATGATTTGGAATATTGATTGCAGAAGCTTTAACACAATCTAATTCAAAAACTAATTAGCATAATAATACTTCATATTTTTTAAGAAAACCATATATATTACAATATTTGATTCAAAATTTGAAATAAAATAATAATAAAAATCACTATTTGACAATTCCAATTATTAACTCAACTTTTTGACTTAAAACACTAAATAGCAGTCCCAATGTTAGCCATAACATGTTCTAGTTTTTCACTGGGAAGCTACAAATGCAATTTCTTCTTCTTCTTCCCATGCCAAGATAATATGGCTATATAGATTTTTCATTAGTGAAGTAAGTTTTGTGAGAACAAGATCCATATCATGTCATTCTACCATATTATGGTGAGCACATGTGAGTGCATTGTTTGCAACAACGAAGGCTTCTTCTACATAAAAGATGTCCCACCCATCCTTTTTAAGTTTAGAGTCCACAACTTCTTCAAAATGGTTGTTCTTTATCATGTACCTTACATACCCTAGAATACAAAAATGACTTGAAACTTGTGCTTGGTCAACGTGCCTCTATTACGTTAACATCTCCAACACAACAATCCTAAATCTATAAACATTATTTTTATAAGAGAGCTTGTTATTCCAAAAATACTCTAGACCCCAATATCCTTTTGTGCTTATTATTTTATTAGAAGACCTATCTATCCCCTCCCAATCTATGTGCCTAGAAAACCAAAAATCAACTTGCCTTGGTTCATAATCCTTAAGATTGACCATGATATTCTAAGGCTTGATATCAATATGAATGATTTTATTCCTATTTAAGAATTCAATTCCCTTGGCTATACCCATTCTCATTCTTAAGCTTTGCTTCCAACTATATGTAAAGTTTCTACAATTTCCTCTCAAATAATCATCTAGAGAACACCCATCTATATACATGTAGACTAAGTAGGATATGTTTGCCTCTATACACCAATCATATAGATTGTTTATGTTGATTTGATCCAATCCCTTTAGTAGTTCAAATTCATTATCCACCCACATTTTGGTGTAAGGGGATTTGTGTTGTATTTCCTTTATAGCCAAATCTCTACTTTGGAAGGCCTACTTGTAAACTCATGCAAAACTTATTTCCTCAACTTTAAGAGACTCATGGCAACATCTTTTGATATAAGAAATCTAATAAATTGTGAGGTTTGAATAAATATTTGTAGGTACAAGTGACAATTTTTTATCAGAGGAGAAACCTGCATGCACGTCATGTATAATTCTTTCTCTTTCTCTAATCCTACTTGTTTCAATTGTGTAGTGAGGAGTAGTTGTTCTCATAGTAGCTACCATTTGCAAATTGGAAGATAAACTTGAGGGAACCAGATTTTGTTGAACATCAACTTACTCCTTCATATTTACTTATGATGAAGGTAAAGGGGAACTGTGTTGGATGTGAAGTCCACTATCATGTCTATTCATTTCATATTCCTTTTGTTTGCCTCTTCATTTTCTATTGAAGATTGTTGCATAAATAAAAGGGAAAAGCCTTGTGTATCTAAGTTGTAAGCTATAATGACTAAATAATATATTCTATCTACTCTTAGTGTGGACATAGACACAATTGTAGTGAGCCACAATATATCCTATCTCTTGTCTCTATTTTGTGTATTCACAATTTATCTCTTAAATTAACAATTGGTACTAAAGCATGCAAGATACTAGAGAGAAGAGTAGAGCGTAGGATCCCAAGACATGAAGAAGCCCATTGAAAAGAAGACTATTGTAAGAACTTTTCTAAGGGAAAAATTCACCCAAGAACTAAGAACTCAAACACAAGCACACAATAGACAAAAAATGGATATGATCAATTAATCAGAGTATGTCCAAATACATTGCTCTATTCAGAATGTGATGTTGAAACACACTAAGAGTGTCTGTATATAAAAGCCTCTTAGGAAGCACCTAGAATGTCTCTAGAAACAACCAGAAGATAAGACAACTAAGCACCTTATCCAACATTTTGGATGAATGGATAAGAATGACTAAGTGTCATATGTGTGTAGAAGATTCTTGTGTTGTAGACAACATGTGCTTAAAAGAGGTGCAAACCCCCTGTGATGTCATCATGACATCTCACAAGAGTACACACACTCCTAAGTGTCTCACAAATAAAATAATGCAAAATAATTAAATAATGCATTAACCTAAGTAAACTTAAGTAAGTGTAATAAGTAAATACTTATTTACACCAACACCCCCTCTTAAGTGTAACTTGGGGGAATGCCCTTAAGCTTACGAACTAGGGTGAAGATGCATAATGGGTCCCGACTACTAGGCCATGTTAGGTACCCATGTACATAATGAAGATGCAATCTCTCATAAAGTGAGAAAAGAGGAAAAACCTCATGGGAAAAACCCTCCCCCAAAAAGAGAGATGAATAAGGATGCATCAATGGATGGATTAATCAAGACCTCCCCATTATGACATACATCAATGTATATACAAGAAAGAATAAGGAAGGACAAAACCTCCTATGAGGAAAAAGTCCCCCCCAAAAAGGAGGAGACAAGGTAGTCCTCCCACCTTAAAAGTAGTGTGCCGATCAGTGAGAAATGCTCCTATGTAGAAGCTAATCCATGACTTTTGGATGATGTTCCTCCCCTTTAGAAGAAACAAGAGCAAGGATACCTACAAGATATGTCCGCTGGATGGAGAAGGAATCTCAATGATGACTGGTATCTCTAAAACCTATTCAAAAGTCCCTGTGTCAATACTAATGATGGCTTCCTCCAAAACTACTAAAGAGAAGAGCAGATCGCACAAAGAAGGAGGTAGAACTTGCCTTAGGAAACCAACAGTCTTCTCAACTAATGAAGAGACCTCTTGCAAATGTTGTAAAGAAGAATCCACAATCACGGCAATCTGGAAGGTTTGATCATGTAGACCATGGAGTTGAGGGTCAAAGTGGGCCCTCACAACAATTGTAGAAGACTCCTCAGCAAAGAGAAGTGAGAAATCATCATAAAAGTCTCCCATATCTATTGTGTTTGACTCCAAGAATAGAGCTAAAATGTTTGGCAAGAAATCATCACTTGGAAGACCATGTGTACCCTACAATGTTGAAGTACATGAATCTGTCACTACGGAAAAGGATGCAATATTCACCTCAAAAAGAAGATGAATGTCATCAATAATGTCTCCCACATCTTCAATGTCAGACTCCACGAACAATTGTGCAATGTTTGAAAGGAAGCCTTCGAATGAAGGTAGGGTAAGAAGACATAAAGTATCCTGCTGCACTAAATCCAAAGCATCTGTGGCTGGAACTGGATCAGTAGGAGCAACAAGAGCTGGAGGTGTGATCTTATTTGAGGTTGAAGAAACCATAGTTGGAATGACTGGATGTAGAAAGTCCACTAGAGATGGAGTATCACATGGATCTCTATATGCTTCCCAAATAGACCACCAAATATCACAAGGAAAATGTGCCAATCTAAGAGGACCAAAAGATTCCCTACTCATACTTTTATGTAAAAATTTATTAAGGTTAATAATATATGTCCAATCAAAATGTGGTGGCATTGAATAGAGATAAGGAAGCAATCCTGGATGTTCTCTTAGATGGTCAATTATCAAAGTCCTCCATTTGTAATAGTTCCTTGTTGTCAACTATGGTCTAATACCAAACTGAAAAATCTGACAAGACTCCATGAGATCAATCAATGAACCCCCAAAGAATCAAAGAACCCCCCTTGAAAAAGATGCTATTGGCACTTGAAAGCCACTTGCCAATTTAGAGCCTATTTCTAAAAGTAGTATTTTTGTCTACAAAACCTCTAACGTGATTATAGATCTTGAAAGTAGACAAAAAATATGAACTTTCAAAAAAAAATGGAAACTGATTTGGAGTCTAGATGAGCTTGTACCAAGCATTTTAAGTGGCAAAATTTGAGATTTTTGAGTTGCAGAAAAATTCAAAAATAGAGATCTCAAACCACCTGCACCAATGTGTAGATCATGAAATCCTACCCTAAAACAAAAAAAATTGCTTACAAAAAGGAGTCTGTATCAGGAAGATATCACTTTTTGAAAATTGTTGCTGTTGTTTTTCTTTTTGAATCACCATCGCACCTCCAAAAAAAAAATGACTCTAGATTTTTCCTCAAATGTTTGATTTGGATGAAACAAAATCTGATCTAGGGTTTTTGGACCTTCTGAATGTGATGCAAATATCAGATTTGCACCAACAAGCTTCAATCTTCACCAATTTTGCAAATCGGTCCTTCGAGTGTTGGTTTGCAAAAAAAAATTGCCTCACAATCGACTTTGGCCTAAGGTAGGAAGCTTTGTAGCCGATTTTCACCGAATTAGTGTTCTGAATGCAATGGTGAGGTCAGATTTGGCTCTAGACACTCCCAATTTTTGCAGCACTCTAGATTCAGGCCGAGGTGGTGAAGCATGTGTGGTCTTGAAACGACAATGTGATGAGAAAGTCTTCAAGTTGCTCTGATACCATGTAAGAATTTTCCTAAGGGAAAAATTCACCCAGGAACTAAGAACTCAAATGCAAGCACATAGTAGACCAAAAATGGATATGATCAATTAATCAGAGTATGTCCAAATACATTGCTCTATTCAGAATGTGATGTTGAAATACACTAAGAGTGCCTGTATATAAAGGCCTCTCAGGAAGCACCTAGAATGTCTCTAGAAACAACCAAAAGATAAGACAACTAAGTGCCTTATCCAACATTCTAGATGAATGGATAAGAATGACTAAGTTTCATATGTGTAGAGATGATTCTTGTGTTGTAGACAACATGTGCTTAAAAGAGGTGTGGACCCCTTGTGATGTCATCATGACATCTCACAAGAGTGCAAATACTCCTAAGTGTCTCACAAATAAAATAATACAAAATAATTAAATAATGCATTAACCTAAGTAACCTTAAGTAAGTGTAATAAGTAAATACTTATTTACACCAACAATTATAGAAGAAAGAAAAATGGTAGATAATGTTCTGAAATTTTTTGAAATGCATGTACAAATTCATTTCCATCTTGAGTATGTCAGCATACACCATTTTTTTTTAGTAGAATATTGTAAAATTTTAGCATGTAAGAATGGTTTAGAAAGTACTAAGGGAATGAGTTTGACATATGGTATCCAAGTTGCTCAAACATCTCCAAATGCATAAGGAGGTAAATTTTCCAAATAGACCAATCTTTTTTACCCCTTATTCATATATGATAACCACATCCTTTGGTTGAACTTCTCTCTTTTTCATCTAATACCTCTTTTTTTTAAAGCACATGCAATGGATCTTGAATAGGGGTTTTCTATTCCTATGGTAAATCCAACTCTTCCTCTATAGTAGATTCCATTTTAATAGGATTCTACTTGTCTTGACCTCTTAAAGTTGGCTCTTCTCTCAAGGATATTACATGATTTGATACCAATTGTTAATTTAAGAAATAAACTAAGAATACACAAAATAGAGATAAGAGACATGATGTATCATGGTTCACCACAATTCTTGCTACATCCACATGAGAGTAGAGAAAATATATTATTCAGTCATTGCAGATTGCAGCATAACATACACAGGGTTTTGCACCTATATTTATACATTAGTCTTCAAGAGAAGACAAAGAGACAAATAAGAAGAATGTGAAATAAACAATCATGGCAGTTAGACTTCACATCCAACAATCTCCCACTTGAAGGTCAACTCATCCTACAACCTCATATCTGAATATCCTCCCACTTAAACTTTGCTTTCCCTTACCAAATCCCATGGTAAGAAATTGTCAAAAGACAATCTTCATAGCTAGAATAGCAACCATAGCCAGTATCTAATCACATCCAACTATCCATACAACATCAGTTGATTTATAACCACATAAGTAGCTGATACGATAACTAACCAAATATAGCATCTTCCAGAAAAATATTCCAAAAATCCATTAATGTGCAAAAACTAGAAGACCATCATAGAGGAATTTAAATTGCATGAGCAATGTCAACTATAAGTTGACTCAATCTACCAATCAACCCATAGAAGGCATGTCATTAACTTCAGATGATCTCCAAACTAAAACCAACCTACTACAAAATGACATCTTTCAAGTCCTCATGGAAATACCACATATTGTTGAACTTCACTATTTTATAATAACAATACTTGGTATTTTCATGAGGACTTGGAAGATGTCATTTTACAGTATGTTGGAAGCTGTCATTTTGTCTATGTGTTGATTGGTAGATTGGGTTAGCTTATAGTTGACATTACTCATGCAATTTAAATTTCTCTATAATCGTCTTCTAGTTTTTGCATGTCAATGGATTTGTTGTGTTTTTTTTGAAAGATGGTATAGTTGGTGAGTTATTGTATGGGCTGGTTATGTGGTTATAAATCTATTGATGTATGTATAGGTAGTTGGATGTGATTAGCAATTAGCTACGACTGTTGTTTTGGCTATGAATATTGTTGTCTGGCAATTGATTACCATACTATTGGTAAGGGCAAGTAGAGTTGAAGTGGGAGGTTGTTTAGATGTGATGTTGTAGTATAAGTTGAACTTCAAGTGGGAGATTATTGGATGTGAAGTCCAATTGTCATGTTTTCTCATTTCATATTCCTCTTATTTGTCTCTTCATCTTATGTTAAAGATTGTTGCATAAATATAAGGGCAAAGCCCTATGTATGTAAATTGTAAGTTGCAATCAAAAAATAATATATTTGTTCTACTCATAGTGTGGACATAGCCACAGTTGTGGTGAACCACAATATATCCTATCTCTTGTCTCTATTTTTTATATTTTCAATCTATCTCCTAAATTAACAAGTTGTCTCATCCCATTTTTGCCTAGGTTTGTAGTTTATCTTGTAGATGATGCCGATTATAAACAATAGCACAATTGTAACAACTATATGATAGGAAAATACAAATAATGAAATAACATTTTTGTCAAATGCTTTCAATGAGGAAAAGTAAATTTGGAAAGTTGCAAATTGCTTACCATTTACAATAGTAATTATTATAGATGAGTTTACAAAATTGTTGAAAGTTTTTAGGAATCTGCCCATTGTAGATGTAGCAGAATTGTCAAAAAATTTGAATCAATCTGATAAAATAATAAGTAAATGTCATTACTTATTAATTGGATGGAATAAAGGAAAAATATAATATTTTAATTATTTACAAGGATAATAAGATTTTACCATCAGTAGAAGAATGTGGTTGATAATCTAAATTGAGTAGTTGTCATCTTTCCCTTTTACCCATGAATAAATTATTAGTAATAGTTATAGTTTTTTTTTGTTTTTCCTCATTCTTTTTTAATTATTTTATATGATCTCAAAATATTATTTACCTATATAATAATAAACATGTTGGTCAGATTATTTTCAGAATTTGCTTCTATATTATATATTAGTAAAAGAAATGTTTACTTCCTACCTTTTATTATCTATATTTGTTTGATGATTGATCAATAATAAAATTTTTAGTATATCTTTATATTTTCTTATATATTACTTAAATGTTCATTAAACCATTTTATGAATAAAGATATTTTTGATATTAAGTAGCAGCCAAAAATGGGAGTTGATTTAGAACAAGAAGCTAAAATATAGTAAGAAGTCATTTGGAACTATCATCATACCTCTTTTCTTAATATCAAAAATGTTGGATACAATTGTTAATTGTGTATTATTTTTGATGTTACAAAAATGTCATATCAGCCATTAGATAGAGTCTACCGAGCTCAGATGCTTAGCAAAGCAATTTATAGTGACTACCAAGCGTTCCTGAACATTACACAGTAAGTTAGCTCTTACCGAGCTCACTTGGGCATCAAAGGATCTTGTAGCAAAAAGTTAATGTTAACTAAACTCCCGAGATTAACAAAGGGAAAGTCAATATCTATTGAGTTCACTCAGTCATTGAAGAGAAAGTTAGCTTTTACTGAGCTCACTCAGTAAGCGAAGGAAGCTCAATGTTTACCGAGTTAACTCGGTCTCCAAAGGAAGTTGCAAGGTTTGTAGTGTTTACCGAGCTTCACTTGGTTAACACTGGGGAAACCATTCTAGAGTAGCGATCACCGAGCTGGGTCAGGCAGCAAAGAATTTTATTATTCTAAAAAATTAAGTTTAATTGTTTTGTGTAATGTTTGCAGCCGACTGATTTATTATTTTCAGTTGTTGTAACTTGTAATTGAGCCAACTTGACAATCTACAAGGTATATATGAAAGGTCAAGTTGTGAATTCAAAAAATGTAAGAGTGTGGATGCATAAGAGTGTGAATGTATGAATGTAAAAGGAATAAGTGACTATTGAAGATATGAGTGAATGTTGTGAAAGGATTAGATATCCTTAAGGAGCTGCAAAGTTGTGTTCGACCAGTGAGGATCTAGTGAAGTAGAACATATATCTGTATTTAGCAAAGATAAGTTGCATATATTTTAGATCACTTCATTGTTGCTTTCTAATCATTGTAACAATGATTCAAATCTCTTAACAGAGTTGGTTTAACAGCCATTTTGTAAATCCTCTAACAAGGTGACAGTTCAGTTGAATTGTTCTTAAGACCTCCAACAAGGCCACTCCTTACAGGATGATTAAATCCTCTAACAGGGTCACACCTAATAGTGTGTTTTGTAACCTTTAACAAGGTTGGCTCCTAACAGGGCTCACTTCAGAAGAGTGAAAATTGGTAACTAGTTACTTGGTGGTTTTTCCCAAATTGGGTTTCCATGTTAAATCCGGTGTCTCTTGTGTTCATGTTATATCCTTTATGCATGCATGTTAATCACTTTAAATGCTAAATAAGTTAATAGAATATCTATCAAGTTTTAGCATTTATTTTTATGGTTATCGAGTATCAAAAACAACTATATTTTAAAACTTCTAAGGATCTGTGGATTTATTTTTGTGGTAACTAATTCACCCCTCCCCTCTCAATTACTGCATCTCTATTTCTAACAATTGGTATCAGAGCTTTTGGTGCTTGTAGGATAATATTTCAAGGATCTAAGCTAAAAATCAGGATGTCTTATAAGAGGGAAATTCAAAGACTTAATAGGGACAACTTCTCAGCATGGAAAGGGTTGATGAGACTTCATCTAGCTTCTATTGGAGATACATGACTAAAATACCTTGATGAAAAATATGCAGAACTAGCTCGTACACTATCTATCAATGATATTGCTGAAAAGAAGACCCACAACATTATGATGATAGATATAGCATTTTCTTCAAGTTATGAAGAATTTGATGATATCAAGGACTACAAATCTGCTTTTGAAATGTGCAAAAAGCTGAAAGAGATCTATGGAGGAGATGATAATGTTAGAAGAGCCAAAGCAGAAAGTCTGAGAGGACAATTTGATCAAATGAGGATGAGAGAGGATGAAAACATTGCAAAATATGTTGAAATAGTCAAAGCATGTGTTAGTGCAATCAAAGCATCTGGAGGAGATATCATGGAAGAGACAGTTATAAGTACAGTTCTCAGAACTCTACTTCCCATTTATGCAATTAGAGTTTCTGCAATTCAAGAAAGAAGATGTGAAGCAAATCATAAGATAAATCTAGAGGCTATAAATGGAAGATTGACTACATTTGAACTAGACAACTTTGATAACTATGTTCCAGCTTCCAAGAAAATTGAATTAGCATTTGAAGCCAAGCTTTCGCTCAAGGAGAAAGGCAAAAGGAAAAATGAATCTGAGTCAAATAGTGAAGATGAATCAGACCAAAGTTTAGACAGTGATCTTGAAGTAATAGAAGCCCTTCTAGCAAGGAAATACTCTAGAGACAGAGGAAAATACAAAGGTAAAGTACCTCTAATCTATTTTTCATGTGAAGAAGTTGGTCATATTGCTGCTAGGTGTCCAAACAAGCAAAATAAAGATGAGAAGAAAGGATACAAGTTCAATGGAAAGAAAGACTTTATATCATTCAAAGATAAAGGTAAGAAAACATATTTTATGGCTAAAGATTCTAATGATTCTAGTGATGAAGAAGAAGATGAAATTGTCTACATTGTTGTGAAAGATGAATCTGATAATGATGAGGAAATGGCACTCATTTCTCATATGAGCAAAAATGATACATGGATCATAGATAGTGGTTGTTCTCATCACATGACTCGTGAAAATATTAAGTTTGAATACTTTGAAGACTATGATGGTGGCAGTGTAAGATTTGGTAACAATGAACCTTGTTATATAAAAGGAAGAGGGAAAATCTCTCTAACCAAAGAACTTATATGTGATAATGCCTATTGGGTAGAAGGACTAAAGCATAATTTGTTAAGTGTGGCACAACTACTCAATAATAGATTCCAAGTAGAATTAATGCATGGTAAAGCAAGACTATTAGATGGCAAAAGAAAGCTGATTGGATTAGGTACTCAAACTAAAGGTAACTTGTTCTATCTTGAAATTTTGATAATTTGGTAAAGATGAAAAAATTCAAGAAAGTAAGAGGCATTCCTAATATAAAGAAACCTGAGGTTGGTCTATGTAAAAATTGTCAAATTGGTAAAATGGGAAAAACTAGTTTTAAAAGTAGAAACTATCAGTCTTAAGATATATTAGAAATTGTGCATACTAATTTATGTGGACCCATTGGAATTGAAAGCTATACTAGAGAAAAGTTCTTCATTCTTTTTGTTGATGATTACTCAAGAATGATGATAGTCATGTATCTAAGAAACAAATCAGAAGCATTTGAAAAGTTCAAATGGTATTTGGCTAGAGTAGAAAAGGAAACAGGGAAAAGATTAAAATGCTTGAGGTCAGACAAAGGTGGAGAATTCATTTCACATGAGTTTAATAACTTTTGCATTGAAAGAGGAATCAAAAGATAGGTATCAGCCCCTGGAATGCCCCAGAAAAATGGAATAGCTGAAAGAAGGAACAGATCCATCATGGATTGTGCAAGAACTTTAATGATTGAAAAGAACATTGCTATAAAATACTAGAAGGAAGCTATCAGCACTACAGTTCATACCCTGAACTGAGTACAGCTAAAGAAAGACTCATTCAAAACTCCCTATGACTTATGGTATGGCTATAAACCTAAGGTAAGTTACCTTAAAGTATTTGGAAGTAAATGTTACATTTTGAAAGAATTTAGAAAATGAAAATTTGATGTGAAAGGTGATGAAGGTATATTCTTTGGATACTCATGCAAAAGTAAGGCATATAGATGTTTGAACTTGTCTACTCACAAAGTCATAGAAAGTGCACATGTGAAAGTTGATGAGTTTACAGAAAGGACTAAAGAAGAAAGCAAAAGGGAACCAAAAGATTATAAAAGGTTTGTCTTTATTGAACCTGATACAGTACTAGTTACATTAGAGAGTTAGGAATCTTCTACTCCCGAGTCATTTGTAACCAAGTTACAGGAAGTTCAAACTGAGCCACAACAAATCGAGTTAAATTCAATGTCTACTGAGCAAGTGTCTACTGAGTCTGAAGGACTCGAGCCAACATCTACCGAGCAAATATCTACCAAGCTAGAACAGAAAAAACCTGAAGTTGAAATGCAAGAGGATAATAATGAAATTCATTCAAAAGGCAAGGAAACTGTATTAGCTAAGTATGTCTGGAGACATCATTCAGCAGATCAGATCATTGGAGATAAATCTGAAGGAACCATGAAAAGAAATAAGTTGAAAGGTACTTGTTTGCTTGCTGATTTTGAACCTAGAAATATCAAAGATGCAGGGGAAATGATAGTTGGATTGAGGCTATGAATGAAGAGATAGTGCAGATAGAAAAAAACAAGACATGGACTCTTGTACCTAGACCTAAAGATAAAAATGTGATTGAAACTAAGTGGGTATTCAGAAACAAGTTGGATGAAGATGGTAAGTTATCAAGAAATAAAGCTAGACTAGTATGCAAAGGATATGCTCAAGAAGAAGGAATAGACTATGGAGAAACTTTTGCTCCTGTTGCAAGATTGGAAGGAGTCAGAACCTTACTTGCATATGCTGCATTCAAAGGATAAAAAGCTTATTAGATGGATGTCAAGTCAGCATTCCTCAATGGTATACTAGATGAAGAAGCTTACATTGAACAACCTAAAGGTTTTGTTGATCTAGATAAGAAGAACATGGTTTGCAAATTACACAAGACATTGTATGGTCTGAAACAAGCCCCTAGAGCATGGTATGAAAGATTGCATAACTATCTTATTCAGATTAGTTTTCAAAGAACTAATGATAACAGTAGCTTGTATATAAAGGAAGGACCAAATAATAAGATTTTCTTGGCAGAAATATTTGTAGATGATACTATTTTCATAGGGAATCATGATCTTTGCGAAAAATTCTCCAAACAAATGAACAAGAAATTTGAAATGTCTATGTTTGGAGAGATCAAATTCTTTGTTGGTCTTCAAATTCAATAGAATAAAAATGGTATCTACATCACTCAATCAAAATACATCAAGGAGATATTAAAAATGTTTGGAATGGAAGATTGTAAACCAGTTGGGACTCCTATGTGTACTAGATTAAAACTTACCAAGGAAGATGAATCAAAAGAAGTAGATCAAACATTGTATAGATCCATGATTGAAAAGTTATAGTATGTAGTTCATACTAGGCCAAATTTTGCCCTTGCAGTTGGTATTGTAGCAAGATTTTCAGCAAAACCAAGAGAAAATCACATTATGGCAATCAAAAGAATAATGAGATATTTGAAAGGAACTGAAGAGTATGGTTTATGGTACAAATATGGAGGTAATCTAGATTTGAAAGTGTTTACTAATGTTGATTGGGAAAGAAACCTTGATGACAGAAAAAGTACAAGTGGAGGTGCATTCTTTCTTGGAAAGAGGTTGGTTTTTTGGACAAGCAAAAAGTAGAATTGTACATCCCAATCTACAGTAGACGCAGAGTATGTTGTTGCAGCAGTAAACTGTTCTAATATTATTTGGTTTAAACAACTGTTGGAAGGCATGAAGGTGGAAATCAAAGAACCAGTTGTTATGTTCTGTGATAATACAAGTGCAATCAACATATCTAAGAATCCAATGATGCATTCCAAAACCAAGCACATTGCAATAAAATATCATTTTGTCAAAGAATTGGTGCAAGATAAGGAGATCAGATTGGAATATGTTCATACAAAGGAACAAATTGCTGAAATATTTACAAAACCATTACCTAAGGATGCATTCTTGTATCTAAGAGGTAAGTTAGGGGTCACTCCCCTATCTGAAGTTCACTAAAATGAAGTTTTAGTGAAGCATCAACTCATACCAAGTTGAAGATCTATCAGTTGATGTAGCATAATCATGAAATATTGCATATGAATCAGTACTAAAGGTACACTAAAATTCATTTGAGTTGAGTTATCTTTAGCATGTGTTGTCAAAGAAGGAGAGTTTTACTGTCATATCTCTCTGAAATTTGTTTAAGATAAAAAGTTTGCTATGTAATTCCTTCATAGAGGTAGATTATTGTAAGAGGGAGAATTTTTTATCTTAGAGGGAGAATTGTTATGTTGACATATTGTGTCATCATATAAGAGAAAGACTTTTTTTCAAATTTTATTTTGATATGACATGTTGTGTTGCCATCAATGCCAAAGAGGGAGATTGTTGGATACAATTATTAATTTTCTATTATCTTTGATGTTATACAAATGTCATATCAGCCATTAGACAAAGTCTACTAAGCTCAAATGGTTAGAAAAGCAATTTATAGTGACTACCGAGCGTTTCTAAACATTACACAGTAAGTTAGCTCTTACTGAGCTCACTCGGGCATCAAAGGATTTTGTAGTAGAAAGTTAATGTTAACCGAGCTCCCAAGGTTAACAAAGGGAATGTCAATATCTACTGAGTTCACTCGATCATTGAAGAGAAAGTTAGCTTTTACCAAGCTCACTTGATAAGCGAAGGAAGGTCAGTGTTTACTGAGTTAACTCCGTCTCCGAAGGAAGTTGCAAGGTTTGTAGTGTTTATCGAGCTTCACTTGGTTAACACTAGGGAAACAATTCTAGAGTAGCAGTCACCGAGCTAGGTCGGGTAGCAAAGAATTTTATTATTCTAAAAAATTAAGTTTAATTATTTTGTGCAATGTTTGTAGTCAACTGATTTAATATTTTCAGTTGTTGTAACTTGTAATTGAGCCGACTTGACAATCTGCAAGGTATATATGAAAGGTCAAGTTGTGAATTCAAAAAATGTAAGAGTGTGGATGCATAAGAGTGAAAATGTATGAATGTAAATGGAATAAGCGAATATTATAGATATGAGAGAATGTTTTGAAAGGATTAGATATCCTTAAGGAGCTACAAAGTTGCATTCGATCAGTGAGGATCTAGTGAAGCAGAACAGAGATTTGTGTTCAGCAAAGATAAGTTGCATATATTTTAGATCACTTCATTGTTTCTTTCTAATCATTGTAATAGTGATTCAAATCTCTTAACAGAGTTTCTTTAACAACCATTTTGTAAATCCTCTAAGAAGGTGACAATTCAATTGAATTGTTCTTAAGACCTCCAACAAGGCCACTCCTTACAAGGTGATTAAATCCTGTAACAGGGTCACACCTAATAGTGTGTTTTGTAACCTTTAATAGGGTTGGCTCCTAACAGAGCTCACTTTAGAAGAGTGAAAATTGGTAACTAGTTACTTGGTGGTTTTTCCCAAATTGGGTTTCCACGTTAAATCTGGCATCTCTTGTGTTCATGTTATTTCCTTTATGCATGCGTGTTAATCACTTTAAATGCTTAATAAGTTAACAGAACATCTATCAAGTTTCAGCATTTATTTGTATGGTTACCGACTATCAGCAACAACTATATTTTAAGACATCTAAGGATCTGTGGATTTATTTTTGTGGTAACTGATTCACCCCTCCCCTCTCAGTTATTCCATCTCTATTTCCAACACAAAAAACCATACATTAATGTATCCCAATTTCTCCATCTACTATAATATCTAGGCTAACTAACATACTAAAAAATATAAAATTATATAGACATAATAGAGTTCAAAACTGTAAACTTACATAATTTAGCTATGATAATACTAAAAGGCCATCTAGGTAGAACATAGCAAATACAATACATAAAAAAAATTAATTAACATATAGAGAGCTACCTCTCTTTCTTCTCTTTGTCAGGTCTTTCTAGGAGCACGAAGCCAATCACCTATCAAGAATTGAGAGAAGGATGTTTGTGTTGTCTGTCACACCAATACAGATAACAAACATGTCCTTCTTAGCATGAAGAAGATGAAGAGTGGTGGTCACCTAGTGCATCACTTTGAAAGTAAAATAGGCCACCTTGTCAAACCTCTCATCGAGGTTTTCTATACTTTCATGATTTTTTTTAATAGTCTCTTGTAGTGCAACCTTATCCTCAAAACACACCTAAACACTAATCCATAGAAAAACCTTATAATTATTCCCTCCTCCTTTATTATTTATCTTTCCATGTTATTGTATTAACAAACATGTAAAGAAATGGTATTAGGGTCCTTGCAATTATCTTGAGTATTTATAGCTTCCAAGGTGTGAGTTTTGTCTTTGAGATTGTCAGAAATATGGGAGAGCATGGGGCTCAAGTTGCTATCCATAGGGATATTATCACCCCCATATAAGGACCTTCTCCTCCTTATCACTATCTATATACTTTCCACAATGCACCTTCCTCTTCTTTGTCTTAGTAGTATTCACACTCTCTCCACTTCTTGTAGACTCCAAATTAATGATGCACTCCTACTTCTCGTTAGGGGTTCCCTTCTTCAAATCCATCCTAGGTGTAAGGTACCCTATCCTAAGCATTTTAATCTTCATATTAGAATCAATAACATTAACCTAATTTTTTGTTTAAATATATTGAACAATGTGGGAGGGGGCATGATTGAGGTATTTTGTATTAGCCACTAACAAAACCTCTAAAGAGATCTAAGGAGTGGAAATGGAAGTTGAAAGGTTTGGAGAGGGGGCATGAACGTTAAAGGACATAGGGGGAAAAATAGCCCTGCTTTAGAAAACAAATTGATTATGCATGCAGAGTATCGATGCATACATATATATATATGTATATATATATATATACATATATGTATAGACATATATATATATATGTATATATATATATATATGTATATGTATATATATATATATATATGTATATACATATATATACATATTTATATATATACATATATATATATATATACATATGTATATATGTATACATATATATATATATACATACATATATATATACATACATATATATATATGTATATATACATATATATATATACATATGTATATATGTATACATATATATATATGTATGTATATATATATGTATGTATATATATATATATATGTATACATATATACATATGTATATATATATATATATGTATATATATAAATATGTATATATATGTATATACATATATATATATATACATATATAGATATATATATATACATATATATATATACATATATATATATATATATATATATATATATATATATGTATATATATATATATATATATATACATATGTATATATGTATACATACATACATATATATATGTGTGTGTGTGTGTGTGTGTGTGTGTGTGTGTGTGTGTGTGTGTGTGTGTGTGTGTGTGTTTTATAGTTGATAGTTACATCTATTCAATATTATAATTTTACTATTTTGATTATAGTGGAACCATTAATGCACTAATTTGACATATTTATTAGAAGTTTCATTAGAAATTACCTTGGGTGTATATAATCTTTTCCCTTTTATTGTTTCTGACATTTTAATTTAATAATAAAAGATTCTAAGATGAAATCTTCAAAAAGTCATATGTGGAGCCTAAGAAGGCCAAGGAGACACAAAGGCCAAGTTTGGAAGTCCCCACACAAGAAGAACATCATACAGTGCCAAGCTCCAACACACCTAATTCAAAAGGGAAGAGATTGGAGAAGAAGATGAAGCAGTCATCATAAGCCATGAAGGGTAGGTCTATTACTCTTGATGAAAACTTTGTGATTTTTAACTAGGACATGTCTAAGTTGAGTGTTGAAAAAATAAGGAAACTTAGTAACTTCCTAGATAGGAAGGATAAGGAAAAGGATATGAGAAAGGAGCATCAACAAAAATAGATATTATATGACATAATAGATATATTTCTTGATACTATTTGTATTGATAATTTAGATGAGAAATCCCCCATTGTTGAATAGTTGATCAAGATCATTGAGAATCTAAATGAGCTTGATATAAATGCTCCAGAGAAATTCATGTAGTGGTCACATTGATAATTAAAAAATAGATTATTAGAGAAGGTCGCAACCAAGATTACAATTAACAAGGTTGAGATCCCCACTCTAATTATTGATTTGGAGCAATCAGTTACTAGTGTCAATACATTCATTTCCAAAATATGCAATGTCCTAGGATTTACAAAAGAAATACTTGTGAGAAAATGGATAAAATTGATGCAGATTTACATGAATGTGGGTCAAATCTGAACCTAGATCCTACTTCCAATTTAACATGAATTTTTCAAAGATTGGATTTTTGCAAGGCAAGGAGTTAGAGTTGTTTCACAAGGAGTGCAATAAAACAAATTTTATCACATAGATATAAGCAATATTATTAGTTCATTTACAAGTCACACAAAGGCATATACAAGTTGTTAAGGATCTTATGCAAAGTCAACAATTATCTATAGTAGATAACATGATGGAGCTCACAACCAAATTGGAGATTAAAAGACAAGTTCTTGAGACACTCAAGAATAATTGGGATAAAGCTATGGATATTTTGAGGAGATTGTACCACCCTTTTTTGAATTAATTTGGTATAATCCCTTGGCCATAATTAAATGTCACTACTTGGCATAAGTGATAAAAACAAGGGGGAAATGTTTATATGATCAAGTATGAGTATGAATGGGGATATGTATGAAGATTTTGAAGTGTAAATAGTATGGATATTTTGATTGAGATATACAAGGGAAAATGCATTGGAGTAATATGAAGATAGAGTTTATGATGTTGAACAAAAACACTTTTGAAAAATATTTTGCAAATGTAACAACATATTACATGTAGACTAAGCTACAAGTATGGAGTACACCATAAGGGGGAGTAAATATTTTAGAGTTTTGTTATGTTAGATTTTTGGCATGATAAGTATTTTTTTCACTAATGACAAAAAGGGAGATTGATTTTTTTTAAAGGAGGTAGGAAAATGGTCCTAGACTCGAGGAGCAAAAAGACCTAAGAACATTTTTTTAGTGGGCCATTATAGACAAGTCCTAGAAAAGACCATCACTAATACAAACTATTAGAGATTCACCACCAAACTCAACTTAATAAAAAAGAAGAGGATTAACTACTAATGCTAGATTCTAACTTATCAGCCAAATGTTGTTGATAATCACAAAAAGGTAATAGAGTCTAAAAGTAGTGTGAATTAACATAATTCAGTTTAAGAATAAGAGTGTTAAAATTGTGTTTTAAAATTATTGAGATTATCAGAAAAGCCACAAAAAAGGCCATCACTAACACAACTATTAGAGATTCACAACAAAATAAAACTTAATAAAATAATAGATTTATAACTACTAATTGTAGAGTCTAGATTATTAGTCAAAACATTGTTGATAATCACAAAAAATAGCTGAGTCTTAGAGCACTATAAATTAAACATAATTTAGTTTAAACATAATGGAGTTTGTTGACCATAAAGGAAATCTCAGTGTTGTGTATTAATGCAATACACTTAATCATTTACAAGGAAGAGTTCATTGTTCAACATTGTGACTAAGATACAATGAAGGTTGAGTTACATAGAGCATAATTATACAAGTTTAGTGTGTTCTAAAGAAGATATAGTTGTTGATCACATCAAAAATTACTAAGAATTTCAAATTTTGGTGAGTACTACATGAGCCAAGCAGCTTAGAGGTTAATGTAGTTTAAGCCAAGCATAGTATGTGCTAAGGGATAGGATCAAGAAACAAGCATGCTTGAGAATTAGACTCTATTGTGTCGAGTTATAAAGTTTGAGTATATGAGTTTGGAAAGGCATAAAATCCTATGTAAACTATTTTTCCAAGCATGAAATATGCTTCTACAGTTTAGGTGAACAAAAAGGAGAAAATTAAGCATTTAATTTTTGTTGGTAAACAAATTTGTCACAGTAGAATATGCCCAATGGAGTGTGTGGCAAACCGTTCACAACAGTTGGATAGGCCTTTAATATCTGGCCTTCATCTGCATTTAGAGGGGCAACTCCCTCATAAGATAAAATTTTAGATTTTTCAATAAAGATAAGAAGAAATTAGGAAATAGGAAAGAAAATCATTGACAGCAAATGCACCACATGCCTTCAACATTTTCATAAAAATGATGTAAACTATTAATGAGAGCTATCAAGGACTATGCTTGAGAACTTTCATCAACACAATGCTAATTCAACCATCCACAAATACACACATCATACCATGAAACTAAGCATAGATGAATCAACACTTTAACAAGCCAGATTCCTTGGAGAGAGAATGCTAAATGTACTTCCTTTTATTTTTTGCACCAAGAAAGAAAGAAATAACTGATTACACAAAAACAACCATTGTACACACTTTCCAAAAATTGTTTTATGATCAAAGCATAAGTGTTCCCCTATATCCATGTCCAAAAAATCCCTTATTACATTCATTTTTAGGAATTTATAGCTATTCTAAAATAACTAACCTTTTAGGTTTGTAACTACCTCAAAAGTTAGAGTTTTTAAATTGGAATCAATTTGAAAACTGACTCTACCTCTAACTTCATATGAGTAAAAACTCTAGATCTTAACTCTAGTTACAATAAGTGACATAAGTCACTTTTCACTATAAGATAATTAAAATGTACTATAGAGAAAAGGCCACGATTCTGATTTTGTTGAGGTAGCCTCTTTGTGCCAAATTAATGGTAGACTTTTTGTTCAACAAGAAGCCATTTTTTTTTAAAAGGCAAGCTCACCTACCTCTGCCATCCATTCATCCTATGTGATAAATCTGCTATGAATTTCATAGCACTTATATCCTCTGAAGGTAAAGTCTCCAGTTGAGGGAAAGTTTCTCCAAGACTTGAAAAACTTTAGCAACTTCCTTGCCCTCGAGTGTCTATTCATTTTGAAGGTCTTTTTTGTATAGGATAAGATTGATATTTCCATCTGTATTGACCATGTTGCAAATAAAATGGACTCCTCTTATGTCACACTCAGCATGGTCATCTTTAAATAACAAGAGAAATTCAAGCTCAGCTATTGGCTTGATATCCATATTTATGAGCTTCAGTGAATATTCATAGGCACTAAAGAGTTTATAGAGATGCCTCGGTCTCAACCTATCCGTGCTGGATATGTCAAGGTATTGGGTAAGAGTGTTTCCAAAGTTTTCTACAGGCTAAGGACCAAGATGAGGAGGAATGTGCTTATATTGGCCATCTGGTGTTGTGCGCAGCATATGGGCAAACCAACCATTTCCATCATCCATGATAACTCTCTGTCCTATTTTCAAATATATGACTTTTTCTATGTGAAACTCATTACATTGGACTCATATATAGTCATCTGTAAAGTTTCCAATCTCACTAGTTACATTTGAAATGGAAAAGTGCTCTCCTACAAGTGACAATGTAGAAAGATTCTGCCACTTAAATATTCCTCCTCCTAAATTAAGCATGTCAATTTTGTACATATAATCGAGATCAATAGACTGAAGGGTGAGAGCATATATACACTAATCACTTGAGAGAAACCTAACAGATTCACCCACCATGCCAGCTAGAAGAGGAAGCTTTCTCAGGATACCATCCTGATATATGTGCAGAGCAAGGGTGTTTGTCATTTTCCATCCTTGGAGTATGGGCATATATGATCACTGAATTTTTCAGAGCATATGGCTAGTACTGATAAGTTGTATACTTGGAATTGTGGAGAGCATCAGCTTTACAATCATACCCATTTCATTTTGAGTCAATATCACTTGAATATATTTTATCTACCCGACTTCATTGGATGCTCAATGAGTGCATATTCAAAATCCACAGTGCTCATTTTTTCAAATATATAACTATAGATCTAGCTGAGTCCATTCCTTAAGGATTTCATTTGACACTGTTAGCGATGTTTTCTTATCAAGGATCTCCATTCATTTTGTTTTACATTGCATATCCCAAAATCCACCCATTCACATGGAAACATGATCGACCCTATAATGAAATCGACTCCATGTCAATTATTTTATGGAAGTATCATGACATGAGCCACTTCACCGGTGACTTCCCTTTGTTATTTAGCGCAACTCTTCCATATGTAGAATCTCCCATCATTCCAATGCTTTTTGTGCATTGTATCAAACAATTAGCTACATCTTGGAGGGTCAACGGTTTATACTAGTGGCTTAGTCAAACAGATTACGTGCCTTCAACAACTTATGTGCTGCTTTAAAGTCTATGTTAGCAGCCTAGAAACAACTGGTTTAACCAAGACATCAAATGCCACTATCGGTATTATTTCACATTTCCTTGTGCCATCGTGGCAGAGAGAACAAACTATTTATACCATGCAACTGTTCTTTGTTCAATCTGCCAATTGTATGATATTACCCTTGGCTATATACATGTTGGTCATTGTCCATCAAGCCGTGGGTTTGGGCTTTCCTGCGTGACACACTTTACATGGGAATTTCTTCCAACACTTGATACACATACATGTTCAAACGTCATCTAATGATTATGAGCTATGAGTTTTTGCAGGTGCAGTATCAAGCAAATCTCACACTCCCTCCATTTCATTATTTTTGCAGCCATGCTGTGCTTACAATGACAATAAGATTCTTCTGGTGGCCCCTCGCATATTATTTGTGTATTTTCCATCGTGAGACCTGCTTGTGCGCTCTATAGGAGCACCCCCAAATAGCCCTATTGATGTCATTGGCACCCTCCTTGCTCCCAGCTCGTACCATCTCCTTAGATATTTCTCATATTAAGAGACTATGAGCTTTGCGTAATCTGCACTGATTTCAATGAAACTGGAGGCAAATAATATTGTTATTTATAGCAGAGAGTAAGGCTCAAGGTGGATTGGGAAGCAAAAAAAATGCAAAATGAACGCGAGATCTCGCCTATAGATAGTAGGGCAATCAAACCTTCTCTCCATTTCTCAATTCGTTGGGTGAACCCCGCTAAGAATTTGGGTAGCTGGGAGGGAACGAGCCTTTAGAATAGTAGGGCTATCGCATCTATCCCAGAGAGAAGGAATGAAGCATCATCTGTAGCATACCTTAAAGTTCCAGATCCTCTAGCAGGCACTAGCATCGGCATAAGCATGGGCGGAGACTGATCAAGATGGAGATCCATGCAGAAGCAAAGACAATAGTAGCAAAGGTAGCAGCATCGCAATTGTTGTACTAGCCCGAAACTTCTAGCCCCATTAACATAATCATTTCCTCCAAGAATTATGGAAACAAGACCCTCCTTAACAATTATGCTCGCTTCATGACTTCCAACGATCTGTGACACCTTCTTTTGGTAGTCTACAAAATATTCAATTCTACAAAATATTTGCACTGCTAAGGAAGCTGAGCAACATGGATTTCTGAGCTAGCCTATCAAAGGTTGATGCCTTTTGAAAACATAGTTTGTGTTCCTATAACTCGAGCTTGCTTTCAAACTGACCTCCAATGAAACAACTAAACTGAAAAGAAAAGAGAGCACAACAAAAACTCCTAGCTAAGATATGTACAAGGTGGTAGACAGGACACCTTACTAATGATAATGTTTCAAATGTTTCCCATTATAAGGCAAGGGCATTTGAGTGTCACTTAAGTATGACAAAAAAAAAGAGTTCTTTTTGCATACCTCATTAATCTGGAAAGGGCCTCTCCATAAGGAGTCAAATTTTCCATGTAAGCCCTTTGGTTCTCGGCGTTTATCCCAAAGCAAGACAAGATCACCTTCTTGAAACACCCTCTGCTTAGCTTTCTTATCAAAGAACTTCTTAACACGGGCTTGATGTTCTTGAATTCTATTCACAACCAGATCCCTCTCTTCTTCCAACTTGGTCAAATACAATATTCATTTTTCAAGAGCATCTTTGAATTCATGATTCTCAATAGCATCTTGTAACTTCAAGGTAGATAATTCTAGAGGAAGAGGAAGAGTTGGTTCAGTTCCATATAGTATCTCAAAGGGAGATAATCCTATTGCTCTCTTGTTAGTGGTTCAATCTGCCCAAAGTGCATCATACAGATGTTTATGCCAAGATCTCTTATTGACATCTATCAATTTCTGCACAATGGTCATAATATTTTTATTACTTGATTCTGCTTGACCATTCCCTTGGGCAAAATAATCTGAGGAGTGAGAGAGAATGATTCCATATTGATAGCAGAAGGAGGAGATCTCCTGGGAGGAGAAGTTGGTAGCATTGTCAGTAACGATTTTTTTAGGAACTCCAAACCTAACCAAAATATTTTGATTGATAAAACTATACACCACTTCTAAAGTTGTTTGTTTGACTGAGATAGCTTTGACCCACTTTGTAAAATAGTTGGTTGCCATCAAAATGTGAGTGTGTCTAGCAGTGGATGAAGGATGGATAGGACCAATGAAATCTAAACCCCACTGTTGAAAGGGTTCTTCAATCACTACCGGCTTCAAGGGAAATGCTGCTAATTGAACTCTTCCTTTGAAATACTGACAAGAATCACACTTCTTAACCCATTCTTCTGCATCCTTGAACATCTTGGGCTAGTAAAAAAAATTCCTTAAAATTTTGTAAGTTGTTGCTAATGCTGAGTAATGACCTCCACATGCCTCATTATGAAACAATTGAAGCATCTCCTTTCTTTGTTTAGAATCTACACACCTCAGAAAGGTACCATCTATCCCTTTCTTATATAAAGCATCACCCCAGAGAACATACTTTGAGGATTTCAATTTCAAGGTCCTCTTCTCTTTAGGTGATAAATGAGTAGGACATTCCCCATATGTCAAAAAATAGGCAATATTTGAAAACCAGTCATCAACATTGCTAATGAATAAAACTAAAGGCATTTCTTCCTCCGTTTCTTCTACACCTTTAGAAGATCCTTCTACAATTGCCTTACACAAACCTTTTCCTCTGACAAGCTTTTTAGGTTTGATATCAAGATCATATTCGTGTACTTTAGATATCCAAGAGGCCCTTTTGTTCACACCAATTTCTTGTTGTGTCAGTATAGTCTTCACTGTTGAATTAGGAACAACACCTTGGAGTGAGAGTTCAAGATGTAAAACTTGAATTGTTTAACTGCTCTAACTAAAGCATAAGCATTCTTCTCGATCGAAGAGTATTTCAATTCATGTTTCTTAAGAGGGATACTCATGAATGCTATTGGGGCCTCAGTATTGTCTTTGTCAGGTTGGGTAAGTATAGCAGATAAAGTGTTCTCAGATGCATAAAAATACAAATGAAAATCTTTAGAAAAATCTGGATAAGAAAGGGTAGGGGCATTAGTAATTTTAGTCTTGATTTGTTCAAAAGAAGCCTTACCTTCTTTTGTCCACTTAAAATTAGTATTCCCTTTCATCATATCCATAATTGACTTGGTAATCTCAGAGAAATCTAGTATGAACCTCCTTATGAAGTTTATTTGTCCAAAGAAAGATCTGACTCTTGGTTTACTCATAGGAAGTGACAACTGTTGGATAGCTTTCATCCATTCAGGATCTATTCGAATACCCTCTTTAGAGACAATATGCCCTAATAGTTTTCCTTCTGCCACCCCAAATATAGACTTCTTAGGATTTAGTGAGATGCCATGAGTTCGACATTGGTGCAAGATATCTTCCAGATGGTGCACATGATCTCTTCTCTGCTTTGAAAACATTGTTAGATCATCAAGGTACATCACAATAATCTTATTCTTGAAATTTTTGAATGAATGATCCATTGCGCATTGAAAGGTGGCATCGGCATTTATCATACCAAAAGGCATACGATTATAGGAAAACATATCCCATGGAGTGGTAAAAGTTGTTTTGTGTTGGTCTTTCGGTGCGACACTGATCTAATTATAACTGGAGAAGCCATCTAGCATTGACATGAGTTCTGAGCCAAATACCAACTGCATAATATGATCCATGACAGGGAGTCTGTAATTATCCTTAAGTGACACTTGATTCAAATTGTGAAAGTCTACAAATATTCTTATCTCACCATTCTTCTTCCTGACGGGAACAATATTAGCTACCTATGTCAAATGATGAATGGGATAGATAATTTTTTCTTTAAGCATCTTATCAACTTCATTGAAAATATCATCAACTACCTTGGGATTGAATTTCCTTTTC
This sequence comes from Cupressus sempervirens, assembly GCA_028749045.1. Classification (NCBI taxonomy): domain Eukaryota; kingdom Viridiplantae; phylum Streptophyta; class Pinopsida; order Cupressales; family Cupressaceae; genus Cupressus; species Cupressus sempervirens. The sequence goes on along the minus strand of CM053790.1, from coordinate 636,315,867 downwards.
TTTTGCCGGAAGGGAGTTGAACCAAGTTTCAAAGGAATTTGATGTTTAAATTTCTTGTTCATGAATTCCTTTAGATCTTCATAACCCCAAGAAAAAACATCTTGGTAGGCTCTCAATAATTTCATGAATGCTTCTTTCTCTTCTAATGTCAAACCTTTCCCTATTAGGATCATCTTTGGATTTTCCTCAGAACCAATATTTACTTTCTCATAACCCAAACAATTAGAAGGTTTAGTGTCCTCAACTTTTTCTTTCCTTTTATCTTCTTTATCAAAAAGACTTTCTAGGGTGACTAATCCTCTCGAGATAATATTACCTTCCAATTGAATAACTTCAGGGTCATCTCTTGGTGTTCCATTATGATTACACGATCCTTCAAATTTCAAGTCTGAAAATGGAGACCTTCCCTCAAGAAATGCAATGATTTGCCCATCATCATAAAAAACTTGCTAGTGTTGATCGTTATCAGGCACACTGGGTCTATGAATCATCTCTACTGTGTAAACATCTCTGTTGAACTCAAGGTGAGGAATAAGGAGAGAGGTAGAGACTGCAAGACAATTTTCTTTGGAATTTTGTTCACAAGGAATAGCAAATAAAGAAAAAGCATCAAAATGCTCAATCTCATCCCACACTCTATTCCTATATGCCTTCAATTTTGCATTCTTTCTTTGATATTGTCTACGTACCTGGTTGACAACTAATTCTGCATCTCCTGATACCTTGAGTTTTTTGATTCCTCTTTCTCTTGCATACTCGAGACCAAGTAGGAGAGCTTCATATTCTGCAATATTATTGGTGGTTTCAAAAGCCAACTTATAAGCTTTCAGGAATTTCTCTCCTTTCGGTGATATCAAAACTATCCTAGCACCTGAACTAGAAGAAGAAGAACTTCCATCAAACTCTATTGACCATAATTCATTAGTTATATGAGGCATAAGAAGCTCAGCTACATCTTCTTTAGCAGATGTCATCATATACGTTCCATGCCCAGTATCAACATACAATATTTCCACTCTTGGATCATCTAATTTCAGGACTGTATATTTGGCTTTAGATTTAAGATTAAGCTTAACCATTTTATCTCCAATTGGGATAAGGACATGAGACATGTCCATCTTGATCTCACCACCAAGGTCTTTGATAAAACTCCTACTCAAAAGCATCCTGTAACTAGCCAAAATATCAGTGACCAAGATATTCAACTTTAACTTCTTCTCAGGATGTGCTGCAAGTGCTACTTGAGCATCTTTTAACTCGCTAACTAGTGGGACTTGTTTCACCTCCATAGAATACACTTTTCCAAATGGTGTTAGGATAAACCATGGACAGAAATAAAAAACTACATGCAAATATAACCAATAAAAAAAATAATAGAACACACAGAAATGAACACAAGGCACCAAGATTTAACGTGCTTCACCCAATCCTTGGGCTACGTCCACCAAACAGCAAGTCCGATCTTATTACAATCCAGTGATTACAACCTGATTACAATCCGTAATCCCTTACAACTCAATACCGCTGCAAGAACCAATTTCGTATCACCACATATGAAAAAATACCCAACCCTAAGCCCTTTTTATACAAGTATTAAACCGCTTTAGGGTTATAACATGTCGGCCATATGTCGGCCATAATATGTACAGTACTTTCCTGATCAGTCACCACAATCTAACAATCTCCCACTTGGGGACTGATCAGGCTCCACACTAAACAACAATCTCCCACTTGGAGACTGATCCTGTAGAAATACAACTACCGCATGGGGCTCCCACTGGATCAAACCACCCTGGACTCTGCTGTTCTTTTATTCACATTTAGTCTAAAAGACCAACTGAAGCTGAAGAGGAGTTCAACTTCTCCCTTGTGACAACCTTTGTCAACATATCTACTAGATTTTCATTGGTATGTATCTTCTCCAGCTTTAACTGTCCATCCTCCAAAACTGACCGAATGAAATGGTACTGCAACTGTATGTGTTTGGTCTTAGAATGCAGAGCTGAATTCTTAGCAAGATGAATGGCACTCTGACTATCTGTGAACAAATAATTATCCTTCTGAGGATGTCCCAATTCTTCCAAGAAGAACTGAAGCCATATCATCTCTTTGGCTGCCTCTGTAGCAGCAACATACTCTACCTCTGTAGTGGAGAGAGCATTAATCTTCTGTAGCCTAGAAACCCAGCTCACGGCTGCCCCACCAACAGTAAAGACATAACCTGTAGTACTCCGCCTGGTATCAATATCCCCAACCAAATCTGAGTCAACATAGCCCTGTAAATCAGTAGTAGAGCCCCCAAAGTGTAAACACTTATTGGATGTTCCTCTCAAATATCTAAGAATCCACTTGATAGCATTCCAATGCTCAAAACCTGGATGACTCATATACCTGCTAACGACTCCCACTGCATGTGCAATATCTGGCCTAGTGCATACCATAGCATACATCAAACTTCCTACAACTGAAGCATAGGGTACCTTGGACATCTTATCCTTCTCTTCCTGTGTCTTCGGACACATCTCCTTAGTCAATTTCAAATGACCAGGTAAAGGTGTGCTGACAGCTTTAGCATTCTCCATAGAGAAACATTGCAACACCTTCTCAACATAATCAGCTTGAGATAGCATCAATGTTCTGTTCTTCCTATCTCTGTAAATCTTCATACCAAGGATTTGTTTTGCTGCCCCCAAATCCTTCATAGCAAATGCATGTGCTAACTGGCATTTTAGCCCCTTAATATGATGCATGTTAGACCCAGCTATAAGCATATCATCAACATATAGACATAAAATAATGTAGCTATCATCATCCAACCTCTTAAAATAAACACAGTAATCTGAATGACACCTGTTATATCGATGCTCATGCATAAAACTGTCAAATTTCAGATACCATTGCCGAGGTGCTTGCTTCAGGCCATATAAACTTTTCTTCAATTTGCACACTAAGTTCTCCTTACCTTTGACCTCAAAACCCTGTGGCTGAGCCATATATATTTCTTCAGCCAAATCACCATGAAGAAAGGTTGTTTTAACATCCATCTACTCTAAATGCAAATCTTCAGTAGCCACAAGACTTAAAACAGTACGAATAGAAGTCATTTTAACAACAGGAGAAAATATCTCATCAAAATCAATTCCCTTTTTCTGTGCAAATCCTTTTACAACTAACCTGGCCTTAAATCTTTTCTTACCTCCTTCCTCTTCTTTCAACCTGTAAACCCATTTATTCTGTAAAGCCTTTTTACCTGCAGGCAACTTGCACAAATCCCATGTCTTATTTTTCAGCAAAGAGTCCATTTCATCTTTCATTGAAGACTCCCACTGAATCTTAGTATCCACCTGCACAGCTTCATCATAACTTTCAGGTTCACCAGCATCAGTAAGTAAAATAGAATACAAAGAGGGAGAAAACCTTTGTGGAGGTCTAATTGGCCTTGTTGACTGTCTAACATTCACTGGTGCGTGTGGTATTTGTTGTTGCAGTTGTTGCACATCATGAGGAATGGCTGGAACATCAGCTTTTGGAGTATCATCCAGCACTACGTAATCATCTTCTTTCTTCTCATGTTGCTGCAACAGATCTTTGTACAACACTTTTTCATTGAATATGACATCTCGGCTTCTTATAATTTTATGATTTTCAAAATCCCAAAGCCTATAGCCAAATTCATTAATGCCATATCCAACAAAGACACATTTCTTTGATTTAGCTTCTAGCTTGGTTCTATTTTCAGAGTCTATATGAGCAAAAGCTTCACAACCAAAGGTCCTGAGAAAAGAATAACTCACCTTCTTACCAGTCCATGCTTCCTCTGGAATACCACAGCCCAAAGGAGTAGAGGGACCTATATTAATCAAATATACTGCAGTATTGACAGCCTCTGCCCACATGTGTAAGGGCAACCTAGCATGCAACCTCATGCTCCTTGCGCTCTCCATTATAGTCCTGTTCATGCGTTCAGCCACTCCATTTTCCTGTGGAGTCCTTGGAACAGTTTTTTGTCTACGAATACCATTAGTGGAGCAATAATCTTCAAATTCATGACTGCAATACTCACCACCATTATCAGATCTGAGACATTTTAATTTCTTACCAGTCTCATTTTCAACCAAGCATTTCCATTTCTTAAAAGTTTGAAATACATCAGATTTCTGTCTAAGGAAATAAACCCATACTTTTCTAGTTGCGTCATCAATAAATGTAACATAATAATGAGAGCCACCAAGGGAAGATACCTGAGTCGGTCCCCATACATTTGTATGCACAAGCTCTAATTTCTCCTTTTTGTTTTCCTTCCCTGTCTTTACAAAACTCACTCTCTTTTGTTTTCCATACACGAAACTTTCACAGAAATCCATATTCACACATTTTAGACCTGGTAAAACTTTCCTTGAATGAAGTACTTTCATACCTTTCTCACTCATGTGCCCAAGTCTATTGTGCCACAGCGCTGTATCAGAATCTACAGCAGCTATTTGTTCTCCCTGCTCAACTGCAGTAATTGTTCCTAAATATTCATTTTTCTCTGAAACAATCAAAGTAGAAGGAACAATATGACCTGTACAAAGATATAAGGTGCCTACTTTCACACCTTTTGCTACTACAAGGGAACCTTTTGAAACCTTCCAATTTTTATCATTAAAAGTAATTACATAACCCTCATCACCGAGTTGCCCTGCTGAAATTAAATTCCTACTCAGCTTTGGAACATGTCTTACCTCATGTAGTAGCCAATGATCTCCATTCTGCAACTTAATCTTAATTTTTCCCTTTCCAACAATCTGACAGGGTTCATTATCCCCCAAATAAACAAGCCCAAAATCCCCTTGGACATAATCAATGAAATAACCTCTGTGAGGTGTAGCATGAAAAGAAGCACCAGAATCTAAAACCCATGAATCATCAACACTCTCTAAAGATAGAAGCAAAGCATCCTCTTCAGATTTATTACTTACCACATTTGCCTCTTTGTCTCCATCTGATTTATCTCCTTCATTTTTCTTTCGAGTCCAGCAATCTTTCTTTTTGTGCCCTGGTTTCCCACAGTACCAGCAATCATTTGGTCCTCTCGATTGAGACCTCCTCCCCTTTGACTTTCCTCTTGATTTCTCATGATTTCCAGAGTTACTTCCTCTTTCAGTCGTTCTGCCCCTGCTTTGTGCATTTAAAGCACTTCCTGATGTAGATCCACCTGAGGATTTTCTACGAGTTTCCTCACTTAAAATAACACCGATCACATCATCATATTTTAGGGTACTTGATCCAGGAACAAAATTACTCACCGCCATTACCAAGCCATTCCAGCTTTCAGGCAAAGAACACAAAGTCAAGAGAGCCCTAATTTCTTCATCAAAATTGATACCCATAGAAGATAATTGACTAGTAATAGTATTAAACTCATTTAAATGATCTGCAACAGATCCACCTTTTGCCATTTTCATATTAAATAAACGCTTCATGAGAAATACCTTATTTCAAGCGGAGGGCTTTTCATACAGTGTCGCTAGGGTTTTCATCAAATCTTCTGTTGTCTTTGCTTTTGTAATATTAAATGCCACCGATGGTGCCAAGCATAACCAAATGCTTCTGAGTGCCTTTCTGTCCAAAAGATCCCATTCAGCCTCTGACATAGTTCCCTGATTCTTGGCTTTTCCTTCCAACGGCTTCCATAAATCCTTCTGATATAAATAGTCTTCCATTTGCATCTTCCATAACTGGAAGTTCTGCCCATTAAACCTATCAACCCTCAGCTTACCATCATCTTCCATTGCTCCCACTCAACCGTGCGACTCCCACTTAACCGTGAGACTTTCCTGCAGAGGATAACTGAAAAACAACTAGGCTCTGATACCACTTGTTAGGATAAACCACGGACAGAAATAAAAAACTACATACAAATATAACCAATAACAAAAATAATAGAACACACAGAAATGAACACAAGGCACCAAGATTTAACGTGGTTCACCCAATCCCTGGGCTACGTCCACCAAACAACAAGTCCGATCTTATTACAATCCAGTGATTACAACTTGATTACAATCTGTAATCCCTTACAGCTCAATACCGCCGCAAGAACCAATTTTGTATCACCACATATGAAAAAATACCCAACCCTAAGCCCTTTTTATACAAGTATTAAACCGCTTTAGGGTTATAACATGTCGGCCATATGTCGGCCATAATATGTACAATACTTTCCTGATCAGTCACCACAATCTAACAAATGGTTTATTTAGAGAAAGTCCTAAGGCATGGGCTACTTTGGAAGGCATAGCATTATTAGATGCACCAAAATCAATAATACAATTACTTAACTTGCATCCAGCTATATAAAGAGAAACATAGAAAGGATCAAGTTTATCTGACAAGGATGATACCACAAAAGATTCTTTCTCAGTCATGGGACCTTCCAAATTATCTTCTGCTTCTAGAGAGACTTCTGACTCATGGTTGATAGTGATCTTAGGTTAACCTTTTCCTTTACCAACGCATTGAATCAACCTTTCTAATTGATGAGGGTTTTCCTTAAGGTAGTCCAATTGAGAAATTTGCACTTTGGTCTTTTTACAATGATTAATAAAATCAAAAGATTCTTCGACAATGGGGGAGGTTTTATACTTATCTACTTCCTTTTCTTGTGAATGCTTTTCCGAAGTATGCTTTCAAGATAGAAGTTTCTTAGTAGTCTCATCAGAAGCTTTATCCTTTGCTTCTTTCGTCCACTTCTCTTCTAATCTTTGTGTCTAAGTTGGTGTAGCCGCATTGCAAGAATGATTGTTGATATCTTCAGCTTTCTCATCATTAGATTCATATTCTAGAAAGTTTATAGAAGAGGTCCCATCAGTGGGTTCTGTTACATCTTCAGGAGCTACATATTCTTCTACTTTCTCCGCTGTTAAATGCATTTGTATGAATCTAGCCATCTCAGGATAGCTTGCACCATCATGATCTATTGTTAGATGAAAATCATACATAGCAGCCTATTTACCAGATGATGAGGGATGTTTGATGGATAACCTTGGTGTTGATTGGGGTAGCCACTTAGTTTGTCTATTTTGTTGATATGGCATATAATTCCTCCTTGGAATATTTTGATATAGAGGTGGAGGATTAGAAGGCAACTACTTTTTGAGTTGTAACAAATCATTAGCCAATTTTTGATATAAAGGATCAGTGGCAGAGACAAGAGCTTACTGACCTTTTCCCTTTTGTAGATCACAACTCCATTTTCTTGAACTAACCAAGTCATCTTCCACCTCGATAGCCAAAGTTTGTGCGGCCACTAGATTAGCAGGTCTCACCCTTCGTAGTTGAAAGCTTACATCAGAAGCTTGAGCAATGATGAAGAAAGTCATTTGATTTTCTTCAATGGGTCTTTTGTTGACAGGAATTTGATTCACTGTCTTATTAAAATGAGCAATGAATTCTCGCATTGGCTCATGAATTTCTTTCTTCATTGAAGTCAATTGGGAAAGGAGAAAATGTTCATCTTTAGCAGTCTTAAATCTCCTCTCGAAAGCTTGAATCAAGGTTACCCATGAAGTAATTGATCCAGCTGGTAGCTTTCCAAACCATTCAGCTACGGCTTAAGTGAGTGTTTCAACAAAAAGATGGACAAAAACATCTTACTATTGAATTGCAAGAACACCGCTTTTTGTAAAGAATGCACTTACATGCTGATTAGTAGTGACTTTTTCGTCATCAAAAAACTTGGGAAGAATTTTTTGAGAACCAACGAGCATGTCATGTACTTGGTTCCCTAAATCTAGAGGACCAATAGTAGCTCCCCATGGGACTGGTGGCTACGGTGCTTGATGTGCCATAGTCGGAAGAATGATATTCAAGGGCTGCAAATTTATAGCTAAAGGTAAAAGAGTACCTCGCAAAATCAAAGCTTGAAAGGCCGCAGGAGACACAGTAGCCTTAGTTGGTGAAGAAGACCTACTAATAGACTTGACCTTTTTCTTCTTCTTAGGAGTAACTGGCTTAAAATCTAACTTTCAAAGGGCTTCAAAATCTTTGTCTACCAAACCCTTTTGTCTATCAACTCGAGTGTAGGGTTTATCAGCCAGCTTAGTGGTTATTATTTATTTGCCCTTGAATATGACCAAGATTTTGTCTATTTCTTCTTGGAATGACCACTATTCTTTCAATAACTACAATGTTCTAACCAATAGGGGCTCTTCACAAGATTTCTTCGAACTCTTCTTCTTCTTCAAGAACTTGATTCACTTGATGATATTGTTGTGCACTTCGTCTACACCTCTAGGCTAGAGTGCTCAAGTCTAAGATGATATCTTCCTAGGTGTCTTGAAAGCCAAGGTTCGGTTGGAGAACAGGAAAAATGTTCTCATGCAGAAGCACCATTGTGCTTCATTATAGGCGACTATCAATCTTTCTTGTTCAGTCTCCCCAGCGGAGTCACCAAAAATCTATTGGTAAACAGATTTGTCATAGTAGAATATGCCCAATGAAGTGTGTGGAAAACCATTCACAACAATTGGATAGGCCTTTGATATCTGACCTTCCTCTACGTTTAGAGGGGCAGCTCCCTTGTTAGATAAAATTTTAGATTTTTCAATAGAGATAAGAAGAACTTAGGAAATAAGAAACAAAACCATTGACAGCGAATGCACCACATGCCTTCAACATTTTCATAAAAATGATGTAAAATATTAATGAGAGCTATCAAGGACTACGCTTGAGAACTTTCACCAACACAATGCTAATTCAACCATCCACAAATACTCACATCATACCATGAAAGTAATCATCGATGAATCAACACTTTAACAATCCAGATTCCTTGGAGAGAGAACGCTAAATGTACTTCCTTTTATTTCTTGCACTAAGAAAGAAAGAAATAACTGATCACACAAAAACAACCATTGTACACACTTTCCAAAAATTGTTTTATGGTAAGAGCATAAGTGTTCCCCTATATCCATGTCCAAAAAGTCCCTTATTACATTCATTTTCAGGAATTTATAGCTATTCTAAAATAACTAACCTTTCAGATTCGTAACTACCTCAAAAGTTAGAGTTTTGAAATTGGAATCAATTTGAAAACTAACTCAGACTCTAACTTCATATGAATAAAAACTCTAGATCTTAACTCTAGTTACAATAAGTGACATAAGTCACTTTTCGCTATAAGATATTTAAAATATACTGCAGAGAAAAGGCCACGATTCTAATTTCGTTGAGGTAGCCTCTTTGTGCCAATTTAATGGTAGACATTTTGTTCAACAAGAAGCCATTTTTTTGTTTGAAGGCAAGCTCATCTACCTTTGCCATCCATTCATCCTGTGTGATAAATCTTCTATGAATTTCATAGCACTTATATCCTCTGAAGGTAAAGTCTCCAGTTGAGAGAAAATTTCTCCAAGACTTGAAAACTTCAGTAACTTCCTTGCCCTCGAGTGTCTCTTCTTTTTGAAGGTCTTTTCTGTATAGGATAAGATTGATATTTCCATTTGTATTGACCATGTTGCAAATACAATGGACTCCTCCTATGTCACACTCAGCATGGTCATCTTTAAATACCAAGAGATATTCAGGCTCAACTATCGGCTTGATATCCATATCTTTGAGCTTCAGTGAATATTCATAGGCACTAAAGAGTTTATAGAGATGCCTCGGTCTCAACCTATCCATGCTGGATATGTCAAGGTATTGGGGAAGAGTGTTTCCAAAGTTTTCTACAGGCTGAGGACCAAGATGAGGAGGAATGTGCTTATATTGGCCATCCAGTGTTGCACGCAGCATATGGGCAGACCAATCATTTCCATCATCCATGATAACTCTCTATCCTGTTTTCAAATATATGACTTTTTCTATGTCAAACTCATTACATTGGACCCATATATAGTCATCTGTAAAGTTTCCAATCTCACTGGTTACATTTGAAATGGAAAAGTGCTCTCCTACAAGTGACAATGTAGAAAGATTCTGGCACTTAAAAATTCCTCCTCCTAAATTAAGCATGTCAATTTTGTACATATAATCCAGATCAATAGATTGAAGAGTGAGAGCATATATACACTGATCACATGAGAGAAACCTGATAGATTCACCAACTATGCCAGGAGGAAGAGGAAGCTTTCTCAGGATCCCATCCTAATATATGTGTAAAGCAAGGGTGTTTGTCATTTTCGATCCTTGGAGTATGGGCATATATGATCACTGAATTTTTCAGAGCATATGGCTGGTACTGAGAAGTTGTATACTGGGAATTGTGGAGAGCATCAGCTTTACAATGATACCCATTTCATTTTAAGTCAATATCACTTGAATATCTTTTATTTACCTGACTTCATTGGATGCTCAATGAGTGCATATTCAAAATCCATAGTGCTCATTTTGTCAAACATATAACTGCAGATTTGGCCGAGTCCATTCCTTAAGGATTTCATTCGACACCGTTAGTGATGTTTTCTTATCAAGGATCTACATTCATTTTGTTTTACATTGCATATCCCAAAATCCACCCATTTACATGGAAACATGATCAGCCCTGTAATGAAATCGACTCCATGTCAATTATTTTATGGAAGTATCATGACATGAGCCGCTTCACCGATCACTTCCCTTTGGTATTTAGCGCAACTCTTCCATATGTAGAATCTCCCACCATTCCAATGCTTTCTGTGCATTGTATCAAACAGTCAGTTGCATCTCAAAGTGTCAACGATTTATACTAGTGGCTTAGTCAAATAGATCACGTGCCTTCAACAATTTATGTGCTGCTCTAAAGTCTGTGTTAGCAGCCTAGAAACAACTCGTTTAACAAAGATATCGAATGCCACTGTCTGTATTATTTCACATTTCCTTGTGCCATCATGGCAGAGAGAACAAACTATTTATACCATGCAACTGTTCTTTGTTCAATCCGCCAACTGTATGATATTACCCTTGACTGTATACGTGCTGGTCTTTGTCCATCAAGCCGTGGGTTTGGGCTTTCCTGTGTGGCACACTTTACATGGGAATTTCTTCCAACACTTGATACACATACATGTTCAAACATCATCTAATGATTATAAGCTATGAGTTTTTGCAGGTGCAGTATCAAGAAAATCGAACACTCCCTCCATTTCATTATTTTTGCAGCCATGTTGCGCTTACAATGATAATAAAATTCTTCTGGTGGCCCCTCGCATATTATTTGTGTATTTCCCATTGCAATACCTACTTGTGCGCTCTGCAGGAGCAACCCCAAATAGCCCTGTTGATGTCAATGGCACCCTTCTTGCTCCCAGCTCATACCATCTCCTTAGATATTTCTCATATTAAGAGACTATGAGCTCTTCATAATCTGCACTGATCTCAATAAAACTGGAAGCAAATAATATTGTTATTTATAGTAGAGAGTACGGCTCAAGGTGGATCGAGAAACACGAAAATGCAAAATGAATGTGAGATCTCGCCTATAGATAGTAGGGAAATCGAACCTTCTCTCCATTTCTCAATTTGTTTGGTGAACCCCGCTAAGAATTTAGGTAGCTGGGAGGGAACAAGCCTTTAGAACAGTAGGGCTATCGCATCTATCCCGGAGAGAAGGAATGAAGCATCACCCGAAGCATACCTTAAAGTTCCAGATCCTCCAGCAGGCACCAGCATCAGCATAGGCATGGGCGGAGACTGATCGAGATCGAGATCCATGCAAAAGCAGAGACAACAGTAGCAGAGGTAGCAGCACTGCAATTGTTCTACTAGCCTGAAACTTCTAGCCCATTTAACATAATCATTTCCTCCAAGAATTATGGAAACAAGACCCTCCTCAACAAGTTTGCTCGCTTCATGACTTCCAACGATCTGTGCCACCTTCTTTTGGTATTCTACAAAACATTCGAACTGCTGAGGAAGCTGAGCAGCATGGATTTTTGAGCTAGCCTATCAAAGGTTGACGCCTTTTGAAAACATAGTTTGTGTTCCTATAACTCGAGCTTGCTTTCAAACAGACCTCCAATGAAACAACGCACCTGTTACTACTTCAAACATCTATGAACTTCATTTTTAGCTAGCAATTGTTTCAATGTTGAGTTTGGGTTGGGATTGTTCGGGTTAGGATTAGGTTAAAATGTTGGAGTACGGGGAGAGAGAGTATTTTGGTACGTGGGGAGAAAAATTGGAAGAGAGAGAGTGAAAACCCAAACCCAAAACCAAAACCTGTACTTCTCTCTAAAGGTTGGAGTACATGGAGAGAGAAAAGTACGTGGAGAGAGAGAATTGGAAGAGAGGAATGAAACTCCAACTCAAACCCCATACCTCTCTCTACACGTTTTAGTATGTGGAGAGAGAAAAGTACGGGGAGAGAGAAAATTTAATTAATTAATTTTTTTTTTTGGCTAATCTCTCTCTCTGTCTCTTTCTAAAACACTCTGTAAAATGTCTGGGTAACAATTTTGAATCATTAATTCCCATGTAGTATGGTGGAACAATTAAAAAAATTGAAAGGTGAAGTGGCAAAATGGATGAATGTGAATCATTAATTATGATCTAAAATTTTTATGAGGTGGCTATAAAGAAGGGTTTTAAGATTAAAAAAAATATTGTCACAAGTTAGAAGAATGCATGTATGCGAAGCTGAACAAGAATCAACAAGTTGGCAAGGAGTAAGGTGATCAAACAATGCAGTGAGAATTCATTACAGATCATTCATAGTGAGATGATAATAGTTTGGATATAAAAGATCTGTTATTAGCATGTTAGTGTAAACTGAAGGATCAAGGTATTATTACATTCTAACAAGTGTATCAAGTAAATTTCTAAATAGAGTGGTCCTAATAGGCCTAACATAAATATCCTAATAGAGTTCTTAGTTAATTGTGATGTTACAATCATTTTGTAAAGGTAGACTTAACAATCTTACATATTTTTAGAAGTGATTAATATTGTAGCCCTCATAGACACTTTATTGCTACAATAGTGAAGATTTTGTGGATGTCATCCTCATTGCAATTTTACCTTCATCTTGGAGCATTTCTAGGCTCTAAAATCTTGTGTCATGTATTGATTACTTCTTTATGTGATTTTAGATGTTAAATCAGATGTTACAAGTTATTGCATGATGTTGCATGATTAAGATTAAGGTTAATGTGGTATGTGGTAAATTAAGTTAAATATGATTTATGGCCCCCTTCCCCATTATAAATTAAAAACTATATCATTCATAAAATTATATTTAACAATCTATATAAAAAATAAACATATTTAAATTATAATTTATTTATTTTCAATATCTAATTCTAAATTATTATTTTGGTTTACATTTATGATTTTTTATTATATCACATATCATTAACTGTCATATTCAAATTAAACTACTTTATATAATCTTAATAAAAAATTATATATATGATTTTTTCATGTCACATCATTAATTGTCATATTCAAACTAAACTAATTTAAATTATTCACAGCAAAATAAATTCACATACTCAAGTCTAATCTACAAACAATCTTTTTAATATTTTTCACCTCTTTTGAACTTAAGACAATGAAAAGAGGTAGATTTTTAATAGACAATGAAAAGAGGTAGATTTTTAATGGGCATTTGAAGCGCTGCATGTAGAGACTATGGTTACACTAAATTTATGACATAACAATGAGCGCGGCATAACAATTGAGAATCTTGTCAAACATGGGCGCCTACCTATTTTCATCTGCCTTGACACTAGGGTTTCCACAGCCCCATAGAATTAGAGTTTCGTGTGTGCAATTTCACCATTAATGAAATAAATTATTGCTTTGTAGATTAGTTTTTACAAAAGAATTCTTGTGGCTCCAAAGGTTCTCTTAGATGTCAATTGCAATAGTGACTGCAATTCTCTTGAGCCCAGTCTCAATTACTTCGATTAATTGTTGCGATTTCTACTTTCGATATTGGAAACTTCCCAATGTTTACTTGGAATGTTCAATAATTGCTGCAAGATTTCAGATTTTTCTTTATTTTTAATTCAAATTTCGATTTTCAAACACGAATTTAATAAGAGTTTATCCTTTCCAAATTCGGACACGTGAATTTTGAATTCATTTTTCCAAAGTATTCCTGGGCTACAAATAATATTTTAATACAAATTGACCAAACTTATTCCTATTCAAATTAGATTTATAGTATATTTATTTATATATATGCTACTGCTTTGAGATGTTCATAAGATATATTTTTATATTTGATTGTATTTATTAACCAATTGAAAAAATTATTATCCATAAATTAAAAAATAATAAATAAATACAGGCATATGTGCACATCGTACTCTTTACTGTGACGTGCACTTGGACTGAATGTGAGCCCCATGTTTGGAATTTTGCGCTGACCTTAGTGAAACGTTTGCGTTAAGTAACAACGACTCTGACTCTGACTCCAAAACTATTGAAGTACAAAGACAATGAGATTAGCAGGTTTTGCCCTCACACTGGCTTAGATGCACAGAAGGAACTTTATTTTGTTTTGTTATATTTTTGGGTCTTTCAATTGCATTGTTGTTTATGCAGCAACATAAGCTGCCCACTCACATACTCATATTTGAGCGTATGACTATCAAACTATTGAATCTCTCGCAATTCGTATTTAAACTATCTGTAGTGGCATCATCGTCTTAAAAATAAAATCTGCTATTCCTAATTCTTATGTCTGCAATCAAACGAATTCTTAACAAAAATTTAATAACAAATCCAACACAAAGAAGGAAAAAGGTTCACAAGAAGTGGCACCTTAGTAAAACAGAATTCATACAAAGAAGATAAATTTAAACAAATAAAGACAAAAACATAGAAAAGGAGACAAGAAAATTCCAGTGATTGTTGTTACGAGCAGTAATGCTAGGCTTTAAAAACCGCATGAGCATTATCTTTTTGGTCGAAATACAATTTTTAGAATGCTGAAATAAAATAAGGATTATTCTGCTAAAAAAATTAGAGTATTCTCTGTTTTCAAACAGAGTTTTGTTAAGTAATTTGTTTATGTGATTTTCTATGTTATTTTGTATTTGCTTGCTGGTACATTTGAAATTCTACAAATATCCATCCTTTTCTGAGTCGCTTTTCCACGAAGACACCAGATTTTTAATTTGCTCTCCCAGCTTGTCGTCAGACTCTTTAATAGATCTCAAAACAGGGATAATCTCATTTTTCTCCTCCTCGAAGAACACCATAGTACGAATATCCTAAACCCGCTCTTCTAAAAGCTCTTACTTTGGAGACAAATTGTTATTACAGATCATATACAAACAAATTTAAATACTACATTTAATCAGTTATATGATACTTGAAATTCAATAAATAAAACTTACTGCACGAGATGTTTTCTTTTCAGGTGAAGGGCCAAACAGCTGGAATCCTACGCCTCCTCTTGAGGAAGCTAAAATCTTAAAGTCCTAAAGAAAGCCTGAAATTAAGTTTTAAATTTTTCCCCTTATGGATTACTGATTTTACTTTCCTTACAAAGTCAGGTCAGGATTCGTATCCATGCTAGTTTTCTTCTGGAAATAAACCTCATGTTAAAAAAATTATTACTATTGTAGCCAGTAAGTGATCATAACTTTCCAAATGTAATATAACAATAAAGCCTAGTCTCCCTATTCTATTCTGAATTGTTGAGCCACAGAAGCATTTGGTATGGGCAATGGTGTTAGATTTTACTATTTATAATTTTACTTTGCTGCAGTTGTTGCAGGCGCAGGTGTCTTAGGTGTGCTACTAACAATCGTCTACCGATTTACCTATTTACCTTCAACAAGAGCTGCTGTACCGCAAGATAACGTTCATTCAAGTTCGTCCTCAAACATGGAAATGGAGTCTTATATCATAGCAGATGCAGTTCTCTCTTCCAACCAGCTACAATTCCCGGAACCTACACTAGATGTTTATACAAAACCTCTCACCCCGTGATATACTTCATATTAAAAGCTATTGCAGTGATTCTCATCCAGTTAGGGTAGGAAGCTTTGCACGAGTTTACAAAATGATCTTCCATGGTGCAGTTTTGGCTATAAAAGAAATACAACATAGATCCCCTCACACAAAAAGATGGGTGCAGAATGAAGTTGATCTTATGGTGGGAAAGGAGCACACAAACATAAACAAGCTGTATTCTTGGTTTATCGAAGAAAACATATCTTACTTGGCCTACATGTATATAGATGGATGTTCTCTCGATGACTACTTGAGAAGAAATTGTGTAGGATTTGCTTGCAGTTGGAAGCAGAGCCTTAAACTGATGATGGGTATAGCCAAGGGAATTGAATTCTTGCACCGTAATAAAATCATTCATGTTGATATGAAACCTCAGAATGTTATGGTGGATCGTAACGATAATAAGGCAAAGATTGTTGATTTCGGGCTTTCCAAGCATGTAGATCGGCAGGGCACACATAGGTCAACTGCTATGGTAGTTGATACGAGAGGGTATTGGGCTCGAGAGTATTGCTGGAATAACAAGATTTCTTACAAACATGATCTTTACAGATTTGGGATTGTTGTGCTGGAAATGATAACAGGGCAGAAGCATGTTGATGAAACGCGTGGTTCAAGTCAGTTTCATATTCCAGGTTATGTAAGGCACATGATAGAGAACAATCGTTTTGAAGAAGCTGTAGATGCTAAACTCAAACAGGATGGGTGGGACAATATCTGTTTAGGACAAGCCTTGGCTACTGCAAACATAGCCCCGAGGTGTGCTCATCCTGATAAAGCCGCACGACCTTATATGAATGGTGTGGTCATAGAAATCACTTATTTGATGAAAGTAGATTAATTTGAACTTATCATTTCTATGTAAGCGATATTTGTTTATTTTATAGGCAAATTTTATCCACTCTTAACAAAGAGTGGTTCCAATATCAATTTCATGATAGAATGGTTTAATGTGTTTTTATATTACAACTATAAATCAAATCAACATTGTAACTGATATGTATCCTCGAATTTTCCAAAATATATTCAATATCAAAATAAATTTTCTTAAATATATTATTAACAATAAATATTTCCTTAAATATAATATTTATAATAAATATTATTTGATAGGTAAAGGTCTACAATACAATGCTGAATTGAAAGCCTCTCATTGGCTAGATCTTGGATTTGAGACTTCTATTACATATAGTATTACTAATCATTAAGTGGAAGAAGGATTAACATTTGATGATTTTTCATTTGCAATTAACATTCAAGCCCTATTTCCCAAGACAATCTGCAATAACATTTCATTATTTAGAAATATGAATTAAAGAAAATTAGTTTTGTGAATGTTAAAAAATCTAATCTACATAAGATTTCAACCTCCTAAGAAGACACATGCTTATTTTTAATTGTGTGGAAACTCAATCATATCATGTGATATCACTTATAAAACCTACAATGATCAAACCTATAACGCTCAAACATAGAAACAATGCAATAGTCCAATCTACCATAAGTAATCCACCATGAAGGCCAACTTTGATAGCATTATGGCAAAAATTTCAACATGTCTCCTCCTACTCTACTCTAATCTTAATCTCCTCTCTAATGAATTACAAATGAGAAGGCCTCTGCATTTTATAGTTGTTGAATTACAATTAAGGGCTAAAATTTATCCAAGATCAAGGGTCTAGATATACCCATTACAATTAGGGTTGCCAAACTATCATCTTAAGAAAATTAAGATGATAGTTTCAAAATAATATCATCAGTTTCACAAGGTTCCAAATTTAAAAGGAAGGCACCAAGTTGAGTTTTTGCCTCTTATAAAAAAATTTATATGTTTTAAATTTATCTTAAGTTCCTTTTCTTAAGATATTTCATATTTGTGCCCGCACACACACACACACACACACACACACACACACACACAAACATACATGTTTGTGTGTGTGTGTTCTCATGATAAGATTGTTGGTGTCTCAAAACAACAAAGAGGTCTATTTTCCTATGTTAGATCAAGTAGCTCATGATAGTCCAACAATGTACTTTATTTTGAAGTCATCAAATCCTTATCAAGGTAGTTAGAGCTCTATGATGGAACCTTGAGTATTTTGAGTGGTTCTATTTCCACCAGCCTAGGTCTTTTACCTATAATAGGTTTCAATAAATTATATTCTCATGATGAGTAATATTTTTCCTAAGAAGATACACATGGAAGATGTCATGCATCTTGTCAAGGGTTGGATGTAGTGTGAATCTATAGGCTACTAGGCTCACAACTTTCAACTCCTCAAAGGGTCCCACATATCTTGGGGCCAATTTGGCATTCTTTCTGAACTTAATAGTATCTTTTTGGGGTCTTAATTTTAATAGGAGCTTTTATCCCACTAAGCATTCTCCACATATCATTTTTACATTTGTGTTACTTTCATGTCTATCATTTGCATCTTTATGTCTCTAGCAGATTTGAGTTAAATTTGCTTCCATCTAATTCAGCTTTTTTGGCCCAATGACTATTCTTTCTTCAACATGGTTCTAGCTTATAGGGGTTCTACATTTATGACCATATAGAGCCTCAAAGGTTATCATCTTAATAGTAGATTAGTTGGAGTTATTATAATCAAATTCCACCAAAGGTAGATACATCTTCAATTAGTACTGCTAATCCATACAATAAAATCATAGAAGTTCTTCCAAAACCTAGTTTACGCTCGATGTCTGGCCATTGGTCTCTAGATGATAAGTAGAAGTAATATTTATTTTAGTTCCTAAGGCCAAGAATAGTGTTTGCCAAAATCTAGATGTTATCCTAGCATCCTTGTTAGATATAATCTTTTCCAAAATTCCATGAAGTCTGAAAAATTCTTGCATGAATTTGTGTATAATTTATGGTGCTCCATCAATCAAGTTACTAGGTATGAAGTGGGCTACATTGGTTAATCGATCTACTACTACTACAATCATGTTGTATTTTCTTTAACATTGTACAAAATCCATGGTGATTATTGGCCATTTTTATTATGGTACCTTGTTTGGATGTAGGAGGCTAGTTGGGTAGAGATGCTCTACCTTGACTCTTTGACACTCTAGACACCTCGCATCATAGTCTATTATTTCTCTTTTGATCCCTTTCCAAAAATATAAGGATTTTATATTATCCATCATCTTGGTCACTAAAGGGTGTCTAGAATAGGGGGCTGAGTGGAATTCTTTTCAAATCATTCTCCAAATTTTCAATACTTTGGGTATGTACAATCTTGGCACCTTCATATCTCAATAGCCCATCCTCTTCTATTTTTAAATCTCTGTAACTAGGATCCAATGACTCTTTCAGAAGTGAATCATTGATATCAATATAAAAATTTCATCTTATTTTAAATGATGTAACACTTGATCCTTTAATCTGATATTTATGATGGCCATACTCGAGATATGCCTTCGCTGACTTAAGGAATCTTCTAGCTTATTGTCCTTTGTTTGGCATTAAGGTTGGGATGAGTGAAAATATACTTCAAGACATGGTGATCTGGTCAAATTTCAAAAAGGATTCCCTATCATGTAATAGCTGCATATTTGGAGGGCATGCACAATGTCAGCTAATTCTAAATCATGTTGGACAAAATTTTGTTCATAATTTTTCAACTTCATTGACTCATATGCAAGAATTTGGTCCTCTTGGATTAGTAAACCTCCTAATCCTTCCCTAGATGCATCAGTTATAACAAAAAATTCCTTTTGGGGGTCTAGTACTCTAAGTATTGGTGCAGTGGTTAACTTATCCTTTAGGTATTCAAAGGTTTTTGATATTTTTCAGTCCAAATGAATTTCATCCCTTTTCTCTTAAGTGAGGTGATGGGGTAAGCTATCTTAGAAAAATCCTTTACAAACATTGTATAGAAACTTTTTAGACCCATGAAACTTGACCTCTGTCACATTCCTAGGTATACACTATTCCTTGATTTCTTTAATCTTTAAACGGTCAATGACTATCCCTTGAGCTTATATATTTTGTCCCATATACTAGATTTCCTTTTGATTAAAAACACACTTAGACAACTTCCCATATAGTTTATACTCTCTTAAGCTCTGGAAAACTATCTCTCAGTGTTTTGTATGTTCTCTTCCATTTTGTGAGTAGATCAAAATATCATCTATAAAGACTAATAAAAACTAATCCAAATAGTCTTGAAAAATGATATTCATCAGGTTCATGAACACTATTGGAGCATTTGTTAGCCCAAAGTGTAGTATCATAAAATCACAATGTCCATATCTAGTTTCTCGATGCAATCTTGTGAATGTCTTCATTTTTGATGTGGATTTGATGGTACCTTGACCTTAAGTCAATTTTTGAGAATACTATAGCACCTCTCATTTGATCAAACATATCATCAATTATGGGAAGTGGGTATTGGTTCTTGATGGTGACTTTATTGAGCATCCTATAGTTTATGCATAGTCTAATAGTTTCATTATGTTTTCTAATGAACAAAACTAAACCTCCCTAGGGTGAGACACTGGGTCAAATAAGTTTCATAGCTAGAATATCTTGCCACCATAATTGTAGTTCCATCAACTCAATGGTGGTCACCCGATAAGGATCTCAGGATATAGGTTCTACCCTAGGTACTAAGTCTATTATAAAATCAAAAATTTTTGATTCGGGTAGTCTATGAAGTTCTTCTCAAAACACATATTGAAATTTCTTAAGCTATGGATAGTTGTCCTCAAATGATTTTCTTGAGTTTTCCTTTATTTCTCCATCTTCAAAATCACTTCTATTTTTTTCCAAATCTTCAATCTTAATTGGAAAGGTACCACATCCTTTCCTTCCACATATTTATGGTGGCATGGTGGATATTTGGCATGGTTTGATTTCGTGTACAACTCTTTTCATACTTACATGATTACCTTGATAATTAAAATATTCTAATATTTTAGTAAGATAGTTGACCTTGGCCTTGTACAAACTAAGCCAATTGACACCTACAATGATGTCATAGAAGTCAAGAGGTGCTACATATACATTTAATTCTATAGAGAAATTTTTTAAGTCAACCTAAACCTCAAACAACTATTGCTCTACCTTAGCCCTTGACTAGTTTGAACATACTCAACTATGCATGGTTTTTCCATGTAACTAGAACTCTTTGGGAATCTACTTAATAACTTTGGGGATATAAAACATTTTAAGGCTCCAATATCAATTAATATAGAGATATGGTTTTCATAGATCTTACCCAGACTTTAAATTGGGTCTAGCTATCATTCTTTCTACTAGTTGTCTAGTGCTACTTGAATCCTCTACTAATAGACATGTTGTTGTGGTCCTAGTGCAAGTCAAGGTGGTCAGTTGGTGTTTTTCTTTCCAAGGCATTTGTTAGCATAGCGATCCCCACCATAATTGTAGTGTCCTATTGGTGGTCTTTTTGTTTCATTTCCTTTACTATTCCCATTTGTATTGGAGCTACCTTTGAATCCTTTGTTACCACTTGCTCTCAGCTCTGGTTTGTGGGGTTTGTAGTTCCTAAATTGTTTCTTTTAGGATCTAGAGTCTCTTCCCTCTAATTTCCAATTTGTTTTCCTTTGATTATCCTAAATAGAGTCATCTCTTTTTATTTTATGTTCTTGAAGAACAACATTTTCTAGGGCTTCTCCCATGGTTCACGAAGTAAGAAAATCAACTTGTCATTCAATCCTATTATTTATTCTCATGATAAAATTTCTAGCTTTTAGATTATGGTCTTGCTAATACAAAGGTATATATTTCAGAAAATGAGTGAATTTTTTCTAGTATTTTTGTATACACATATCCCCCTACTTAAGGTTTTGGAAGTCCAATGGCTTTTGGTTGTAGAAGGTTTGGGGTAACCATTAGTTCTTGAAGATGATCATAAACTTAGCCCAGGTAATTTTAGTTGTCTTAATATTTAGTTCTACCTTGGTGTTACCCAACAAAGTAGTGACTTAACTTGAGAAATGATACATTCCCCAAGCTACCTTTGAGGTTTCTGAGAAATTGCTAATCTCAAAATATTATTACACTTTTGATGTCCATTCTTTTGTATCCTCTCTAGATTTAGAGCTAGACAATTTGGGAGGTTTGATATTCTTAATATCCATGAATAAGTCATTAACTATTTCAAGTTTCTTTTGGTTCTCAATTCGTGTGAGTGGGGCTTGAATGTTTCTCTCTCTATGTTCAGAATTTCTAATTTCTTTTCTAGGAGGGGGTGAGGATTGCATTTTTTCTTGATGTTACTTATTTTGGGCTACCAAAGCATTCATTCTTTTTTCCTCATTTTATAGCTTCTTTTGCATGTCATGTAAAACCTAAGGTAGTAGATTTGTGGGAAGGGGTGATTGTTCTCATTATCCATTTCAGGGTGTGTGACATTCTCATTGTTGTTCATAGTTCCTATTTAATGTGGCCTGAAAGTAAATACAAGTTTTTGAGTCAATTTTCTGATTTATGTTTTTTCTTTAAGAAGAGAAATAAGGAAAAGAACAAGTAAACTAGGAATTTGAGTACTATATTTAAAATTTCTTAGGTACATTTGCAACAAGTTTTATTTACCAAATTCCATTTTCTGATAAAATTACAAGTTTGATCATTTCAATGTCTTATTCTAGGGTTCCTGCTTAGTTTTACTTTTGTGCATATCTCACACCATCAAAGTTCTATGGAAGAGTGCAAGGGGGTTATCATGGTGGGCATTCCATGCTTGGATGATTTTGTCTTTATAAGTTGCCTTCTTGGTGAGATTCTTATGACCCTATCCTTATTCATTACAATGCTTGTTTTGAGGTTTCATTTTTCCAAGGCATGGAACAATAAGAGTACAATAATATTGTAGCATATTCTTAGTCAAGTAGGAAAATATTGGATGCCATTCCTTCTTGCAAGGAGTCTTCCATCTATAAATATTGCTATATTTAAATCTAAAGATTCTCAGGTTTACTACATTGTTAAGTGATGTGCTTGAGGCCCGGTGTTGAACCCATCGCTTTGATACTTCCTCAGCTGAAATTAAGTAATTATTCTAAGAACAATAATTGAACACTAAATGGAAAGGCATGAAGTAGTTATGAAAAAAATCCATCTTAAACAACCATTAAAAAAAACCATTTCATACAATGATAACTTTATTAACTTTCTAAACTGAAATAACTAACTAAACTGAATTATATGATAACTCAAAAAGGACTTATAACCATTTCAAATATCTTCTATGGCTAATATTACAAATTATAAATGTAATTACAAGTACAAAAAAAGAGTACATACTAAAAACAACTGAAATAATTGAAGTTTATTTTCAAGCCTTGACATCTCGTAAAGAGGAGGAGCATTAACATAGGCTTAACCTCCCAACCTTGATTCTTATAAATCCCCACATAATGATTTAATAAGAATGGCCCTCCCTATCATTGGTTAGGCTTGGGGCACTATAGTCGAATCATCTACGCATTGCAATGTTGCATAGTAATAGGTAGGCATTCTAGATTAATTGGCACTGTCGACATCTTGTGATCCAATTAGGCAACTGTGCCTCTAATCAAAATTGGCCAAGGATTTAGATGAGTTTTAATATGTGATCACCATTACTTGTCATTAAAACAGAGTACTAATTGGAAAATCATGAGCTGACTTGGATGTTTTAGTAACCCTCTTAAAGATTTAAATGTTCATACATGAAATTTCTAAATTTTTGTTACTTTTCCCTTCCACAAATCCTCTCCTCTCCACCCTCTTTCATTGTATTCACTAAACCAGGGTGAGTGCTAGGAAACTATTACTTCAAACATAGATTTTATGACATGGTGATCTTGGAATGACTTCCAACAGCTGATATACAATCAAAACTAACATCTACAATTCTATATCATATTTTGATAATCAAGCATTTTTATAGAACTCTCTTTGAGAGATACTTCAGTTTTTGAAAAGAAAGAAAATAAATATAATATAGAAGGTCTCTACACCTCAAACCTTAGTAGTGGATGACTATAAATACTTACAAAGTTTAGTTTATATTTCACTCTCAACAAAATCTCATAGAAAAACATGTGAAAGAGACTTGGAATGTAAAAGTAACATAACCTGATAGAACGTAAATGTCAAGGAAATTTTTTGGCTCTATCTATGTCATGTGGCTTTGAATGGAATGATGTTTGAATTGATTTTGAGGGGAAGAATTCAACAAGGTAGAATTGTGAGGATGAAGGAATGAGATAGATTGCATGAAGGTATATTGTTCTACTTTGATGCAAGATGAATAATTTAATATATATCACCTCAAGCGTTGCAACCTGTAGCCTTGAGCTCTCAACTCGGTTCAAGATGACAGTTTCAAAAAAATAATCACTGGTTTTAAAAACTCCTGAATTTGAAAATAGGGTGCCAAGTGGAGACAGCCACCTCTTACAACTATATTATATGTTTCAAATTTACCATAAGTTCTTTTTCTTAATATATTATATGTCTATATATATAAATATCAATAATTTTAATTTTTAATATATGATTTGAACATGCTATCTCTTATATCTAAAATTGCTCTTATAAATATATGTAAATCTATATATATTTTTAGTTTAGAGAATTATGATTTATTTCTAACATCATATTCTCTTTATATATGCACATGTGTCTATGTGTCTATGTCCACACACACACACACACACACACACACACACACACACGTGTATATATATGCTTATATATATACATGTGTGTGTGTGTGTGTGTGTGTGTGTGTGTGTGTGTGTGTGTGTGTGTGTATTCTTAATGATAAGATTGCTAGTTTCTCAAAACAACAGAAAGGTAATAGTTCTAAACAAGAATTTTAAATAAATATTGTTTTTATATGTTTGACCAAGTAGCCAATGATAGTTGAATGGTGTACTCTATTGTGAAGTTGCTAAGTCCTTATCAAGATAGCTCAAGGTCATACCTGACAATCAAATAATGAACTAAGATACTACCCTGTGCCTTGAATCCCATTTAGAAATGCTTTCTCCCCTTTTTATGCTCCTAGAACCACTAAAGCAACATTTCAATGATAATAAAAAGTTAGCCCATTTAAATCAAACATTAAAATGTATTACTAATATATTTAAATGATGACTAACTACATATATATATATATATATATATATATATATATATATATATATATATATATATATATATACATATATATATATATACATATATGTATATATATAGATATATAATATATGTATATTTATATGTATATATATACATATATATGTGTGTATATATATATTTATATATATGTATATATATATATATGTATATATACATACATATATGTATGTATATATGTATATACATACATATATACACATATATATATATGTATATACATACATATATGTATATACATATATACATATACATATATAAATATGAATATACATACATATATGTATATACATATATATATAGATATGTATGTATATGTATATATATGCATATATATGTATATATGTATATATATACATATACATATATGTATGTATATACATATATATGTATATATGTATATATATATATATACATATATAATAAATATACATATATATATATATACACACACACACACACACACAGACATATACATATATATGTATATGTATATATACATATATATGTATGTGTGTGTGTGTGTGCATATATATAGATACATATTTATATATAAATTCTTAATGATAATATTGCCAGTGTCTCAAAACAATAGAGTGGTAATAATGTCTACAAATTTTCCATCAAATTCTAGTTGAACCAAACAAAGAATAGGAATATGTACCCCCATTTTCTATTCTAGAATAAGTATTCTAGAATAGCTATTCTTATTCTTGTATTCCTATTCCTGCAACCAAACAGGCCCTAAATGTCATAACTCATCAATTGGTTGGAATAAATGAAACATATAAGATTTTAATGGTTTTTCAAGAATAATGAGATTTTATCATCAGTGGAAGAATGTGGTTGATAATCTAATTGAGTAGTTGTCATCTTTCTCTTTTTACTAATCAATAAATTATTAGTAATAATTATAGTTCTTTTTTGTTTTTCCTCATTCTTTTTTAATTATTTATGATGATCTAAAAATATTTATTTATCTATATAATAATAAAAATGTTGGTCAGATTATTTGTTCAATTTTCTTCTATATTATACATTAGTAAAAAATATGTTTACTTGTTACCCTTTATTATCTAGATTTGTTTGATGATTGATCTATAATAATTGTTTAATATATCTCTATAATTTCTTATATATTGCTTAAGTTTTCATTTAACCATTTTATGAATAAAGATGTTTTTGATATTAAGTAGCAGCCAAAAATGGTGGCCAATTTAGAACAAGATGCTAAAATATAGTAAGAAGTCATTTGCAACACATTATCATCCCACCCCTTTTGTTAATATCAAAAACCCATACATTAATGTATTTCAATTTCTCCATCTACTATAACCTGTAGGCTAACTAACATATTGAAAAATATAAAATTATATAAACCTAATATAATTCAAAACCATAAACTTACATAATTGAGCTATGATAATACTAAAAGTCCATCTAGTTAGAGGATAGGAAATACAATACATCAAAAAATAAATTAACATATAGAGAGCTACCTCTCTTTCTTCTCTTTGTTAGGTCTTCCTTGGAGCACAAAGCCAATCATCTATCAAGAATTGAGGGAAGGATGTTTTTGGTGTCTGTGACATCGACAAAGGTAACAAAACACCTCCTTTTCAGCATGAAGGAGATGAAGAGTGGTGGTTACCCAGTGCATCACTTTGAAAGTAAAACTGGCCACCTTGTTAAACCTCTCATCTAGATTTTTCTTTCTTTTCATGAGTTTTTCTAATAGTCTCCCATAACGCAACCCTATCCTTAGAACACACCTAAACACCACTCCCAAGAGACACCTTAGGGTTACTCCCATATCCTTTAGTATTTCTCTTGCCAAGTTATCATATTGACTGACATGTGAAGTAATGGTATCAAAGTCCTTGTGATTATCCTAAGTATTTGTAGCATCCATGGTATGGGTTTTATCTTTGAGATTGTTAGAAATATGGGAGAACATGTGGCTTAAGTGGCCATCCATAGGGCTATAATCACCCCCATATAAGGACCTTCTCATCCTTTTCATCATCTATATACTTTCCATGATGCACCTTTGTCTTCTTCCTCTTAGTTGCATACTGACTCTCTCCACTTCATGTAGACTCCAAACTAATGGTGCACTCCTACTTCTCCTTAGGGTTTCCCTTCTTCAAATCCATCCTAGGTGTAAGTTACCCTATCCTAAGAATTTTAACATTCATATTAGAATCAATAATATTAACCTAATTTTCCATTTAAATCTATTGAAGAATGTAGGAGGGATCATGATTGAGGTATTTTGTATTAGCAGCTAATGAAGCCTTTGAAGAGATCTAAGGAGTAGAAATAGAATTTGAAAGGTTTGGAGATAGGATAGGAACATTAAAGGATTTAGGGGGAAAGATAGCCCTATTAAAGTTATATAGGAAAACTATGAATAAATTTGTGAAATATAGAATATGACTTTACCTCCTTACTTTTCTTCCTAATTTTTAGAATACTATCCTCCATAAAATGCAACAAAAGGTAGTGGAAAGAGATGATCTCCCTATTCCTAAAGTTATTTAATATATGTAAATTGTAGCAATACAAAATTTGAAACCAACCTTCTAATGAAATAACACATGACACAAAAACATACCTCATACCACAAAAGGGGAAGGACATCTCTTTCAAGACCACCATGAATAAAAATTGACTCTTCACCATGGCAAAAGAATCTTCTTAGATAGGTTTATCTAAAACTCTTGTTTTGTTTCATCATTTCTTGTCTTTAAGGGAGATACCACTAGCTCTAGAAATGACTTCTTATTTATGAATATAGATGTCAATAAATATTGTACTAAGCTTATATTTAATTTTTTAATAATAGTTAAGAAATTTTCCATCAAATTAGTCCAAAAGAAAAAATAAATTACATTACCCAAATCTAATTTTTCTTTGATCCCTTTTATACAAGTTATTAGTGAAGCTTTCATAAGAAAAATGTTATTTTCTTTATTTTAAAACCTCTCCCTATACTAACATCTTAGTTTCTTAAATTTAAGTAAATTTAATTGATTATTTTAACCATGAGAAATAAACAATGTTCTATTTTAGTTTTTTGAAATAGTAACACATAATTGTATCACCGTGTTATAATGTATTTGTAGAGGACCAATAGATATAAGATAAAAATAAATATCTTTGATTAATTCAATATGCTCTCTAATTTCTATTCAAACTAGGATGCAATAAAAAACTTTTCACACACTTTATCTATAAACAATACTATTTAATTATTAACTCGACTTATTCATTTCAAATTCAAAGAAAGCTCTAATATTATCCATATTGAGTGTACATAACATAATCAATAAATAAACATAAATATGTTTCATAATAAAGTAAATCTAAATGATACACTTATGATGATAATCCCAAGCATGTTTTGTAAGGATTATCTCATCACTATGAAGATATGATGGTCTAACTAAACTAGGAACAAATTCTCTAGAACTTGAGGCAACGGTAAGATTTGTACTAGAAGAACGTTAGATGGTGAAGTCCAAAAATTAATCTTATATACTTATTAATGATACTAGGAATGTCCATTGGGCTAACCTTTCTTGACTTTGGGTAAACTTTCTTGACATTTTAATATCACATTAAATATATGATTATATATATATATATATATATATATATATATATATATGTAGTTTTATGGTTGATATTTACATCTATTCGATATTATAATTTTACTATTTTTATTATAGTGGAATTACACAATTTTACCTTTCTTTTGATGTTTTTGTGTAATGGATGTCCCACCTCTCAAAATTTTAAGGCAATTTGGAGCATTTGTGCATTTGTTTATTTTGTGATAGGAAGATCACTAGTTTTTTATTCAATTCCAATGATTTAAAATCAAAACCACTTATGGAAGTTTTTATTTCATTAGGTGCACTAATTTGACATATTTATTAGAAGTTTGATTAGAATTTAGCTTGGGTGTATTTAATATTTTCCCTTTTTTGTTTGTGAAATTTAAATTTAATAATAAAAGATTCTAAGATGAATTCTTGAACAAATATTGATTTATAAAGTTCAAAAAAACATAAATATTTTTTAATTTAGTATATAATCAATTGCAACCAACATCTATATTGTGTTAATTTCTTGTAACTTAGATATAGATCAATTGCACAATAAACTCAAAAAAAGAAACTATGTCTCATTTATAACAACTAATACTTTGGGTTAATTAACTGGAACTAAATTGTAAAAGAGAAATAATAAAAACCAAAACCATTTAGATGATGACATAGATATACATGGGAAACCCTAGCTTGGGGAAAAATCTACAACTATTGGATCTTCTATTGAGCCTAATAACAAACTTTCTCTTCTAAAATATAATAGAGTATGCTATAGAAACTTTACATATATATAGCCTAACTACTTTACTTAGCAAGCAAGGAAATAAACTCTCCTTTCTTTCTTTGGCTTTAAAATCATAGAAAGTCACTTATTCTTTATGCAACCTCACAAACACACAATTATCCTATTTAAATAATAAAAACTAAAGTTGTTGCTAAACATCCAACTTGAGTTGCTATAAAGAAACTCTACATTCCAAGCTATACTTAGGGATAGTAGAAAAGGAAAACTTGATGCTAAAAATGACAAATGCATATTCCTAGATTATTCCACTAAGAGAAAATGGTACAAGTTTTTTAACTCCAACACTAACAAGGATTTGGAAAGTACAAATGTAAAAATTGATGTTCATAACCATAAAAGAATTAAGTTCAATGCAAGAGATAACTTGAAGATTATAGTATATTCATATATGACAATGAAATTTCTCCATGTGCACTACCTGAGAAAGAGAAAAAATATACAAATCAACAACAAGATGGGAATGTTGAGTTACAAAATTAAATTGCTGAGTAGCAGACTATGGTTGTGAACCAGCAACAAAATGATGTTGAGTAACATGCAGAAAGTTCCAAACATTAGGAAGACAATGTGAATAATTTAGAACATTAACTAGAACCTAAAGTAGAGAGCCATAATGACTTTGAAATAATTTTTTAAGATGAACCTATCAAAGAATAGAGAAGGAAAGAACCTATATTGGAAAAATATGTTAGAAGACATCATGCACCTCAGAAAATAATCAAAGATAAAGAATATGGAGTTATGACAAGGAAAGAATTTGAAGTGAGATCTATTTACTTTGTGAGTTTGAGCCTACATAAATGAAAGATTCTCTAACAATGAGTTTGAGTTTAAATATTATTTAGGCAATGAATGAAGAAATTGAGAAAAAAAAAATGTTATTCCAAAACAAAGTGGGTATGTAAGAACAAGGAAAGATAGGTATGAAAAGGATATACATAAGAAGAATGCATTGACTATGGGGAACCATTTTCTCTAGTTGAAAGATTAGGAGTTATAACAATACTTGCATATTATATTTATAAAGGACTTAAGGTATGCCAAATGAATATCAAATTAGCATTTCTAAGTGGAATACTAGAAGAAGAAGCTTGCATTAAGTAGACAAGGGGATTTGTTGACCCTAGCAAGAACATGGTATGTAAGATGTACAAGGGTTTATATGGTTTAAAACAAGCCCTAGAGCATGCTATGAGAGACTACATAACTATTTGATACAGATTGAATTTGCAAGAACTAATGACCATAGAAATTTATATTTGAAGATTGATAGTAACAATGAGATGGTGAAATTTAAAATCTTTATTGATGATATTATATTTTGAGGAAAGGAAGCATTATTAAAATAATTTGTAAATGAGATGAAGAAGCAATTTCAAATTTCTATGCTTGATGAGATCAAATTCTTTTTTGGTTTACAAGTATATCCAATGAAGCAAGGTATTTTCATTACTCAATCAAAATACATTACTGATTCTTTTTGGAATGGAAGATTCAAGACTAGTTAGTACACCCATGGCCACATGACATAAGTTATTTAGCAATGATGATTCTATTGATGTTACCAGGAAATTATATAGATCAATGACTATAAAACTACAATATGTTGTTCATAGAAGGCTTGATATTGCATTATAAATTGGGATTCTTGCAATATTTTTTTGAAGTCCTAAGTAGAATAACATGATATTAAAAAAAAAAAACTAAGATATCTAAAAGGAACAAAATCTATCAATTATATTATAAGAAGAATGAAAAATCTAAACTAAAGGTGTTCATTTAATCAGATTGGGAAAAAGAAATTTATGACAAAAAAGTACAAGTGGAAGCTATTTGTTTCTGGGAAAGAGACTAGTTTAATGGACAAGCAAGAAGAAGAACTACATATCGCAATCAACATCTAGAGATGAATATTTGGCAGTAGTAGTGAATTATTCAAACATCATATGGATCAAACACTTGTTGAATGAAATGAATGAAGAGATCATTGATCAATTTTTATCTATTGTGATAACACAACTATTATAAACATATCAAAGAATCTTGTAATGGACAGAAAGACTAAGCATATTGCTATTAAGTATCATTAGTTGAGAGAGCTAGTTCAACATGAAGAAGTGACATTGTAGTATGCATACATGAATGAGAAAATAGATGGTATTGTCACTAAAGTTTTAACATAAGAATGTTCATGAATATCTAATAGGTAAATTAGGGATGATCGCTAGGCAAGGCTACTTAAACTAATATGGAGCTCTAAATCAAATATGTTGATCAAAATATATTACAAGTTAATACTAACAATCCTACTTTAGGAGTTGTATAAAGTAGAGAAGGAAGAAGGACAAATGATGAGTCAATAACACACATATTACATATTGAGAAATTGGTACTAACATCAAGATATCTACATGATCAATATGTAAGCAATAAATGAAGCATCTTTGGCATTATTGTCAAATAGGTAAATATATAGAGATTCGGTTACAATGGACTAATAAGACAATGGTGGAGAATATAGTAGTTACCTATGAGGAACAAGAAGGAGGGAGTAATACTAAATTAAACAAGGAATATTTCAAAGGATTTCATAAACCTTATGCAAATTATTACCATGAATATACAAGAATCTGATTGATTTCATGATTTGATAAGATAGAGGGAGTTATGTATTGCATATAAGAGTTGCATGAATGGGAATCAAAATGAAAGTAAAAGAAAGATTGTTGGACACAAAGATGAGAATCAAATTAAAAATAAGGATATTAATAATGGGATAATACTAGACATAGAGAAAGTTTTCTCGATATAGTAAATGCTTTGGATTGTATGGTAACTAGAGGTGTTTCCATCAATGCCAAAGAGTGATATTATTGGAAACTACAATTAGGATAATTCTTATATAGTAATTGATATCAAATGTAACTAGTAAGAATTTTATTTATCTGACCTATGTGTCATATATAGATGATTGATGAAGAGGATTTGAGAAGTTGGTCATAATAATAGCACCTAGAATAAAGGTTGAGTTATGGGAAGAAACTACAATGGGAATTTGATTAGATATACTTTGACAAGATAAAGTGATTGTTTAATTCATGCTACAAGTGTAGAAGATAGTTAAACTAAATCCTTGAAGGAGTGATCAATTATTAATCAAATGTATAGGCTTCATGAAGCAATAGAGAAAAAGATCAAGGAACTTGATGCTAATGTCCATTGAGTAATAGTATGTGCTAAGAAAAAGCAGTTTGACCAAGCATCAATATTGATCAAGCCTCAGTATATGTACTAAGAAAAAAAGGTAGTATCAACTGAGAAACCTAGTGATGAATGAGAATTAGAACACAATGTTGGATGAAGGATAATATTTAATAGTTTATGAGAAAATCATGATTTCCAACTAACAAAGTTGATTTCTTGGAATATGTAAAGAATTTTAAAGATAAAGATGAATGAATTGGAATATTTAAAGCAGAAAAATTGTGTTTGCATATTTCTATGTAAGGATTAATGGAGAAGTTTGGAGAAGTTCATAGAAAAGAAAAGAGGAGACAAAATGTTGACCAAATAAGGTGAATCTAACTTGAAACTAAGATCTATAGTGGTTTAAGCAAAAAAATGATTAGGGTTACCTTTTTGAGGAGGTACAAGGGCTAACTTAGCAAGGGTTGGAGTTTTTGATGATGCTATTAATTGGAAAACTTAAGAAGGAGGATGAGAAGAGTTGTGAAGAAGTGAAGAGTGATTGTTTGAAGGGTTGCCAAGTAGATCAAACATAGAGATCATAATGGAGGCTAGCTTGTGGATCAAAATGTGAATTAAAATGACATTTGTATTTGCAAAGTGAGATGTATTTATCAGATCAAAACCTTCTATTGCTTTCTAACAATTTTACTACTATCAAAATCCTTTGATCAAGGTTGACCTAATTGTCATATGTAAATCCTTTAATCAAGCTGGCATTCTAATGGAATGTTCTAAAGTCCTCTAACAAGGCTACTCCTAATAGGGTGATTAAATCCTTTAACAATATCATACTTAACTATGTATTTCATAACCTTTAATAGGGTTGGACCCTTAAAAAGCTCACTTTTTTTTGGTGGTTTTTCCCAAATTGGGTTTCCACATTATGTTCTAGTGTTGATCTTGTGTGGATGTTATTTGTGATTATTTACTTTTAATATTTTACATTCTACAAGTCTGTCATAATTAGGATAGTGGACTACTAGTTGATGTTACTAATAATCTTCCATAGAGACAAGGATAATGAATGTCAAGATCTCAAGCTGTTTAAGTATTTGGTTGTTCAATTGGTACATCTAAACATTACATAATTAATCCCCCCCCTCTCGTCGCCCCCATTTATTCCAAACATTCGAACATTAATGGCTACATGACATCAAATCAGTGAGTGTCTATTGGCATAACCCTTGCATCTTCTTTGGATGCAAGTGCTAATATGCTAATATTTATAACATTTGATGTTCTTTTCTCACTAAAGTCCTCTTGGTGGAGGATTATAACAAATTTTTTATAACCTAGTGTCATTAAATTTATCACTCCATATTAAGATTTTTGAAACTTTACAAATTTTGAGAAAACAAATTAGTAATAATATTATAAAGTAGTTTCCTCAGATAGATTAGGTTCTGGACATCCCAGTTATAAAAATATATATTTGTATAAAATAAATGACAAGGCTACATGGAACCTAAGTTCTACCAAATTTGTGATTAAAAAAGAACTTAAAATTTTATAATAATAATAATAAGGCTAAATTAAAATAATAAATAATATTTATAATTAAATTTAGAATTCGTAAAATATAAATATATTAATTTTTAAATAAAGAAACATTTAATGGGGGCTACGATGTAAATGATTTGTAAAACTAAGTCTTAATAAATAAAATTATTGATTTGAATTTTTTAAATTTAAAATTTGTTTTCTTTAGAGATTAAAACTTGAAAGAACCTCTTCAATTGTTTAAAATTTTTCATTAATTAAGATCTAGCAACCTTGCATTTTTTTTTCAAAGAAAACTACTTAGCTCCAATATATGCACTAAACTTTATGATAGAAACAATTTAGAAAGTTGAAATAAACACAAAGCTTACATAATACAACTAATACAACTAAGGTATTATAGCAAAATAGAAACACAATTAGTGAATATTGGGCAATTGAAAAGTAAAGAGTCAAACTTAAGATAATTTAAAGTGATAGAGGCAATAAACTATTTACAACAAACAATTTTCATGTTATAATAAAAAACAACAAAATACAAAATAACTTACCAAATTTACCATCCACCAACAATCTCCAACATCACTAATTCCTTTAATAAAAGGTCATAATGTACTAATAATAGCTTTATGCCTTTTTATTGTCATTGAAATATCAATAAAGATTGGTATTTATGGATAAATATTAATATGAATGTGTATTTTTATTGTTTATCTATCCCATTAAAGAAGAAAACTTTATCAACAAAATGTTAAAAATGATTTGTGGAAAATGAAAAAGTAACATCTAAGAACTCAAGTTCAAATATTTTAACTTTGTCAATATCTAATACTATGCACAAGCCTACTAAATAAAAATAAAATAAAACACCCACTTCAAATCCTTGACATAGCGAAGAAGATCATAAGACCACAATCAATGCCATGTAATTAAATATATTAAACTATAGGGCTAGGGCTCAATTGGAGAAGAACAATCTATCCTCACCAATGTAGAAGAAATCCTAGGCCCTGCCATGTAAAAAATAGAAACCTCAATCCAAAATTGTCTACAAATGTTCTCCAAAAACTAGAACCCACACTAACTTTGTCCATCATTCATTAATCCAAAAAGAACAGTGAACAATATTACTAAAAAGGGAAAACAACAAACACTAGCTAGGGCTTGAAACTTAGCCTAGTCGGCATACATCACTGTACATTGCTCTCCATCAATGCCATACAAGCCAAGAGAAGATTAAAGTCACATGGGATATATTGATAGAGTTTGGGTTAGTGAAACCATTGGATGCTCATTTTTCCCATTCTACTTAATGATGATTATTCTCTCGTGGAATGTTAGGGGGCTGAATAACATCACTAGACAAAAGGCTATTCAGAATCTAGTGGTTAATCATTCTCCTAATGTTTTTTGTATGAGACTAATCTCTTTGTGGAGTCTATGGTCCAACATGCCTCTAGTATTTGGACTCGTGTGCCATGCCACTGTGTTGGGGCTATGGATAGTGCTAGTGGTTTTGCTATCTTTTGGGATCTATAGAAAATTTCTCCCCTAGGCTAGGTGTCTTCTCACTTAGCTCTCTCTATGGTGGCTTTTTCTTTGGACTTAGGAGAGGTAATCATGATTACTAATGTGTATGCACCTATTGATTTTGTGGGAAAGGAGGAACTTTGGAGGTATATTTAGTATGTTAGAAATTGTCACCCTTTTCATCCTTTGGTGTTAGTAGGGGACTTCACTTCAATTTTAAGTCTCAATGAGAAGCAAGGTGGTTTGGCTAGATTGGAGCCTTCTTCAGCTCTTCTTCGATAACCAGATCGCTTTTGCATCTCTCTGATGTTAAGCATTCTAATGATCTCTATACTTGGAATAATCGAAGGAGTGGGGCTGATGCTATCTCAAAATGTCTGGACAGATTTCTTGTTTCTTGTTTCTTGTTTCTGGGTTAGTGGCACCCTTACTCTCTCTTTGGAAATCTTGGATTGGACGAGTTCTAATCATTGGTCAATCAATTTTTTTACTATTAGGACTTTTATTCCAAAGTGTCCACCTTTTAAATT
Source organism: Cupressus sempervirens (assembly GCA_028749045.1). Lineage (NCBI taxonomy): Eukaryota > Viridiplantae > Streptophyta > Pinopsida > Cupressales > Cupressaceae > Cupressus > Cupressus sempervirens. The sequence goes on along the minus strand of CM053790.1, from coordinate 636,279,543 downwards.
CTAGTTGATGTGGCTTCATGAATCCTCTCTTCGTGATTTTGTTTAATGTTGGTTGGGAGATGGCACCCTTACGTATGGTACTGCTATGTTTTCATTTTTGAAAAGGCTTCACTATGTTAAGAGGTAGCTCAGGATATGGAATAAAAAATGTTTTTGCAACCTTCACTCTATGAAGAGACTTGCTTAGGAAGATCTTGATGTCATCACTAGGTAGATTAGAGATCGAGGTTTCTCAGAGGATCTTGGAAGGGCCAAATCCCTTGCTTCTAGAGCTCTAGAAGAATGGGAACTTCGAGAGGAAATTTTTTGGAAGCAAAAGCCTACAGTTGATTGGCTCCAAGAAGGTGATTAGAACACTTCTTATTTCCATAAAACTATGCAATTTCATAAGAATTAGAGCAATATCTCTTCTTTTGTTAATTCTCAAGGTGGCAAATCAACTTCCTTGCCAGCTTTGTTGTAGGAGGCTACTTGGTACTTTTCTACCCTCTTCTCTGAGGACTCTCCTCCTATTGATAATGAATAAAATATTCTTTTTTCTTGTATTCCTTCCCTTATTACTTAAGAAATGAATGATTCTCTCATGCAACCGATCACTTTGGAAGAGCTAGAGGAGGTGATCTTTGGCATGCCTAAGAGAAAGGCTCCTAGTTTTGATGGATTTCTTGTTGATTTCTTTCAATAATTTTGGGACATCATTAAGCATGATTTGTCGGAGGTGGTTAAAGAATCCTATTCTAGTAAGCAGACACTTCAGGCATTGAATTCTACTTTTCTTACTCTTATTCCAAAAGGAGAGGGTGCTAATCAATTGGAGTCTTTTAGACCAATTGCATTATGTAATGTGGTTTACAAAGTCATTACTAAGTTGATTGCTAAGAGAATAAAAGTTTATCTCCTAATTATTATCTCAAAGGAACAAGGTGCTTTTGTTGCTAGAAGACATATTTTGGATAGGGTGGTTATTGCTACTGAGACTATTCACTCTATAGCTAGTTCAAGGGAGAGAACAATATTTGTTAAGCTGGATATGGCTAAGACCTACAATAGAGTAAAATGGAGTTTCCTAAGGAATATTCTTCTTACCTTTTGCTTTAGCTTTGACTAGGTGAGTTGGACTATGAGTTGTGTTACTTTTGCCTCTTTTTCGTTTCTTATTAATGGTCAACCTTCCTAGCTATTTGATGCCTCTAGGGGCCTCCGCCAATATGATCCTCTCTCCCCATATCTACTCATCATCATGGCTAAGGGCTTGGGTAGTTTCATTATGTATCAAGTGTCCCATAATTCTGGTTAGGGGTGGTAGTAGGGTAATGGTTTAGCTACTCTTTCTCACCTTCAATTTGTTGATGATTCCGCTCTTGTGAATCTTGCTAGGAACAAGGAAGCTGAAGCCTTTCGACATATTTGGATATTTATTTCACAACTTTAGGACAAAAAGCTAATGATCACAAATCTTCCATTTACTTTTTTAACACTCTTGATTCTATTCAGCAAAGTATTAATGATATCCTATGGTTTCCAATTAGGTTGCTTCCTTTTATTTATATTGGCATCCTTATTGTTGTTTCTAGACAACCACGAATCTTTTGGAAAAATTTGATTACCAAGCATTAGGATAAGGTAAATCATTAAACTCATAGATGGCTTTCTATTACTACTCAAGTTACTCTTCTTCAATCTATTATTCATTCTCTTCCTATTTATACAAGCATGGTTTAGGCAGCTCTTGTTTACTTTCTCAAGGAGTTTGATACTCTTTCTCAACAATTCCTTTGGAGTGGTAATTTGCATAGTGTTAAATGGAGTTTGATTATCTAGGAGACTATTTTTTGGCTTTAAAAGGAGGCTGGTCTTGGTCTTTGACTAGCTCTCTTGAGTAGGAAAGCATTGGCTGCTAAGCTTTATTGGCTATGGTGCTTGGGACAACATCAACTTTGGGCTTGTATTATCACCCATAAATATTTTTGTGGTGCTGATCCTTGCTCTATGTCTGCACTTCCACTTGAAGGTTGTGGTTGTATAGTATGGCATACTCTAAAGGCTGGTGTTGTGTTAGTCAAGAGAGGTCTATTTTGGATATGTAAGGGAAGTTTTGAGGCTTTTTTTTGGTCTGAAGTTTGGGATGGATTCCCATCCATATTATCCATGTACCCTCATCTTTAGACTCTTTGTGATTATTTTCTTGTTGTTGGATGGGATAAAGTAGTTCATTACAAGAATCCTTATCAATTGGGACCTATTGTTGGTTATAGATGGAAGCACTCTTTTGATTGGCATTCTAAAGGTACAGAGGTGGATCGTCAAGAACTTTCTCATATTCTGGCCTCTAGGGAGTGTTCCTCTTTGTTAGGACTAGATGTTTTGGCTTGGGGTAGTACCTTGTCTAGTAAATATCATTTCTATATTGGGTATCAAGATATAACTAGAAAATTATTTGGGTATGCCAAGGTCCCTTGGTAAAAACAAGTTTGGAATAAAGTTTCTTGGTCCAAATGCAATTTTTTCATGTGGCTAGTGGCACACAATTACTGTCTTATGTGGGATAATCTTTGTAAACATGGATTTAAGGCCTCTCTTATTGTGTTTTGTGTGGTAATGGGGAGGAGACCCATCTATTCTTCCATTGCTCCTTTTCTACTTAGCTATAGCACCTTTGGTGCAGTGCTTGGGGTTGTTCTTGTAGGCATGCTTCCTCTTTTCCTAAGTTCTGGGCCCACTTGGATGGTGCTCCCTCCAAGTCTTCTCCTCTGCATACTACTTGGATTGCTTGCCCATCATTCATTCTCTGGCATATTGAGCTAGAGAGGAATCATTGAATCTTCCAAGATGTTTAGATTGATGTTATGCATCTTTGGTTGAAGATCTCACATTCTCTTCAGGAAACTATTCAAGTGAAGTATGCACTAGATGGGGGTATGGATCTAGTTGATCTTGCTTAATACAACCACCTCAGTTTTCATCTTCAGGATGGAGTTGCAACTCAAATGTATCAAAGAGTGCCGAGGTAGCCTTAGCAATAGAGGAAAGGTCAGGTTAATTGGGATGGGCATTGGACTCCTCCTCCCTATGGAGTTCTAAAAATTAACACTGATGGTTCCTATTGGAGGAATCCAGGCCCTATTGGTATTGGGGGTGTGGCTTGTTATAGTTTTGGTGATGTTAAATTCTTTTTCTCAGTGTATAAGGGTGATAACACTAACAATCTAATGGAGGCTCAGGCCATTTTATATGTTATGGAACAATTTTGTTTGTGGAGATGGTGCAAGATTATCTATGAGTCTGACTCCCAAGTGGTGGTGAACTTGTTTGCCTTGCAGGATTTTAAGGATGTTAGTTAGTAGTTGGCCACTATTGTTAATTAGATTCTTCTCTTTTGTACCGCTCTTGAGTTCCTTAGGTTTACTCATGTTCCTCGTGAATGGAATAGAGCTACTAATTGTTTGGCCAAATGGGCTTCTGGTCATGCTTTAGGCTAAAATATTATGGCTAGGGGGCAACTTCTCTATGAGATGGTGCAAGAATTTGATGATCTTGTTGCTCAAGATAGAGCTCCTTGTTGGGCTCTGCTTGTTCTAATCCTTTCTATCCTAATAAATTTTTACCCCTCTTTTTCCATATATATATATATATATATATATATATATATATATATATATATATATATATATATATATATATATATATATATATATATATATATATATATATATATATATATATATATATATATATATATATATATATATATATATATATATATATATATATATATATCAAAGATCTATTGATCTAGTTAAATAATTCCAAATGAACAAATCATATTCCTAAATGAAAAACACTTACATTACAAGAAATAACACCAAATCATAGCCCCTGTTGCCTCTGCTGCACAGAACATGGACTAGTTTTTCATCTAAAAGTTACAATTGCAATCTCCTCTTCTTCTACCTACCCAAGACTAACATTGTTAGGGACACTTCTTATTCGTGAAGTCATTTTTGTGAGCAAAAGACCCATATCAAGTCACTTGGCCTTATTAAAGTGAGTACATGTGAGTGCAATGTTTGTAACAGCGAAGGCTTCTTCTACATAAAAGATGTTCCACCCATCCTTTTTAATTTTAGAGTCCACAACTTCTTCAAAATGGTTGTTCTCTATTAGGTGCCTTACACACCCTAGAATATGAAACTGACTTGAACCCCATGCTTGATCAACATGCATTTGTCCCATTATCGTCTCCAACACAACAATCCCAAAGCTGTAAACATTGTGTTTATATGGGAGCTTGTTATTCCAGCAATACTCTAGAGCCTAGTAACCTTTAGTACCTATTATTTTATCAGTTGACCTATGTGTCCCCTCCCAATCCACATACCTACAAAACCCAAAATTAACAAGCTTTGCCTCATTGTCACTACTATCCACAATGATATTTTGAGGCTTGATATCAACATGAATGATTTTATGAGAGTGTAAGAATTCAATTCCCTTGACCATAACCATTATCATTCTCAAGCTTTGCTTCCAACTGTAGACAAACCCTAAACAATTTCCTCTCAAATAGTCATCAAGATAACACCCATCTATATATATGTAGGCCAAGTAGGATATATTTTCTTCTATACACCAAGCATATAGTTTGTTTATGTTGATGTGATCCAATCCCTGTAGAAGTTCAACTTCATTCTCCACCCACATTTTGGTGTCAGGTGATTTGTGTTCCATTTCCTTTATAGCCAAATCTCTGCCTTGGAAGCCCGCCCTGTAAACTCGTGCAAATGTTCCTTCCCCAACTTTAAGAGACTCGTGGCAACAGCTTTTGATATAAGCAATCTGATCAAGTGTGAGGTTCAAATGAATATGTGTAGGCACAAGTGGCAGTTCTTGATTAGAGAAGAGACCTGAGTCTATATGTAAAATTCTTCCTCTTTCTCCAATCCCATTTATTTGAATTGTGTAATTACTATGAGTAGTAGTTCTCAGAGGAGCCATTTGCAGATTGGAAGATAAGCTTGACTGAACCTGATTTTGTTCAACAACAGCTCGCTCCTTTATATTTACTTGGGGTGAAGGTAAAGGGGAACTTGTTGCTTCCCGGTTTCGCTCGGGTTTGGACCTCATCTTGTAAATGATACCGAGTGTAACCAAATCACAATTGCAATCACTGCACCAGAGGAAAATGAAATAAAGTAAAATAAAATTGTTGCCAAATTTTTTTGATGGGGAAAACTAAATTTCGAAACTTACAAATTACTTACCAAATACGACAGAAATTATTGACACTTTTTGTGAATGCGTCCGATAAAATGGTAACTGTCATTAGTTAACAATAACAAAGAATAAAGAAAAACATAAGATTTTTATGGTTTCGCAAGAACAATGAGACTTTACCTTCGGGAGAAGGTGGTTGAAAATCCAGCTGGGAGGTTGAACATCAAGAAACTGTAATGATCAGATGAACAAAAGAAACCTAAATTAACAATCAGAAATACAAAAAGATGTACGAAGTCTACGAAAAAGAGACTGAAAAGATCCACACCTTGAAATATCAGATCTCAGAATCTAGCAGAATCTGTGATACTTTGCTTGAAGAAGATAGCCCTCTCTTTTTACTCTACCATAGTGAAGAATTCTTTTTAGAGAGCTCAACTGCAATGGTAGATGGCCCTCTCTTTTAGCTTTACAATGGAGAAAATAGCTTTGTATTCTGTGGCTGTTTCACAGGAGCAGTCCGAGACAAGTTTTAAGGTAGGGAAGAACAGGAAATAAAATAAAATGTCATGGGTCTTCCTTTTAATTTCCTGGTTGCTTCTCAAACGCAACCCAGGCCAAATAATATAAAGTGGGGATGAAACAGGACAATGAGATAGGACAAAACAACCTCCACTGTGGAAGAAACTGGTTACACTGAACTTCCTCCTAAATTATTTGATTTTGTAGGAGGGGAATGCAAAATCATGTTTAGTCAAAGCTATCTTTACAACGAAGATGATAAATGATCTATCAAAGAAGAGGCTTTCAATTATATAATTTATACTTTGTAGAGGAGGTTTGTTTGTGGTTTTTTTTAATGTGGCTTGTAAATTTATCTTGCCTAGCAGTCACTGGAATAATTTGTGCAACTGCTGGTTCTTACTTAAAAAAATTTAGAAAATAAAAATTTAGATGAATAAATTTTAAAAAAGAGCAAAACATAGTGAGACATGATAAATTTTTAATAAGTTATTTTTCTTTTTTTAATGTTTATAATTATTTAATAAGTAATTGTAGAAAAAAGAAGAAGTTTATTCTATTACTTATTAAGAGCTTATTCTTTTAAAATTCAAACAACTCATATTCTATAAGAAAAGATCCAATCTTTTTCAACCCATTTTTTAATCATTATTTATTTTCTACAAACAATTGTTCTTTAATTAAAGTAGAAAAAGATTAGACTTCCATTTTTTTCAATGTTTATCAGCTATTCATCTTTTATCAATCTAGTTTTTCTTGGAGATATAAGATTATCTATTAGCATTTAATTTTTTCAATTTGTGACACTATGTATGCGAGTTTTATTTTTTATTTTTTATAAAACATAAACTATGAATATTTTATTAATTTATAAGTATAAACACTAATAAAAAGGTAGATAGACTATTGAATCTAACAATAATGACATTCTCTCAATCTAGTCATTGGAAAGTATAATGAATGCCACATGGGGATAAAATCTTGATTATTTACCAACTGGACAACTTTTACTTTGGATCCTTGAACTTTAGCTCAACCATGTGATAATCATTGGAATTGAATTCCAATTGATTAGTTATTTGTTAATGAATAAGGATATTACTATATGAAAAAATAATCTTCCCAATCCATGTCAAACCCTATATTTGCTAATTGATCTGCCACATTATTTGCCTCCATGTAATAATAGACCACAACAATTCATGGTACGAAACATCAAGGACAACTTCCTTCATAGTTGGTTTTATTTTTCCGAAGGACAACTTCCTTCACCCCAAGCATGGTGTGTAATTGAAGCTATTGTGGTAATGCCAAAGGTTTAGTGAAGATGTGTGAAACATACTCTTTTGTAGAAATGTACTCCATGATGAGAACACCATGCTATATCAACTAGTGGATCAAGTGCATTTGGATCTCTATGTGCTTAGTATGTTGATGCTTCATTGGGTTGTGAGAAATGTGAACAACACTCTAATTGTCACACCAAATCAAGAGGAAACCCAAACTCACTAATCAAATAGTGAAGCAACAAAATCTCACAACTAGCTAACACTAATACTTGGCAATTAGACTATGAAGATGATAATGCAATGCATGATTGCTTCTTGCAACACTATGTGATAAGAGTAAAATCAAGACAAAAAATGAAGCCAGGATAAAAAATTTGATCATCAAAATCAATAGCCCAATTTTAGCCCATAAAACCAACAATGTGTGTGGATCATGTAGTGTATTGAAAGTCATAATGTGTAGTTCCTCTAATGTATACATCAAAATAGGTTTGATGTGTTAAATTTCATGGATTACTACAAATGTACTAATAAATGCCATTATGTTAGGTATGCATTTTCTAATTTCCAACAATCTCTTATTTATATATAAAAGTGAGTAATGAGTAGGCATGTCCCTTCATAGGACATTTCTATTCATTAATATAATCACAATCTTATAGTTATGTCATCTCAAATATATAAAAATATATATGCATTTCATATATACATATATACATTTGCTACAATTTCTCTAAGAGAAGCTATAAAACATCAACACTTCCTCTTAGCTAGAGAGGATAAACACATGACATATATTACACCATTGGTAATATTAGGAATGAAAAATTTTAAGGATATATTTGATCAGAAGACATTCAACATTTTGAAATCATATTTGATATCATGAGTATTGATCTTCTAGAATATCAACATATGATATTCACCCATTATGCAAATAGGGTTATGATATCACATCTGATACCAAGAGTATTGTTCTCCTAGAATATCAACATCTAATATTCGCCAAGTACTCAAATAAAGTGTGATATCACATCTAATATCAAGAATATTGGCCTCCAAAAATATCAATGATATTCACCAAATACTCTGAGATGCAAGGCATTCACCATTTACTCAAATTAATTGATTTCATAAACAAGTTATTGTAAGATCACCACCTTACAACAACTTCTCCAAATACAAGTGATGATCCTTTGGAAGTCATCACTTTGTCATGATATACACAAGGGGTAGGCCCATTAAAAATCCCATGGTCATGAGGTATATTTATGAATCACATTCCTCTTGACTGCTACAATTTATTGATCACTAGAGAATCCATCTCAATATAGTTTACTCACTCTGAATCAATAAAAATAACATTACCCAAGGTTGAGTGAATCACATCCTTTGTCTGCTCCCTCTCTTTCAAGGTTGCCCCTAATGAAATGTTGAGATCCCTCTAAATCTCAATCTCCCTCTTCCTACAATAACATACTTGTAGGAAAAGATCAAGGCAAAAAAATCTCTTATGGGATGCATAAAAAAACACAAATAAGAATGTTAATTAGACTGATAGGTATTTAACACCTCCATGTTAATAACAATAACACATAATACTTAATATTTTACCTCTCATACTCCCATATTGGATCTCACTATCATTACATGAAATTTTAAATGTCATCAAATATAATTATACACATACAAATACATATATGTAATTAATTGTCACATATATCCACACATATTACTTATCCAATTTTATTTTTTATCTAATAATAATTACCTTAATTTCATACAGTGACATTAAGCCATTTATATATAGAGATGTGTGATGATAGAAATTAATCATTTTATAAGAAAATATAAGAATCTCCTTGTATCCATTAATTAATATATCTATAAGTATCATTCTTAATTTGATACAAGATTCATGAATAATAAATTCCTATATATAAATTTAAGTATGTTACAATTGCATAACATAATATCAACTTAAAACATGTCTTACCTTTCATACCTATTTAGGCGTCGGTCCTAACACCCAACACCCTCTATTCCAACCTTTGATACGTGCTGCCTATACCTCTTGTGAGCTGTGTATGTGTCATTGGCCGATCATACTCGCGACAAGCTATTCCATTCCACGATGCATTATCTTCATAATTAACACCCTTAAATTGCCCATGGGACCCACGGTCCTTTCTTGTAGTAACCACTAATGGGTATCGTCTTCTGATCCAATCGAGCCCCATAATATATTTCCTCTTTACCTTTAATCCAGTTTAGAAGTTTCCACTTGTATTCATTTACAACGTAAGTTATCTGTATTCGAATTTATCTGATTTCTAATTTCTTCATTCTGCTTCCCGATCCATCAAGTTGCCAAAAAATTTAGTCTATTTCTCTATGCGCTTGTATAACTAGCTATAATATATTTCTTAATGCACCATAAAATTCATTTCCATTGCCTCCTCCTATGGATGTCATTATTCTTCTGGATATTATGATCAAGAAATATTTCCCTGCACAACTTCTCTAATTTAATCGCAAGTTCTCCTCCTGAATGATGATAGGAGTAAGGTTGCTTCACTCTTTGATGGCTTTTCATGTATCAACTTTGACTTGAAAAGGAAATAAATTTCCTATGCATGTCTCTCAGGCCAATGATTGTGTCCAGTCTGTCGTATAAATGAGCGCTCTCCAAAGAGACTCCAATTTGTAGTTGTCGTGCTCAAACTCCACACAACCTCCCTAATACTTACAAAAACAAGCCTAAAACATCTATTTTTTTTCAATGTGGGTAGGCACTTAAGAGCCCCTATGTTTGATACTTCAATGACCCTAGCTTTCTCATGGGTCCAATATTTTCCATCTAGCATGCAGACAATAAGATGTATAAGATGTCCAAAAGAAATGATGGTATACTGCAATTTTTATTTCTTATATTTAAAACTAGGCTTTGATATCATGTTGAATTTCATGGATTGTACTAAATGTACTAAGCATTGCCATTATGTTAGGTATGTATTTTCCAATTTTCTAAAATCTTTTATTTAAATATATTAGTGAGTAAAGAGTAGACATGTCCTTTCATGGGACATGTCTATTCATTAATAAAATCACAATCTTATAGTTATGTTATCTCTAATACACACACACACACACACACACACACACACACATCTATGGTACAATTTATGTGAGAGAACCTATGAAACATTAACATGATGACTTGACAATGGCTCTCATGAGGATGATAGTATAGCTAAGAAACAAGGCCAAACACATACTAACCAAATGCCTCTACAAAGTAGAATCCATAGGAACAATAGTGCAAGAGGTAGACAAAACAATAGTCGAGTAAAATAGTGTGGGATAGGAATGCAATCAAGCATATTAAATTGTTGGAGCATATAAACATACTTCTACTAACAAATGGAAATATCATTTGAGTTCTAGGTAACCTATAGAACCAAGAAAATAGTGCATAAGACCAAGATCAACCATCTCAAATTGTTCTATCAAAGCTCTTTGAATACTATAAATCATGGAGAATGAGCTATCTACAATGATGAGATCATCAACACATATCACAAGAATTACAGCATCAATTCCCTAATGTTGAATGTGCATTGTGTGATTACAATGATACCATGTAAAGTGTGAAGAAAGAAAGAATAATTCCATCTTCTCGTATCAACTTAAAGAGCTCGTTTGAGACCATACAATGTGTTTCAAGGCATTTAAACTAAAGAAGAATTATATGCAAAACCGTAAGGCTTCTCCATATATATCTCCTCAAGAAGGTGACCATGCAAGAATAAACTCTTCAATACATATAATAGATTGGCTATCCTTGTGAAGCTAGTAGTGAAACTACAAAGAAAATAGAATTTATCTCAGTGAGAGGAGGAAACGTCTTAAAGTATTCAATACCCTCCACTTGAGAGAATCCATTTGGGTAAAGGTGAGCCTCACACTTATGTTGTAATATTTAGAATAATTGAGAAGGGAGTGTGAATCAATTATCCAAGGTCCAAATGTACAAATAAAACTTTCTAGTACTTAGCATATTAATATCCATATATTCATGTCATGCATGCATCCATTAGATCATCTAATATCAAAAAAATTGTAAATTATTGTCCTAGGTAAAAAAAGCTTTGCAAAAATTTAAACATGAAATATCACAGATTTAATAACACATTTAACACAAGGATTTAACATGGAAACCCAATTTGAGAAAATCCACTAGTAACATGCTGCTGAATTTCACTCTTCTAAAGTGAGCCTTGCTAGGATCCAACCTTGTTAAACGTTACAATGCAAACTATTAAATGCTACTTGGTTAAAATATTTGAATCACCCTATTAAGAGTGAGCCTTGTTAGAGGACTTTAGAGCATTCTATTAGAATGTCACCCTATTAGAAGATTTACTCATGCCTATTAGGTCAACCCTAATTCAAAGGATTTATCCAAACTGATACAATTGTTGGAAAGTAGCAGTAAGACTTGATCTAGTAACAAAATAACTTACTTGTAGATAACATATGTCTATTTAGCTCTTCATTGTGCTTGGGATTAGATCTCTTCCATCTTTGACAGCTTGTTCACCCCTTCAAGCCTTCACCTCCTTTAGCCTTCCTACTGTGTATGTCATTTGCAAATTCACCCCTTAAGCCCTCATATGAAGTAACACAAACAAACTTCTACTATGTTTGTATTCACTTATCTAGCTCGTACTTAGGCTACAACAACCATTAGCAACCATTGCTTCTAGTTTAGAACTCTCTTAAATAGAGAATTTTGATCTTTTTTAGCTTAACCACAATCACACATTTTAGGGTTAGGTAAGATTCATTGAATTTAACCAGCTTTCTATTTTTTTCTTCCTTTATGAACTTCCTTTGCAACTATTATCAAATTCACCTCAAAATAGTTTATCTTGAATTTTGTGCCTACAAATTATCAAGCTTATCTTCCACATGTTTCACAAAATTTAATAAATCAACTTTTTCATCTCAAATTACTTATATCTTCAATCAAACTCTTTATGCTATCACTTAGAAATAACTAACTTTTGATGTTTGGCCAACACTGGGTTGCTTGGCATCCACTAAACTTTACTTGGAACATACTATATTTTTATTGATGCTCAAAACATACTAAATTTTCTTAGCATACGTTATTTCTTCACTTTTCTCAGCACCAACTATTTTTTTTCTTGGCTTGAACTAACATCGCTCGGATCCTACTATTCACTCAGTCAAGCTTAGTAGACACATTTTTCTTTCCTTCTTCTTCTTCACTTTTCTACTCTATCTATCCATTGTAGCCTTAAGTAGATATATAATATACTACATCATCAATGTCTTACCTAGTCTTAGTCCTTTTATACACCATATAACTCAACCTTTCTCTAGGTACTTTTGTTATCCTATGTTCTTCAAATTCTTTTCATCAATCAATCAAATGATAACATTTAGACCAAAGTAAGAAATTATCTTATCAACAAGTAGTAGGTTTGATGTTGCTAACAAAATAATTATTTTTCCACATTCTTATACTTGCAATAATCTTCTTTGCTCAAAAATCTCCATGCTTGGCATATATGGAAAACCAATACCAAATAGAAAACTTAATACTTTGTATTGAGATCTCTCACTCTATAAGTGTCATTCCTTCTTCTATATAGGCTACTATAAAATTTCCTTTGTTCTGATCAACTCTATAGATCTCTTTGTGTGTGCCTTTTTGACAAATTCCTTAGCAACCCAATAAAATTTCTCCCTCATTTCATCAAGTAAAATCTCTCTCTCTTTGATTTATCTCTCCTTATTTGACAAAAAAATCATTCTTAAGTTATATTTCTTTCTCTTTCTATATGTAAATCATTTCCCCCTCTTTGAAAACAATTCCAAAGACTTGCCATCTCTCCATGTAGATACCAACAATTTAGGTTCTCCCTCTGTCACCTTGCATGTGACTGTAATTTTTCTATTTGAAATCCTTTATTTTAGTCAAATTATATAGTATAATCCCCTACATCAAATTGTAAGATATGAAATTCAACTTAGTTAATGTAGGGCACTACTCTTGGTTCTCAAGTTGGTTTGGATAGGGGTGACACCCATACTTTACCTCTTAGATACTCATTAGCATCCTTAGGTAAAGAATTTGTGAATATTTCAGCTATATGTTCCTTTGTATTCATATATTCCATTCTCATTTATTTTTCTTGAACCAACTCTCTCAAGTAATGACACTTGATTGCAATGTGTTTTTATCTTTGTATGCATCACAAGGTTCTTAGATATGTTTATAGCACTTGTGATGTCACTGTATATTACAAAATGTTCAGTGATTTCCTCCTTCATTCCTTTTAGTAACTATTTAATCCCCCCAAAATTGGTAGAATTCACTACCACAACCACATATTCAGCTTTAGTAGTAGACTATGAAATACAATTATGTCTCTTACTAGTCCATGACACTGATATTTTTCCCAAGAAAAATTCTCCACCACTTGTGCTCTTTTTTTCATCTATGTTTCTAGCCCAATCAACACCAGTGTAGGGTCTCAATTCAAACTTTCCATTCTTCTTGCAATATAGACCATAGCCTTTTTTCTATTTTAGATATCTCATAATGTTTTTTTATAGCCATTAAGTCCCAATAATCCCAGTAGCTAGAGAATTATCAAGTCCGCTATGTAGTACATATTGCAATTTACCAATAATAGACTTGTATAATATTTGATTTACCTCTAAAGAATTATCAATCTTTGATAGTTTGTGTCCTATCACCATAGGAGTGCTAACTAGCTTTAAATCTTCCATTCCAAAAAATTTCAAGATTTCCTTTAAATATTTGGATTGATTAATGTAAATACCATACTTCATCTGATATACTTCCAAATCAATAATGAACTTTATCTCATCAAACATAGACATCTCAAATTCTTTCATCATTTCATTTGCGAATGTCTTGCATAAGGCATTTTGTCCTCCAAATATTATATCATCAACATATATTTTAGCTATAGAAATTCCTTTACCTCCTTTTTTCTTCAAAGATAAGTAGATTTTATTATCTATCTTTTGAAAACAAATCTTCACAAGATAATTCAGTAGTCTTACATACCATGCTCTAAGAGCTTACTTTAAACCATATAAAGCCTTGTGTAATCTATAAAACATGCTACTTTTTTTTGGATAAAAAAATCCCTCAGGTTGTTCAATCTAAACCTCCTCTTCCAATATACCATTCAAAAGTTTAGACTTTACATCCATTTGACAAAATTTGAAACCTTTGTAAAAAGAGTAAGAAAGAATATTTCTTACTCCTTCCAATCTTGCAACTAGGAAAAATGTCTCTCCATAGTCAATTCCCTCTTCTTGTGCATATTCTTTGCATAATAATCTTGACTTGTTCTTGTTACTTCACCATTCTCATCTAACTTGTTTTTGTATACCCACTTAATTCCAATAACATTCTTGCCCTATGGTCTAGGTACAAGTGATGATGTCTTGTTCTTCTCAATCTGATCAATTTCTTCATTCATAGTTTGAATACATTCTTCATTTTTCTAATACATCTTTCACTATTCTAGGTTCATTCACACTTAACAAACATGTATTATTTGTCAGTCTATTCCTTGTCATTGGTCCATCTTCTCCTCCTCCACTGAGTTTTTCTATAGGGTGATGTGTTCTATCATATTTTGATGTCTTTAGTTCTATTCTTCTTTCTTCAACAAGAGGTCTAAAGTCATGAAGTTCAATTTCAGATTCACTATGTGCTTCTATATTTGGTAATTCAACATTCCTCTCTTGTACATTAATCTTATCATCAGAGTGTGTACTTCAGCTTTTGATTGTAACTTGGCTCTTGAATGCAACTCGACATCCATTGTATGTCTTAGAAGTCATAGATTCTTGCTGATTAGTAACTTGGTTCTTATAATTCATTAGTCATGCATGCATAGTAATCCATAGAGGATTTGTAGTTCTTCGGTTCCTCCTTTGGTTCATCTTCATGCACCTTTTTATATTCATCAATCTTTACATTTGCACCTTCCAAAACTTTGTTAGCATTAGTATTCAAACACTTATAAGCTTTACTTCTTGTGGAATATCCTAGGAATATATGTTCATCACTTTTAGCATCAAATTTACCCTTTATTTCCCTTCAAAATGTAGAACTTTCTTCCAAATACCTTAAAATATTTCATTCAGTGGGTGGTTATATGTACCATAACTCAAAAGGTGTAATATTTGTACCTTTCTTGACTTGTTCTCTATTAAAAGTATAGATGGTTGTACTACTATCTTCTCTCCAATATTTCAAAGAAATATTCTTACCCATCATCACTATCCTAGCACAATCCATTACTAAGTTGTTTCTCTTTTTAGCAATCCCATTTTTTGGAGGGGTTCTAGGTACATAACTTTGTCTTTTGATTTCTATATAAATACAAAAACTATTGAATTCATTTGATGTAAACTCTCCACCTATATCAGATCTCATACATCTCAAACTTTTATCTATTTCCTTTTCAACTCTTGCCAAGTACCACTTAAAAATTTTAAAGGCATCATATTTCTCTCTTAAAAACATATACTTCCTCATCCTAGAATAATCATCAACAAATAACATAAAATATTTGTCACCTTTGTAGCTTTGCACATTAACTAGTCAACATAAGTCGGTATGAACTAACTCAATAATTTCATTTGAAGTATGATTCTTACTCTTAAAAGTAGACCAAGTCATCTTGCCTAAGTGACATTGTTTGAAAATCACATTATCAAGTTTCTTCAATTTTGGAAACATTGATCTCATTTTGGTTTTGACAAGGTAGTGATAAAACACTTAGTCATTATCTAGCAGAAATATAGTGCAAGCCAAGTGTATGGTGTATGTCGAGCATAAGGCTCCAAGAAATACATGTTGAGCAATATGATAGTTAGTGCCAATAACTAGTAGTTGTCAAGCAATCAATGTATGATGACCCATTCAAGTGCTAGGCTAATGGAAGAAGCCAAGAAAACTAGTATGTGCAAAGTGATTCAGGTGTTGAGTAAATAGTGAGTGCCAAGATATTTAGGTAAAAATAAAAAGTTGTGTCACCTTTCAGGCTAACTTATCAAAAAAATTAAATTTGATTATCTCTATCTCAAACTCAATTTTGTTCAAACATAAAAATCTAGACAAATTCATTCTAGCTAAGTTATATATGGTCTCACACTTTTCCAATTGGAAATGTCTATTAAATACATATTTTATACTAGTTTGTATCCAATTACTAAAGAACTAAAATTATTTTAGAAAATTTGGATTTTAATAACTCTTATTATTTTTTATGGTGACTTTTTAATAAAATATTAGTACCATTTTATTAAAGCTCAAAGTAAAAAATATTCTCATATAAAGTTTATAGTGTTTTAATTAGATGTAGTATATTATAAGTAAAAATTCTACAAGCATGTATCTTAACACTTGAAAAGCCATTGATTTTGAGAAATAAAAAAATTATTAAATCATACCAAAAATATATAGAAATTATATGACATTCTATAAGAGAAAATGCTCTTCAAGAATTATAAATTTTCTCCTAGTTAGAATAGATTTCTTTTGAAAAATGTGGTGGGATATGAAAACTATCAATTTCAGGTGAGTTGAAATTTGAAACATTATATATATATATATATATATATATAGCAAATTTTTATATTTGATTGTTCTAGCTATGTATGTTATCTATAACATAGTCTGAGATCAAAGGGAAATAAATTTATTTTCATATATTTTTGTGTTGGGAACTATACCCCTAATTTTCAGCATTTTTCAATAGCTAAAAAATTATCTATAAAAATTAGGGAAATATATCAATTCTTATTCCAAATAATTATAAAAAATATAATCTTGAACTTCATCCATTTCTACACATTTCATTAGTTTACTTCATTTTCAAATTCCAAATAATAAAACCAATTTTATGTCATTGAAGGTGAATAGTTATACTTTTGTTAGCCTTTTTCATTACAAAAGGGTGACATAGGTTTGTGCTTTTACCCATTCAAAATTTGAGTTACGACATTAAAAGCATAGTGTAGGCCTGGCAATAGAGTCTTTGGATGCTGAGTAACTAGTCAAGGACATACTTGTTTTTAATTGCACAAACTAATATGTAAATCATTTTTTTCCAACATAAACATTATTTCTCAATTGTAGAAGATAAGGATTGAATTATATTTAGGATACCTATGTGATACATGTAACTAGCTAGAAAAGGGAATGAATTAGGCAAAAGTAAGGATTGACCACAACCATTGATCATGACCTATCCCATCTATGCCTATACCTATTTGAGGTAAAACCCTAAAGAGTTTTATAATGTTAGAGAGTGATACACATGTGCAAGTAGATGAATGCTAAGTGTAGAGCTATCAATCATGGTGGCATAATGGCTAAGATAGAGTTACATATTGTAGAATTAGTTTAAGGAGAACAAACAAATGCAATGAAATGATAGAAAAGAAATATCTGATTAGGAGGACCAAGGATTGAATAATTAGAAGGATATTTTACATTAAGTAATAAGGTGTTATTTGAAGGACTGGGTTTTGGATCATTCTAACAGATGATTTCAAGTAAATCTCTTAATAGAGTAGTCCTGATAGGCTATTGTAAATCACTTAACTAAGTGTTTTCTTAATTTTGAGTTTTAAATACTTTTGCAAGGTGAGACCTAATAGTCTTGTAAGACTTTGATAGGGAATATCTTGCATAGGGTACATCATAGCTTATTATCAAAATTTTTTAGCAACAATTGGCCATACTTTACAACTATAGTAGTGAAGATTATTGGGTGTCATCCTTGCCTTATTTTGAACTTCCCCTTGAAGGGTTTCTAGGTAACCAAATTACTTGTTCTATGTGTTTAATTTTCTTTATTCTATGGATGTGATGTATGGTTACTTATTTTAGTTTACATGCTAAATTATGAGATGGATGTATGGTGAATTGGTCTAAGGTTAATATTTGAAGCATTGTTTCACCATCCCCCACCCCCTCTTAAAATTTACTTTTCCATTGTCAATTCCAACAATTGGTATCAGAGAGAAGCTCTCTTGAAGGAAGTCTTGACATCTTGAGAGAAAAAGATCTTGAAGATGGAATTCTACTTATTGGAAAAGAATATTGATAACTAGAAGATTGAAATACAACTTGTCCTAAATTAGTTGAATGAAGAAAGGGATGTACTATAAAAGTCATTGAAGAGAAGGAAAGAAATAGCTATTCAATAAATGACACACAATATAAAGGGATAGACCTTACTGGATGATTTGAAGGTGGAAACTCAGAAGAGTTTGATGTAGAAATTGTAGATCAGATGGAAAAGAATGAAGCCCTAAATAAGGAAATTAGGAAACTCAAAAAAGAAAAAGAAGTACAATCAATATTTCTATGTGAAATGATTGAATGAAAAATAAAGTTGAGGAAGAAAAAGTCATGATTGAGGAAGATAAGAGAGTACTAACTAATTGACTTGAAGAAAAGACATTAGATGTGCAAAATCTTACCAGGATGCAATTGAATACTTCAACCCAAAAAGAAGACCATGTATCTCAAGACTGAATTATAAAATTGGTCATCTCCCAAAGAGTAATGTTATTTCTCTCAACAAAACCATTCTATTGAGGGGTATAAGTTACTCAAAATTAATGAAGTAAACCATGCTTAGTGCAAAATTATTGAAAGCCTAATTATCATACTCCCCCCTATTATTAGTGCATATTTTTTTGACATAAAATCTTGACTACTAGTCCACAAACATATTAAAGGTTTGAAAGGAATAAAAAATGTGATATTTTTACTTGAGAATGTATTCCCATATACAATGACATAAGTCATCAAAAAAAGTGAGCACATATAAGGACCCTGAAAGAAAAGGAGTGGAAATGATATAAGATCATTATGGAGTAGATGTAAAGGCACCTTAACACATGTGTCTTTTTAGGAGGAAATGTATCTTGATGACACTTTCCAAGAATGTATCCATGGAAAACATTATCAGTGCAAGAGATTTGTGCTAACCCAACAAAAAACTCACGTATACTCATCTACTATAAATACATGTAGTTGACATAGCTTAAATTCTCATGCCAAAGATTTCTAAACATGTCTGCATGTACAATAACAAAGAAACCCAAACTATTTGAGCTCTCAAAGCTATTAAACATGTATAAAGTCAGTTGGGGATCAATACTTCTAATAGCCATAATCATAGAGGAATAATAAAGATATCTAATAACTATGTCATGTGAAGAAAACTCAACTACCTTATTGGATCCAGAATGGAAAATTTGATAAATAGAAAGGAGTTCCATTAAAATTTCAAGAACAAGAACTACATACTAAGGAGAATTACCATCTTATGAAAGTAAACCTAAACTAAGAACTAGGATTTGTGTTGAGTCAGCAACTTCAATATGTGAAGTATCACCATGGATAAGTGCAGTGACCATGTCCATAAATGTGTCATATGGTGTGAATATGACCAATGTAAATTTTTAAAAGTAGAATGTTCTTTCTTGTAGACGAGGAAGGAAGATCGTGATGTTATTGCAAGGCTTCCTCTAAAGCCTCTAGCTATTTCACACACCCAAAAACTAGATGTACTTCATTGCCATAGAAAATGCAAGGATCACTTGTGATCTTCTTAGTGTTGGAGGAAGATTAACTAGATTGAAGATATTTACCCTATTTGGAATTGGGTGGTGGTTTCAAAATAGATTTCAATGGTGGCTTGGAGGAAGTCTCACTATGAATTGAATTTTTCTTGGGAGTTAGTTTCATCTTTGGCTTTCCTTTAGATGTGTGTGAAAATAATGCCTTATTTTTTTGTCCTATTAGAGAGTCTAACTATGTAAGCTTGGTGTACTCACTAGTTAACTAATAAAAAAAAATCAAATATAGGCATGGTTAATCAAGGACCCAAAGATTCAATAGTTGAGTAAAAATTATATTAGAAAATATGACTTTTTGTTAAAAGATTTACCAAAATGAGTTAAATACACTCTTCATATGTTTTGATCTTTCTAGAACCCTATAAAATAGATCTAATAGATTTGAGTTTCGTCAAGAAATCATCAATAGAGGGAAATGAATGGGAGAACCAAAGAATTCAAATTTCCCTCAATCTAAAACACTCTAAAATCATTTATGGTGCTAAAAAAACCCTTAAATGTTTTCCTTATAGCTTGAGGAGTGACACAAGCATCTTGATGAAAGAGCAGATTATTAGTGACATGCAAAGATAAAAAACCTATAGCTCAATCCATGTTGTTCCCATGTTGCTTAATCTTAGTAGGGTATGAAAACTCAGTTTGAACCTCATCCAAATAGGACCATATCACTTGTGACCTTAGAAGTGTTTTTATATAATCTTTCCAAAGGTGATAATAGTGTAGAGTAAGGGACTTAATAGAAGATGAATATTCAATGTTGAACAATGCCCCAACTAATCAAATTTTTTAATTTTATTAATAATATTCCTAAACTAGATAGAAGAAAATTTTTGGTTGTGCCTATGGTCAAGGTTGTGAAAGAAACCTATGTGTTTCCACTTGGTAGTGTGTGGGAGTTATGTCCTCTAGTATATTTTTACTTTTTTAATACCTCGTTATGTGTGTCATGGTTAAGTGGAAAAATAATTTTGCCTTAGATTACAACTACAGCCAAATAATTAAATGGTATGGTTAGATCGTTATCTGATGAATTAAATGCTCTACTAAAAGAGATACATAGTCCCTCCATTATCGTGATGGAAAAATAATATGGGAGTAAAATTCAAGTGGAAAATTTAGTGTGAAACTAGCTTATTTGTCCTTGGTGAGTG
Organism: Cupressus sempervirens; assembly: GCA_028749045.1. NCBI lineage: Eukaryota > Viridiplantae > Streptophyta > Pinopsida > Cupressales > Cupressaceae > Cupressus > Cupressus sempervirens. The sequence goes on along the minus strand of CM053790.1, from coordinate 636,258,623 downwards.
TGGAAGGAGCTTTGGAATGGAAAAATGTTTGGCATTCTCACGTCCTCCCAAAAATTGAGTTCTTTTGGTGGTCAATTATGCATAATAGCATTCTCAAAATTGAAAATTTTATTAGGTATGGCTTTTAGATCTAAAATAGTTGTGTGATGTGCTGCAAAGATGAAAAGTCCATCCCTCACCTTTTCATTTATTATGCTTACTCTAGTCAAGTTTGGCAATCTACTCTTAGTCACCTTCAAATTTCATGGCTCTTTAATAATTCTATCTCCCAATTTATCCTAATATGGTAGAGCCCTTTAAACCACCCCTTGATCAAAATGGTTTTGAAGAACATTACCCACTATGTCTACTAGAACATATGGAAAGAGTAGAATAATCATACATGTAGAAATATAGGTACCCATCTTGAACTAGTTATATGCAAATTTATAGGAGGAATAAGTGAGAGGGCCCTAAAACATAAATGGAAACCTCCTCAACACCCCCCACATAAATTGAAAGTACTATGTGACTATTTGGAACATCAACCAAGTTATTAAAACAATTGATAATTCTAAGTTCAAGGAGAGGTTACAAACTAAATGGAAACCACCCCCTTAACTAGATGAAATCAAAATTTATGCGTCAAAGTGTGTGGAGTGGGATACTATAGGATGAATAATAAAGATTCTCAATGTAGTGGTATCATCAAATATCGTAGAAAATGTGATAACATTTTGAGCAATTAGGTTGAAGTCCTTAAGCTCTTGTGGGAGTGGAATCAACTAGTAGCATGCAAATTCAAAATTTGATTATGGAGTAAGATTATATAATAGCTGTTATAGTTTCCAGAGGTGATATCAAGATCAATTTGAATACCACATCAATCATTAGAGATGCCTAATGTATTTTGAGTTCTCTTACTGATATTAGGATATGATATGTCTATAAGAAAGGAAACTAGGTGATAGACATCCTAGTACAATGGGGACATGAAGTCTTCAATGCTCATGTTTGGAAGAATGAAGAAGATCTTCCTATGGAAATCAAATCACTCAATTATAAAGAGTCCTTTAATTGATGGTGTACAAAATGATATACGATGTTGAGTGTCTTTTCACAATGGGACTAGTATTGGTGAGGTTTAAATTATCACTAAATATTTTCCTTGTTTAGTGGGCCACATTATGATGACAATAAATTTGGATAAGGATTTCATTTACTATAGTGTTACCTCTATTAAGAAGTTAGCAATCATTATTCATGATGGGAATTGGAAAGCTAATATTCAATGCAATATTGTAAAGTATATTTTATGTCACGTAAGATTGATATACAAATATTGAGACTAGGTTTTGAAAGGAAATCATGGATATAATGTGATCTAGAAATCTAATTATTATTGCAACTTAATTTCTATGATAGCTAAGTGGCCTTTATTCACTTGGTATTTTCATAATTTTAAGTGTCACTTCCTGGAGTTTAATAGTTTGGCTTTGGTTTTAAATAACTTGATGAAGAGAATGGTTGTTGGTCTTAAGGAAGGGGAAGAAGAGATGGTTGTTGACCTTGACAATGATGAGTTCAATGAAGGAGCTAATTTGAGGATTGAACTATCAAGAATCAAGAGAGTTTTTTAGGAAGGCAAAGAGACATGGTCTCATTTGAAGGAAGGAGGTTTCACTCCCTCCAAGGAAATCATTGAGGGCTAGGATGAGATGGTCACTTGGTATTTCGTCAACTCTTGGAAGAAGTTGGTGGTTAATATTGATGGGATCTCCTTTGAGATCACTAAATATTTGATAGCTAATGCAAATAGCCCATCCATGGAAGAAAAATCATGGAGGAAGTAGCCAAGTGAAGGATGAGACAAGCCTTAGGAACTTATTTTTCTCTAACAAAGCCCATATCTACTTCTATGATTTTTTTTCTAAGGACAATCTTTGTAAACTATGGGATATGGTTTGCTATGTTAGTATGTGCTATGTTACTATTGGGTGAAAAGTCAAGGTCTATTATTACTATCATTTTCCTATTTTGAATCACTTCCTTAAAAAATATTCTATTTCCTTCTCTTTTCTCATGTTACAATCTATTGAGGATTGTGTGTGGAATACTAGAAAGAAACACGAGGAAAAAAGTTATTATGTCTACCATCAAGATTTGATATTTTGTCTAATTAAATTTTGCAAAGGTCTTCACCCTCAAATTCTAAGCCTTAGCCCATCACCCCTCAAAATTACTCTCCAAAGTTCCTCCCCTCCTACTAATTCTATTGAGGACCCCACTATCTTGGCTAAAAAAATTAAGAAGCAAAAATTTGAAATCCTTGATTTTGAAAACACTAGTATCACTTCTAGGAAGGACATCAACCAGTCAAGTAAGATGCTGAGAGTGGAAAACCCCTTGATTAGTCTTGGCATGCCTAAGTCTTCAAACTTAAGGAAAAAGTTTGACCCTAGACCCAAATGCAAGGCCATTAGAACGAATTATGGATAATAAGATGATAAAGAAACAGAGAGTGAGGATGTTGTGGAGGAAGGTTATGATGTTGGTCTCTCTAATTGTTGTTGTCTATTAGTGTCAAACACTTAGTCCTTTACTAGCTTGAGTGAGCCAGTCATCACTATGATTGAGCTACTCCATATAGGCCAAGTCATGAGATAGACTTGTATATAAAATTGTATATACCAATATCTATAAGAGCCAAGTAATTATATGGTAATCAATTAATTTCAAAGTAAGCCAACTCTAAAATTAATTGAATAGTTTGATCATATTGATGCCAAGTTATACATAAGATGTGAAGCATAGTAGAGATCAGGCCTTAGTAGCATCTACAATGAGTGCTGAGAAACATAGAGTTTACATTCAAGTTAGGAATGATACAAAAATTGATTTAAATTGTTTGAAGAAGGCATGGACATGATATTTCATATTTTTAGAGTTTGCTGCAAAGAGTTTTACATTTTTATGACATGGATCATAGATTGCTATATTTTTTGATGAGAAAATTAGATGGAGAGGAGAAACAAAGAAGCATCTATGAAACTCTTTAAGAAATATTCAAATAGGAAATAACTTTACCTAATTTAGTATGGTGATTATGCTGTTGAAGAGTATGATATGAAGAAACAAATAAGTTATTCATGATATTCAAGTGTGAATATGCTAACATTGCAAAAGAGACAATTTTTTTTGTTAATTTAGAATAGAGAAAGAAAAAATCTTTAGCTAATTATAGATTAGGAAAAATTGGAAAGAAGAGATGCAATATCAACTTATTAGAGAAGACTAATGATTAGATATTGAACCAGTTATAATAGACTGAGTTACAATAAATCTCTTATTAGAGTAGTCTTAATAGATCTTTGTAAATCTCCTATAAGAGTCCTTACATTTTTGTAAGTATGAAATACTCTAATACAATGAGATCTAATAGTGTCAAAATATTTTAAAAGGGAAGACCCCTCATAGGGTAGATTATTAATATGGTCAAACATTGTAACCCTAACATGTTAACTTGAAGATTTGTGGGTTTCATCCTTAGTCTAGTTTTACCTTCATATTGAAGTGTTCCTAGGTAACCAAAATCTTTATGTCATGTGATTAATTTTTCATACATACTATTAATAGATTAGATCTATATATTTGATTTTATAAGTTATACATGCATAAATAATTAGATATGAGATGTTATGTTCTGTGAATGCACTATAGTATTGTTGAATACAAATCTTAATTCACCCCACCACCCCCACCCTTAGTAACTTGGTTTCCAACTTTTAAGAATTCCAATAATCAGTATTAGATATACATTCTCTTGGAGAAGTTTAAACAACTTATAGTTTACATCTCAGAGATAGAGGCATATGAATTATAAAAAGTGATTGACATCTATCTCATACTGTAGAAACTTGAGATAGAAAGAAAAGATATAAAGAAATCACTAAAGAGGAGAAAGAAATTAACTATTCAAGATAAATAGTTTCATTATGAAGATGTTGAAATTGGAGGACTATTTGAAATAATAAATACAAATTACACATTTGTAGATCTATAGGAAAAGAATAGACTACTGAATCAAGAACTTAGAGAACTAAAAATAGAACATGTGATACAATTTGTAAGGCTATGTGAAGTGATTGAAAAAAAGAAGGAAGTTGAGGAAGAAAAGGTTTTCATTGAGGAAGACAAAAGGGTAATGATGACTAGACTTGAAGAAAGAATATTTGATTACAAAAGCTCACAAACACTAAACTTAACATGATGAATCAAATGATGCTTACAAATCAAGAGTTGAATAGGAAGGATGTGGAGATAGAAAATCTGATATCACAAAGGATTTACTATAGAATAAACTTAACACTAAAAAGGATCCTGTGGAGAGATTCAACAAGACAAATGAGGCAATGAAATACTTTGAAGGACTTATAAGGACATTTGGCAACAGTATTGGTTTAGGATATCCATTTATAAAGAAAAAATAATCATCCACTAGTGGAGAACTATGGAATGAAAAGAGAAAAGGAAAACCCATGTGCCATAACTATGTAAAACTTGGTCATATTGCAAACATTCACCAAAGAAAAAATGGTATGCAAACTCCTAACCCTAAATTTACTAGTTATCAATTTTACTATAAGAAGGAAGGACATCAAATACATGAGTGTAGATAAAGAATGAAGAATGTATGTACTACACCTTTATTTGAAGACTATTGCTAAAAATATCAAAAGTGTGGACATCGAGCATATGAATGTAGATCATAGAAAAAGTCCTCCTAGATTAATCATAGGCAGAACCCTAAACATAACAATGTATGTTCCAAATGTCATGAGTTTGGAAATTCAAGAAAATACTATTGAACTCAAGTACCATTAGCTAATCATAACAACACCAAGAATAAAATAAAAGTGGACATTGATCCAACTAGTAAGGAGATGAATCAAACATGGAAGAAAAAGTCCTAGAAGATAGAAAGCGTGGAACAAATAGAATTGAGAATACCCAATCCAATTGAGAAGGTGATCATATCATCTTAAACTAGGTGACAAAGGTATGTATGGAATTATATATCTAACGATATATCTTACACCATTTTTGTAATAAAATGTGCTAAAGTTCATATTTTCATAAGTAAAGATGCACAAGAATAGATTTATGAAATGAGCGGTGCAAAAAAATCATTTGTACAAATAGTGTTGAACATTAGTAAACTTCCCTGTATTGACCAAACATTACAATATGGACTGAGTATTTCCAAATCAATTGTTGCATAGGCCATGTTAGCTCTAAGAGACCAAGCTATATAGTGAAGACCTAGTTTGAAGGCACAATATCAACCAAGACAACTAGCTTCTACGTACCTAAGTACACATCATTAATAGGGACCCTAAATCAAGCAAAGGGAAGTATATGTCAAAATTTGAATGCATTTTTTCACACCTTGCATACAAAATTTAAGAAAATAGAGCAATTTTGGAAAATATAGATCCTAAGGTGATTTGAGACCGAATATGAGATAAGAAGACTGATTCAGTGTAGATTGGAGTTGTGTCGAGTGATCTAGAAGAAGAAAGTTTTGAACCCTAACAAACAAAAAATGATAGCTTCATCATCGGAAGGAAAGAATCAAGGAGTAGAGGTTATTAAGAATCAATTAGTGAGGATTGATTCTTATCCTCCACTTGAATTTTGTGTTATTCCTAATATTGCTATGAAAGGTGACTCAATGGAAGTGTTATCTTTGATGCTACCCAATGTAATCATGATAAAAAAAATGTGTGGATTTGCTACATATGTAAGATTGGAGAAGTAGGTGATTATGAAATTTGGTAAGCATTTGAGAAATTTTGTAATGAAGGAGCTTTTAAGAAGGAATTCAAAATTATAGAGAGAAAAGTGTTAACTCATGCCCTCAAATTTCCAAGAAATTTCAAGACTTAACGGATCAAGGTTGCACTAAGAAGGATCCACGATATAAAGTTTTTGCTACATAATGCACCAGTTGAAATAACCAAATAGATGTTTCACAAGGTTACTAGCTATTCTATAGTAGAAAAGAAGAAGATAATGAGAAGTCTAATTCATGAGGAAGTTGAGGCTAATTTATGTGCGAAGTGGAATGTATAGGGGTTGTCCATGACAAATATTCCTAATCCATTGATTGAATTTGTGATGAGAGTTATTTCTCACAAATTCTATCAATCCAACAAATTGAACAGTGTGTCATGTATGATAGTGGATCAAGAATGGAAGATGTTGATGAAAGATCATAAATATGATGTTTGCCAGGGATGTAGAAGTTACAATTAGCAAAAAACTTGACAACCATGAGGAAGGAAAAGAACTCAATGTGTAAGTTTAGTTCACTAATAATGGGTATTTACTTTTACATTCAAAAGTATTTTCCCAGTATTGGAAACATCATTTGGGAGCAAAGAAAATGAATCATAAGGAAAATTAACGAGTTTATAAATCAATTAGGAGAGAATTTTGAGGATGCCATGGATACCTATTTTAAATAGAGAATTAGAATGAGGATGAGGATACCAAAATATTTGGTAATGAAACATTATAATGATGTATATTTCTTGGCAGACATAGATAACACATACGTGGAAGTAGTTAAACCAAGGAAGGCATGGCTAACAACATTTGACTATGAGAGTAACATTTTTGCATTATTGAAAGAAGAAATTGATACAAAAGATGAAGCTTTTGGGAAATGTGAAGAGGTTGAGGTAAGAATCACCAAAAATTTCAAGATGGCTTCCAAGGAAGAAAAAAGAAAGAAAATGATTGAAGACATAGAGGGAAAGCTTGGCACCCAAGACAAGAGCAAGAAACCTTTGCGAATTGCACAAGGACTTAGAGAAGATGAGAAAAAGGGTAGTGGTGATGATGATGAGGAATAATAAGGAGTTAAGGGATAATCCCTAGCTTTTGTCATGCCACCTAGCAAGAAGGAAAAAGGAACTACAAAGAAGCTAGTGGTGACACCCCTTTTTCCTGCAACACCTACCAAACCAAGGACTAGAGCAACAACTAGTGTCAAGCAGTCTACAAAAAAAAAAGTACAAGAGACTACTGAGTCCAATGGATAAAAACCAAAGAGAATAAGATTTTTTAAAGGCGACCCAAATAGAGAACAAAAGCCATTGATGAGATATGTGCCCACCTAAGAAAATCTTTAGGCTTATGAAGTTTTAGATTTGTAAAATATGACACACTTGATAATGATGATAAAAAAATTTTTAGGAGGTCATGATAGATATAATGAAAAATATTAAGTTAGCTCAAAATGAAGTATAGAATAAGATACCTATTGATTTGTTTAATAGATATCTATTGAATAAGCTTGATCTGTGATAAGAGTAGAAGGACACATTCTTAGAGAAATTAAAAAAATAGATTTGTTTCTAAGTATAGAAATTTTATGATATTGCAAAATAAGACTAAAACTATAATTCAATAGGATGAGTTTCTTTGGAAATGTTTTTTAGGTCTTACAATGAAAGTAAAAGATACTGAAATAGTAACTATTAAAGATGATGAAAGTGATGAAATGAGCTCATGTGTGCCACATCTATAAGTTACCATGTCACAAATTCATTCTAACACCCATGACACTACAGAGAAGCCCCCAAATGTAGACAAGGAGGAGCAAGAAGTAGAAACTAATAAAGACACAAGTGTAGATATTTCTACCATAGGTCAAGAATGACCAAAAGTACCAAGTGCTCACAATTAGGAGAATCTGGAGGAAAATATAAATATTTCATGTGCTACTATTGTTGTCTCTAGAACTAATATAAAAACATAATTGAGTAGTGATACCCCCTTACCATTTCCTAAAGCAATGCCAAGCAGAAGCACCCCTTTACCTCACACAAGGAAGAAAATAAAGGACAGCTCTATAGATATTGAAGTTGGTCTAGATGAAATTATTGAAATGACACATTTAGATATGGAAAATCAAACTCTTGAACAAAAAATTTTGTTGCAATAAATTTTGGCAAAGAAAAATAAATTTGAAGAGTTGGGGAGAGAACATCAACAAAGGCAAGTATTGCATGATGTTAAAGTCATTTTTGTTGAGGCATTTGATATTCAAAATTTTGATGAGTAAGCCCTGATAATTTCCAAGCTTGTAAATGTTGTTGAACAAATAAATACTAGATATACTAAATAAAATAAAAAATCAATGGGTTGGTCTATAAATAAATTTTAGAATAAGGTTCTATACAGTGTTTCTACAATAATTGTTAAGCATAAGGTTTAATTGTAGGAATGTATGCAGAACACAAAACAACTAATTTAGAAAGTACAATGTTTGTACAAAATTTTATGCAATGTGCTAAGATTCATGAGTGATCTTGAGGAAAATGTTCAATAGATTTAGGGTGATATGAAGATAGCAAGAAACATTATTTTGCAGCTAGCCAAATCTCCCTCCCAATGCTATCATAAGTTGTTGAATACTAAAGGAAAATTGGTCAAGCTCTAGGCAACTAATAGCTATATGAGACCATAGTTTATCTACATTCAATCAAATTTTATACCTCATTTGCAAATTATACAAAGCGAAATCAAATCAGCTCAAGATCTTATTAATGAAGATCGTAATATTTTAGTAGTTGACAATTTTATTGATTTGGCAGCTAGGTTATAGTTGAAGAATCACACTCTGGATATAGAAAGAACCACTTGGGATCATGCACTTTCTATGATAAAACAATTTCACAAAATTTTTATTGACAAATATGGTTTGATTCCACCCATTCAACCCCAAGAGAAGAAATGACTGATAAAAACAAGGGGGGATTATAATTATGATTACATGTTTTGAATCAAGACAATAAAAAAAGCAAAAGAAAATAAGGAATGGAATGAAGATAAGAAGCTTAGAAATTGGAGTTCAAATGGAAAACATGGTATGACACTTCAACAATTAGACTACTTAGATTCATGTCTATATATTGTTCATTAGGCATAAGTTACATTTTTGTAGTTCTATTTTGAATTGAGTTATAGGCTTACAGGGAGTACCCATATTTGTAACGATGTAATTATGGAAAAGTCTTTTAAAAAAAATATCAAAAAACTATCCTCTGGTGTAACCCTATCCTCAGAACACACCTAAAGACCAATCCCTAGAGAGATCTTAGGGTTATTTCCATCTCCTTTAGTATTTCTCTTGCCAAGTTATCATTTTGACAAACATGTGAACTAATGGTAACAAGGTCCTTGTGGTTGTATCGAGTATTTGTAGCCTCCAAGGTGTGGGTTTTACCTTTGAGATTATCATAAACATTGGAGAGTATAGGACTCAAGTGGCTATCCATAGAGCTATATTCACCCCCATTTAAGGACCTTCTCATCCTTGTCATCCACTATATAATTTCCATGATGCACCTTCCTCTTATTCCTCTTAGTAGTATTCACACTCTTTCCACTTCTTGAAGACTCTAATGATGCACTCCTACTTCTCCTTAGGGTTTCCCTTCTTCAAATCTATCCTAAGCCTTAGGTACCTTTTCCTACACATTTTAACCTTCACATCAGAATCAATGACGTTAAAATAATTTTTTATTTAAATTTTATGAACAATGTAGGAGGGGGCATGCTTGAGGTTTCTCATATCAATAGCTAAGGAAGCCGCCAAAGAGATCCAAGGAGTGGAAATGGAAGTTGAAAGGTTAGGGGATAGGTCATGTACATAAAAGGGTTTAGGGGGACAAAGAGCCCTATGAAAATTATATAGGAAAAATATGAAGCCTTTGTGAAAAATCACATAGGACTCTCCCTCCTTCATTTTCTTCCTAATTTTAAGAATAATATCATCCATAAAATGCAACAAAAGGTAGTGGAAAGAGATAATCTCCCTATTCCTAAAGTTATTCAATAAAGGCAAATGGTAGTAATACAAAATTTCAAATCAAACTTCTAATGCAATGTAACACATGATATCAAAAAAATCAACTCACACTACAAAAGGGGAAGGGCTTCTCTTTCAAAACCACCATGCATACAAACTAAATCTTCACCATGGCAGAAGAATCTTCTTAGGTAGGTTTCATTTGAAAGCCTTGTTTTGTTGCATCATTTCCTATGTTCAAGGGAAGGCCCACTAGCTCTAGAACTTCTTATTTATGAATAAAGATGTCAATCAAATATTCTAATGAGCTTATATTTACAAAACAAAAATAATAGCTAAGTAGTTTTCCTTTAAATCAATCTAAGAGAAAGAAGATCCTTTTTGTACATGTTATTAGTGAAGTTTTCATAAGAAAAAAGTTATTTTCTTTATTTTATGAACCATGAGAAATAAAAAATGTTGCATTTTTATTTTATAAAATAGTAGTACATAATTGTATCACCATATTATATTTTTTTTATAAAGAACCAATAGATATAAGATATAAAGAAACATCTTGGATTAATTTAGTAGGATCCACAATTTCCATTCAAAATAGGATGTAATGAAAAACTTTTCACACTTTTTACATATAAACAATACTATTGAGTTATTAATTTCACTTATTCATTTCAAATACAAATAAAGCTCTAATATCATCCATACTAAATGTACATAAAATAATCAATCAATAACATAACTATGTTTCATAAATAAGTAAATTTGAATGATATATTTATGATGATAATCCAAAGCATGTCTTGTAGGGATTATCTCATCACTATGAAGATATGACAATAGAACTAAACTGGTAACTGGTTCTCGAGAACTTGAGGCAATGGTAGGACTTCAAGTAGAAGAATGTTAGATAGTGAAGGTATGATGATTGAACTAAACTAGGAACCAATTCTCTAGCACTTGGGGCAATGGTAAGACTTCTAGTAGAAGAATGCTAGATGGTGAAGTCCAAAAATTAATCTTATATACTTAGTAATGATACTACTAATGTCCATTGGGAAAACCTTTCTTGATTTGGGGTAGACTTTCATGACCTTTTAATATCATATTGAGTATATGATTATATATATCCACTTTTATAGTTGATAGTTACATTTATTTTATATTATAATTTTACTGTTTTGATTATTGTGGAATTCCATAATTTCACCTTCCTTTTGATCTTTCTATTTAATGGATTCCCTAGCTTTCAATTTTCTAAGACAATTTGGAGCTTTTGCATATTTGATTATTTTGTTATAAGATCACTACTTTTTATTGAGTTCCCTCGATTTAAAATCAATGCCATTTTAAAAAAGTTTTTATTTCATTAAGAGCACAAATTTGACATATTTATTAGAAGTTTGATTAGAATTAACCTTGGGTGTATATAGTCTTTTGCCTTTTTTGTTTGTGAATTATTAATTTAAGAATAAAAGAATATAAGAAGAATTCTTACCTGTGAATAAATTATTAGTAATAGTTATAATTATTTTTTATTTTTAATCATTTTAGATGATTTTAAAATATTTATTTATCTATACAACAATAAACATGCTAGTCAAATTATTTACTAAATTTGGTTTTATATTTTTACATTAGTAAAAAATATGTTTACTTTTTATCCTTTATTATCTATATTTGTTTGATGATTGATCTATAATAAAAATTTAAATATTTCATTATTTTTCTTATATATGACTTAAATGTTCATTTAACCATTTTATGAATAAGGATATTTTTGATATTAAGTAGCAAACAAAAATGGTGGCTGATTTAGAACAAGCAGCTAAGAAATAGTAAGATGTCACTTGCACCACATTATTATCCTACCCCTTATCTTAGTATTAAAAAACTATAGATTAAAGTACACAATTTCTACATCTACTACAACATGTAGATAGGATAATATACTAGAAAATAAAAAATTAATTAAACATAACATAGTTCATAAACATAAACTTAGAAAATCTAGCTCTTTTCATTACTTCACCCCACTCAGATAGATCATAGAGAATAAAATATATTAAAAAATAAATAAATACACAAAGTGATAGCTCTCTTTCTTCTCTTTGTTAGGTCTTTCTAGGAGCATAAAGCCAATCATTTGCTAGGAAGTAGTGTTAGGAGGTTTGTGGTGTTCACACTAGCAGAGCTAGTAAACTCATCATTCTCATTGTGAAGGAGGTAAAGAGTAGTGCTTGTCCCATGCATCACTTTGAAAGTAAAATTGGTCACATCATCAAACCTTGATCTAGACTATCTTGTCTTTTCATAAGTTTTTTTGGTAGTCTCCTCCAACACAACCCTATCCTTAGGACACCCCTAAACACCAATCCCTAGAGAGACCTCAAGCTCAAGTTCTTATGTCCTTTAGCATTTCTCTAACCATGTTATTACATTTATAGATAGGGGAAGTAATAGTAAAGTAGGTTTCTTGAGATTGTGCCTTGTATTCCTGCAAAGATTTGGGTTTTTCCTTCAAGACTATCAGAAATATTAGATAACATAAGGCCCAAGTGGCTATCCATAGGAATCCAATCACCCCCATCTAAAGACTTTTACTTGAAGTCTCATCATTCTCATCTTCTATATACTTTTTATGATTCAACTTCCTCTTCTTCTTCTTCTTAATAGGCTTTTTACTCTTTCCACTTATTATAGAGTCCAAAATAATAGTTCACTCCTAGTTCTCTTTAGGGTGATACCTTGGGCACAAATTTCATGCATGCATAATACTTTGGGTAGAATTTGAGATTTTGCACTAGTTGGGTCAAGCACTTCTACAATCACTAGACTTAACTTGAAAGTAGGTATCATGCAATCAACTCCATGAACTAACATTTTAGAAACTTTCTTAAATTTGCTACTAGATGATACCATGCTTAGTAGAGTTTTTGAAAACCATGATAAATATTCAACAAAAAATACTCAAATTTCTCGAGGGCTCTAAATTTAGTCTTTACAAATAGCTTGGGAAATTTGTGGTGAAATAATGAATTCAATTTTTTTCTTTTAACAAATTTCCTCTTTTCAATTTCCATTAATGCTTGATATGTATACTCACTCAGCAAAAAACTATCCTCCACTTAGTTTGGCTTTTAATGTTTAGGAGGCATTCATTGTTTGGCAGAGATACCTTCAAATCAATGTCTTCACCTAGTGTCTAGTATATCCTAACCTCACTCAGTAACATCTTGCAACCTGTCCTATTCATGAGGTGATCCTTGTGCATCTTGAATGTTGATTAGATCATTCTACTTGCTAGCTGGAACTGATGTTTAGATGACTTCTTCTAAATCATAGCTCTAGTAATCTCCATAGGGAACTAAGTTGAAATGATTGTGCCACCCAACTCATTGACTTGGATGTCATTCACTTGATGATTTTGGCTTTGTTTCTCAAGAGATTTTGGCACCCATTTTTGCCTCATTTTTTTCATTATATTTTCAGCTTTGGCTTTTCTTTCATCTTTAGTTCTTCCTATGTTCATAGAGTTCTTGGCAATATGTCCAAGTTCTATACAAAAAAAACATCTCTTTGTAGTACCTCTTTTCCTCATGTAATATTTCACACAATTTTCTCCTATGTGCCAAAACTCACCATAGTAGTGACATCTACACCAATTGTTGTAATCTCATACAAATATTGCTTTCATAATTTGTTCTATTGGGTTCCACTTCTTGGTTTTGCACTCTAAAGATTTGTGTCATTGATTTTTGCAATTGTGACACTTTCCTTCACACCTAGGTTTCTCTACGCATTCACTTGTACTATGACCATCCTTTTCACAACTGTAAAACTTTCTATTGAATTTTTCTTTACCATTGCTCCAACATTTGTTTGATGTGTGACCTATCTTACCACAATTGTTACAAGTAGGCCTTTCATTCTTTTGATCTTCTTGCTAAGATGATTCACCTTCTTCTATACATCCTAATCCAAATTTTCCTATGTGTCTATACTTACATTTCTCATTAAATAATTCATGATTTCCTGAGATTTTATTTTTCTTTCATTGGTCTTCTTTTCACTGCTGAGATCATTTGGCAATCTTTTATTCTCTGATCTTAGATTCATGAGTTCTTTATTTGCTCCAGAAAGTTGATCAATAAAGTCTAGTTGTTGAATTTCATTATCCTTTTCTTCTGTAGCCTCTTTGGCTTTTTCCTTTTCTTCCAAGACTTTGTATAATCCGACTGATTGGATTTCTAGCTGTCTTTTTAGCTTTATGAATTTTTCTTGAAGATTGAAATTTTTCTCCAATATGTCTGATTGTTGCATCAACTTCATCTAAATTTCTTTCTAGATGTAATTGTTCATTTTGAATTTTACTATAGAGATTGTCATTCATTTGTACCACAATATTTTTCCTTCTTTTTAATGATTTAGAGAGTTACTCCTTTTCTTTTTTTATTTATTCAATGGAAAATTCCAAATCCAACTTTTCATTGTCAATAGCCTTATTTAGTCTATATACCTCCATTGTCTCTAATCTTATCTCAAGTTGTTAAACCTCTGATGTGAAAACCAAAAGCTCTAATAACAATTTTTGGAAATATAAGGTAGACTAGGTTACTGAGAGGAGAGGGGTGAATTTGGAACCATTAAAACTTTATCTTATTTCACTAGTTAATCCTTCATATAATATTATGATCTAATTGAATGCATGAAAGTATGAAATCAATAAAACACTCATAAAACTTTGACACAAGATATGGTGACCCAGAAAGCTTCCAATTAGAAAGTAAAACTAGGGTGGGGTTGATACCCACAAGATTTAGTACTGTAGTATAAAGTTAACCTATTATGGATTACAATTGACAACTTCTGGTGATTTGTCTTAATAGCAGCAATAAGGACTATGAGGTCCACCTTGTTAAATGAATTACAAATAGAAAATGAAGTATGTACTTAGTTAGGAAATTTAGGAAAACATAGCTAAGTCTACCCTATTAATGGACTTGACTCATGCACCTATTAGGATCAACTAGTGTTTGATTTTTGATTTGCAACTATTATTTTTTGGTTGAGATTCCTTGTATTGTAATGATTAGCCAATTGTGATAGATAATTTTTTGTTGTCCCTTATACTACTTGTAGCCTTTTTCAATTCACACTCATGTATTGTTGAGATAATGGGTGTTGCACACATTACATAATATTGTTATATTTATTATTATTATTATGTAGTGTTGCACCTTGGAGCATCTAGAGGGATATGCAACATGTAAAGATTCCCATGCCATATACTTGATGAGTTGTACTGTAACATTGTGATAATGTTTTATGTAATTATTTAATATTAGAGAAAATAATTATATTTCTAATATTAAATGTGGGTTCAATGGGTTAGGTAGCACATGGTTTATGTAATACAACTTGGTGGTTTTCTAGGACTTGCTACTCTATATGCAGGAACAAGGGTAGTTGTTGTGTGTGAAAAAAGAAAAAGGGAAAAAGTAAGAGTCAAGCATGACAAGGCTTGATATGTTAGCAAATGGAGCATAGCATGGAATGTGTGGATTCGTGCTTGTTCACATGGATTGCTTTTTTGTGGTTATGGCTTTAAAGGCTTCCATGGTTGTATTGCAATGGTGTTTTTGTTGAATAATACATGGTGATGGATGCTTTTGGAGGCAAGGTTTTTTCCTCAATCAAGGTTTCCTAGGGTATATCTTGTGTCACATTTTTGTGGGTATAATGCCTATTCTCTTGCATGTGGATTTCAATTGCATATATATTTTAGATCTATTAAGGTTTATATGGAAATGGTTATATTCTTTGTTTCAATTTTCCTTACAAGTGGTATCAAAGCTATGGTTTTATTATTGCAGCCTTAGTTTGAATCCATGGGAATGCATGAGAGAGAAAAAGAAAGGGCAAGATATATGAGTTATTTATTATAGATGTGATGATTTTAGACTTGTTGTTATGATGGGATGTTGGTAACTTTTGGGCATGTGAAATAATTGGACAAAAAGGTTTATTAGATGTTTCATTTAAGTGAGGGTTTTAGGGGGTAGCTTTTAGAAATGACCTCTTGGTTAAAAATAGACCTCACCATTGGATCTGAGTCGATGTTTACTTAAATTTTGATATATAATATGCCCTACTTTGGCCATGTTAAGAGGAAATAAAAGAGTTTTTTAGTTTCAACACATGATGGCTGTCAGATTTAATCCCATCAAGATTTTCATCACAAAAAAAAAATCACAATCAAAATTGTAAAATGAATGTCTTACTAAAATGGCCATAAATTTCTCTCAAGATATTGGATTTTAGATTTCTTATAGGTGTTGGAAAGCTAATTTGAAGCACTGCAACTTGGTGTAGGTTTTGTTCTATGATTTTGACATTTTTTGTTAGGTTTTAAGAGCCTAAAGCATAAATATTTTTTTATTTTGAGCATAGATTAGGGCATAACTTGGGCATATAGAGTCAGATTTTGGACTTTGAGTAGTCAATAGGAAGCTCTTGGAGAGCTCTACACATTGATTTAGATTTGGTGCAAGCTTGACATGGTTTATTTGGTGATATATTAGTCTACACAGTTTATGGTATATATTGACTATGGTAGCATTGTGAGTTTATGACATTGTATATTTTGGTGATTTAAGAATTAATGTCATCATATACTTAGTTCATATTTAAAATTGGTCTCATGATAATATGGTTATTAGTATTTTGGTTTGGATATGTATGATGACTTGTTCTATCTACAAGTTGTGTAATATTGTAAGTGGTCTATACTTACAGGTTGCATTTATGGCTTGATTATGGGTTGTATATGCCCATTGATCTTTCATTATTGATGCATATTCAGATTGGTGGCTTGGATTTGGGTTGTCTATGACCTGAGTCACATGATTTTCTAGTTTTTCTTCATCTAGAAGTGATAAGATTTTGTTACCAAGTATAGTCATGGTAGAGGACTATAGTTGACTATTTTATGCATACATATTGGACATATTGTGTGTTGGTTGCTCCATTCAATGATATGATCATGGTGCCATATATTTTGGCATGATATGATTGGATATATAGGTACATCCTTGATGATTATTGGTTTGGATTCCTAATTTAGTTATGGTGGTATATCTTCTTGGTTGAGGATCATGGTTATTTGGTTTCTTTTGAGGAGCTCATAGTGTGCACTTTGTGTTCTTTGATGGTTCAATTCCTTGGTTGATTCTCATGGTTAGAGGATGATTTTTCATCATGATGTCATAGATAGCTTGGATACATAGTTTATTGGGGGCTTGTGATAGTGATGGAGTGATAGTGTAGGATTAGTTCATGGTTTTGTTTGTATCTTCTTGGGCTTGGAGATCTTGGTTTTCACTTGGTACTAACACTTTGGTGGTGTGATTGTAAAATTGGAGGATCTTTATGTAAGAAATGGATATTATGATGTCATAGGTGAATTGGTACCATAATTGAGTGGGAGTTTTATGGTATTTATATATTTATTGAGTGTTTGTAGATGTTGGAGGTTTGTCTTAGAACCTATTGTTGTAGAAGCATCTTTGACATTTGCATAGTGCACTTGTTATCTTTATGGTGTGTGAAGATGGTTAGATTTTGAGGATTGATATGCTTTCATTTGGCATGTTATTCTTGGAGTTAGGATGGTTTCATTATTATGTCATGGCATGCTCTTGATATATATTTAGAGTTTTGACATGTTATAGTATGTTCATATTTAGAATGTTATCTCTTTGGTTGAGATGGTTAGATCATGTTGTCATGTTTATATTCCTAAGGCCATGGTTGGAACTTTGACAATGATCTTGGTTTGCCTTCTTGGTATCAAGTTCATTGAACATAAGCTAGATACTTCATGATATTGCTATTTTACATTTGGAGTTTACATAGATTGATTGGTTACAAGTGCTCATGGATATTTAGAGATAGTGGTGATACTAATTTCTCTTGGATTAAAGAAGTATTTTTTGGAATAATTATTTTGTTTTAGTAGGAAGTCCAAGGGGCAATCACCTGATATGGACTTGAGAGGAGATTTTGCTTATATGAGTCTTGGTTGGAGACTTGGATATCTTGATGAACATTCCTATTCCCCACTCTTGGTCTACTCGAAAGTTTTCTACTTGAGAGGTATAGCCCATTGTTTCTCCCAAGTGCATTATATTTATGCTTGTCTTTCATGGATATGTATCTTCAGCTATGGTACGTGAGTTAGTTCTAGAGGGTTCATTTGAGAGATGGTTTAGCATTGGTTATCTCCATTTGCATATGCTATTATGATGGTTGTTTCTGGGAGATAGTTTTATATTGGGTATATTCCTTGATTTAGGAATGGTTTATGAGTTTGATCTTCTTGTCAGAGGCTTACATTCATGATTAGTTATATGGTACTGTTTGGGTGTTATTGAAGCTTCTTATTTGTAGTTTTATGGAGGAGATCATACTTGCACATTTTACATCTAGAGGTGTGTGTAGAAGGACATGATACAGGTTATGATTTGCATGGTTTCTCTTTGGTCTTGGTTGTCTTCTTGAATGTTCAATTTTTTCTTATATTGGATTTGGATATGTGCAGGACCATGGTGTTCCAAAAAGTGGTGATCTAAAAAATCTATAGTTCTAAAATATCTCAAACCATTTCAAAATCCATTCCAACTTTTTTCCCACCCACACTGATACTAAATGAAAACAATTAATATCTTGATAAGGTCTACTATATCTTTTGATACCAAACTTATATGGTCAACTTTAAAAACATCGTAAAAATGAGCTTTTGACCTATTTTAATGTGATTTTTACTTTAAGCATGTAGTTGACGACTTTTTCTTCACCAAAATTTGATGAAATGAAAAGGGTTTCTTAAGAATGTACTTATATTTCCATAAATGTAAGATTTGTCAAATTATTAGTTTAGTAAGTAATTATTATTTAATTTCTAATTGAGTTAAGTATAAAGTGTTGACTGACACACTACTTGAAAAACAACAATAACTTTCAAATGGTACAACATTTTTTAAATCTAAAAGATGCATCACATTCTATGTTTCTTCTACTATAAACAAAAAAATAAAAAATTGAATTTTGCAGAGTTTTGAATTAGTTAAGGTGGTCAAACATGAGAGTTTTTTAATTCTACAACTACTAAAGTCAAAAATTTATTATTAATTATTTATTTAGAATAAAAATACCCTAAAACATGTGTCACATCTAGGCGTGAGTCTACTACTTATATCTAGAATATTATTAAAATATATTATATTTTGATTTTGATTAAGGTGGTTAGACATATGTCTACTTCTTATTTTTGTTCTAATTTTTTTGTAATATTGCATTAAATTTCAAAATTTTGACCAATCAATTTTTTGAGATAAGTTCTAGTAAATTAGAAACTAGATTCAATTTGTTAGATAGTCTTTCCTCTGAACCTTTTGATATAAAGTTAATAACAAGTAGAAAATTGCATGTCAAGTTGACATAACCCTAATTTTTTGATCTTTTATTGCCACTTAAGAGCATAGTTTGGTTGACCATGATCTTGCACATACCCATTTGATATTTGTAAGAGATTGTGATCATTGGTTTGTTCTCATGTATGCCATGTGAGAGATGACATGGTTATTCCTTTATGTCTTTCCTCTATTGGTTTTGGAGAACTTGGGAGAGAATTGGAGATTGGTTATGATAGTTGTTCTTGTAGGTTATTGGTTCATGTATTTGCAGATGTCCTTGATACTACATGGATTCACTTCTTTAAGATATTGTGAGTGGATTGGTTATAGATTTGATATTATCTTTTGTAATGGGAGGTTCTTGGTATATATGTGGTAGGTATTGCTCTTGAGGCTTGTGATTGTGGGTTATAGATTGGATATGTTGATGATTTGAGATTCATATGGTATACCTTTGGAGGTATGGATAGTTGGATGGGTTTGGCACTTGCTATGGGTGCTATTTCAGCTATGGATATTTTGACAACTACAAATACATGTGATTACCTTTGGATCAGATTTTTTGTGCTTGGTATTTTAGTTGGGGCAAGATTTTATTATCTTCTAATGTGACAGGTTGGGTGTCTTTCCTTTTGGATGGCTTCTATGTATGTTTGGTGGTAGTGACATAATAGGAGGTGAGATCATTCATGTTTGAGATGTTGGATACTTTGATTTTGTTATAGCTACTAGGATGGATCACTTGGTGTACTTTGATAAATGATGGTGGATGTGCTAGTAGGGATTGTTCTCTTATTCATTTATGTGGCTACAAATTGAACCTATGCAATGTATACAAAAAGTGGGAGATTATTGAGATAATGGGTTTCTCACACATTGCATAATATTGTTATATTTTATTATTTTTTATTATGTAATGTTTCATCTAGGAGCATCTAGAGGGACATGCAACATGTAAAGATTCCCATGTGATATATTGATGAGTTCTATTATAACATTTTGATAATATTTCATGTAATTATTTAATATTGGGGAAAAGAATTATATTTTCAATATTAAATGTACGGTCAATGGGTTAGGTAGCACATGGTTTTAGCACATGGTTTATGTAATACCACTTGGTGGTTTTTTGGGACTCGCTACTATATATGCAGCCAGAAAGGTAGCTGTTGTGTGTGAAAAGAAAAAAAGGGGAAAAGTAAGAGTTGCAGAATAAGACTTGACAAGTTAGTGAAGGGAGCATTTGTGAAGGTTGGAAGCATCAAATGAGATGTGTGGATTAATTCTTGTTCACATGGATTGCTCGGTTGTGGCTATGGCTTCGAAGGCTTCCATGGTTGTATTACAATGGTGTTTTTGTTCAATAATACATGGTGATGGGTTCTTTTTAAGGCTGGGTTTTTCACTCAATGAGGGTTTCCCAGGGCATATCTGGTGTCACAATTTTGTGGGTATGTTCTTTATTCTCTTGCATGTGGATTTGAATTGTAGATATATTTCAGATCTATTGTGGGTTATGTGGAAATGGTTATATTCTTAGTTGCAAGTTTCCTTACATGTATATCAGAGCACTCTTCACACATATTTAGATATGCTACAATGTAGTACATATACACCAATCCAAATCATCACCTTCTGGAGTTGGCTATAATACCAAGTTCATCACAATTCACAAAATTGGCCCAACTATTGTAACTCAAGTTCTAAAGACAAACTTGGTGATGTTTTGATACACATTAAACACTGTTAATGCTTGACAAACATTGGCACTTAATTGAACTCAAAGATCAATCCATACTAATCTCTTCCAAGTAGGTTGAGTTCATTTAGCACTATGTGACTCAGTGAACACTGAGAAACTTGATAGCTATTGAATCATTTTGTTGACACCATCTCACTCAGTCAACTCTAGATTCATGTTGTTAACATTGTGAGCATAGTAGTGCAGTAGAACTTACTTAGCATACTAGAGCCGGTTAACACTACAATCTTCATTACTTCTACGACATAGCTCGGTAGCCTCTTCTATGCTTGGTTTGCACTGTACATTATCTTTGATGCTTAGAAAACACTATTTAGCTTGGAAAAAAATGTAAACTATCTTAGGTGTTCAGTAAACATTACATACAGAATAATTGGCTTGGAAGCATCTGAAACACTTGGTTAACATTGATGAGAGAATAATAAGCTCAATAGTAGTTGTAGAGCTTGATAGCAATGTAACCATTTGACTAAGTGTTGAGTCACTGATAGAAAAATTAATCTTAATGTCAACAAATAGAACTAGTAAAGATAAGAAGAAAAAATAATTCACTTCAATAAACCTAATGTTCTATTTATTGACTCTATAAATTTGTTTTGTCAACTTTGATCCAAAGAATCATGTACTATTGTACTAGGAGATAATAGTTCTTATAGGAAAGAAAACTAAGGATACTATTAGTGTTACAACATGTTGTGGTTGCATAACACATGCCCAATTTTTGACTTTAGAAATGGGGACCCCATTTTTTGGCTCATAGAAGGTTGTTCATAAGAATATGATATCTTCTAAGGTCATCATGGAATCCTGATCATTCATAGCACATAAATTTACCATGGTATTGCTTGTGCATTTTAAAAACAACCACCTTGGGATTTTAGATAGAATAAGTAGAAGGATTTAAATTCTATGATAATCATGGGCTATAAAGTGGGTGTAAATCATCAAAAAGATCAAAATAAGTACACTAGAGTGCACTCAGACCCCATTTGAGAAAAAACCCAAAAACCATTTTTAAAACTAGGAACTTTGATTTTTGGGTGAACTAAGCACCATGTGCACTTCCATGAAGGTGTGTAGGTGAATAATTTGATGATTAGGTGAAGGAATTGGCTCCAAAAGGCACAAAGGTGTATAAGGTGTGAAGGTGCACATGTACACAATTTTTTGATTAAGTGAATGAATTCTCTCCTAAATGTCTATAAATGCACTTTGCAATTTTGAAGTATACATAAGTTGAAGGACTTGAGATAGTGTGTAGGTGCAAAGGTGCACCATTATAAAGTATTGAAGATTCCTAATGTCCTAAAGATGCTAAGGTGCACAAGTTGAAAATTTTACAAAGTTTTGAAGATAAAAGTGCATAGGTGTGCAAGTGGGCCTAAATCATCAAAATAAGTAAACAAGAGTGATCTAAAAACCTATTTGAGAAAAGCTGATAAACTGTTTTCAAAATTGAGGTCTTTGATTTTTTGGTGAATTGAGCACCTTGCACATTTCTCTAGAGGTGCACTGGTGCACAATTTGAATATTTGGTGAATGACTTATCTCTAAAGGTGCATAGGAGTGCATATCTAAAACATCTAGAGGCCCCCTAAGGTCCTAAACATTACCATAGCTTCATTTTCTTCTATAGTAGCTAAGATCAAACTCAAACCCATTACTTTCAAGTTCTAAGGAATGCCAAAGAAGTTACACTTCATGATTTCCATAGGGAAGTGATGGTAAAGAATGAAGAATTAGGTTTTTAAGCTCCTCAAGAAATCACCTCTTCCTTCCAAAGTTCAAAGAGGAACATCCACACATCAGTTTGGTTGAATGTCAACAAGACCTAGATGATGGAAACTAAAAATTGTGGACCTAGAAAAATTTTCACTTTGAAAAACTATGGACTTCGAAAAATTTTCTTCATGAAGAATAATGGAGCCAATGGTTTTATTGTATTGTTATAATTGTATGATCTTTTAGTTATGGTGTTTTCCTTGTATTAACAAATTCCACTATTTTGATGAATCAGAGAAACGATCATCTTTGCTCTTGCATATCATTTTTTCTTGTGTGAGCATACTTTCCATGGCCTAAGTAGTTTGATGAAACATGAAACATACTATGGTTATTATTCAAGTTCCCATCAATGATTGCATCAATGGAGTTGAGGAAGTGATGCTTGTAATTTCATTGATTTCCTATAGATCGTTTCAACAATTTAACTTGAAAACATGTTATTACTTTGGCTTATGTCCATTACGAATTTCCCTTTTTGTAATTTTCTTTAATCTCCTGTTACTCTATCTTCATTATTTTCTTTTCAAACATTGGTTAAAATAGGAATTCATATAGTTGCACTGATAAATTGCATTCATAAAAAAATAGAAAATACAAAAATATATATCTTCCTTTGTAGTTACATTTTCAGTAAAATATTGTATATTGGTTAGTACCAGCAAAGCCCTCCTTGTGAATATACAAATTTATCTTCAATTGAGTTACCTAGAATGTTGAAAAATAATCATCTAAAATCTTGGAGCTAATCATCAATCAAATTTTTAAGAGACAAATTCAAAAGGATTTCTTTTGTTAAGCATCTTGCAAAGTGATTGATCAACACAACATAATAGGGTAATGCGAAGCATATCAATGAAATATTACTAGCTCCAAGACTCAAAGATATATATATATATATATATATATATATATATATATATATATATATATATATATATATATTTTGTGTAGATATTAAAGAAAAATTATCGACTTTTGAGAAGTAGTAAATAATATGAGATAAACTAGCAATCACAAATTTTTGTGCTTGTAATGATGAATGGAAAGTTGTTTACTTTAAGTAAAATAATATTTAAAATTTTAATAAATCAAATAAATAATATTTATTTATTTAATTTATTATATACTAATAAATTTTCATATAAAAAATATGCCCATAAAAATCTATTATGAAAAAATAATAAGAAAATTATATGGAAAAATATCATGTGTAAAGTGGAACAAAAAATATAAACTGAAATAATTATAGAAACTAATTTAACTAAACTAAGGAAGATTTAGGTGCTTCACCTCTATGAGAATCACCTAGATCTAATGATTGCTAAGTGTTCAATTTATTATCATTAGAGATGTATTCTTTTAAATCGCTACTCATTAAATAGGAGTCAATGCATTTGACTCAAAAACTACATAATTAAACCTTGATAACAATATCACAATTTAGCTTGAGGTGGAAAAATATCTACTACTTATTAATTTAAAGTCTGTTAGCTTAAAAATATGTATTAAATCTTGATGATCTATATTTATTTGTGTTGCCCTAGAAAAATACCTTCCTTGGATGATAAAATGTTATCTGGTAGAACAAATGGCCACAACAATGTATCTTCCAAATAGAAGTCCAACAAAATTTGTTATAGGCAAAGATCTTGAATAATCGTAATCTATGTTAATTTCAAGTGATGAGAACTTTGTAGTACTTTGGTCTATTCCTTATGAACACATGCCAAAACGAAAAAATGGGGCTAAGTTATATAATAAATACCAAAACTACATTCTTGTAAATTCTAGTAGGGATAGAAAATAAAGCATCGAGGTTGTATATTCTAGAAGGGTAAAGTTTCCCATAAGTAGAGATGTGATATTTAATGAAACATAAAAATATACTAGTGAAAACAGAAAAAAAAATGAAAAAATATAGCAATTCATGAACTTGATGAAGGAAAAGAAGAAGGTGTACCCAAATCTAGGGTAGAGGACATAAAATATAAAAAATAACAAAAAAATGATAGAAAAGAATCATCTATAAACATTTATTTTGGATTCAAATTATGAAAAAATGACAAAATGGTCATTAGAAAAAGTGAATTTTGTATTGATGACTCAAATTATGAAAAACAAAAATTGGCAAATAGTTGAACAACCTCCATAAAATGAAGATTGGGTTGAAGAAATGAATAGTGAAATAAAATAATTGAAATGAATGATAAGGAGAGTATTGGTAGACAATGGTTGCACACAATTATTTATAAATATTATGTAAGCATTGATAGCCATATTTATAGACTGGTAGTCAAAGGGTACACTCAAAATGGAAGTATTGATTGTACATAGATATTTGCACCTATAAAATGACTAGAAAATATCAAAATAGTTTTTGTATTGACAATTCAACAAAGTTGGATAGTTTATAAGATGGATGTGAAGATTGCTTCCATGAATGGATATATTGATGAGAAAATGTATGTTTGATAGAATAAAGGTTTTGAATTTATTTACAAAGAGAACTAAGTTTTGTATTTACGCAAGGCCTTGTATGGTCTCAAGTGAGCACCAAGAGCATGGTACTCAAGAATAAACTAATATATACAATAGAAAGGTTTTGTAGAAAACCAATCAGCCCCAAATCTCTCTATCAAAAGATCCTTCAAATATATTTTTATATTGTTATCTATTTTCGTAATATTATCTATTTAAAGATAATTCAATTTTATTTGTTGAGTTTAGAACAACCATGATCAGTAGATTTGAAATGATGGATTTGGAAAAAGACCACTATTTTGGTATACAAGTATGAAAAAAATAAGAAAAAAAATTGTTGGCTTAGAATAAATTTATTTCCAATATTATAAAAGAAATTCAATGAAGAGTTGTAAACTAGTTGCAACTCTTATTAAAGTTGAACTTAAATTGTTTGTTTTGAATGTGTCAAATCGAGTGAATCCCACTCTATATAAATAAGTGATTGGAACTTTTATCTACTGAACAACTACTCATCTCAACATCACATATATATTAAGTTTGGCAACTACATGTATGTTAGAGCATAAGGAAACCCATTAGAGTACAACTAAAAGGATTCTCATTATATTAAACTAACATTAAGAGATTTTAGCATTCACATAATCTTAGATTGGTCAACTATACAAATTCAAGTTGGACATGTTCAATAGATGATATGAAGTCTATTTGTGGTCATACTTTTGGCCTTGGTTCTATATTATTATCTTGTAAGTGGGAAAAATAACCAACAATCTATTTTGCAATGAAAAAGTCTTTATAAAAAGCTACAACATGAAAATCTTGTCAAGCTATATAGTTGGGAAGATCTTTACGAGACTTGCACTAAATACAAAATGGAATTACCTTGCTATATTGTGACAACAAGAGAGCTAGAAAAATGATACAAATTCTAGTATTCCATAGTAGAACCAAACATAGTTATATAGAACAATATTGTATTAGGTAATTGGGTCAACAAGCTAGCATCATCAAATTGTATATTGCAATGCAATAGAGAAGACTGGATTGCATATATATTCACAAAACCTCTAGCCTATGAAAGGTTTCAAAAGCTTAAAGATTTACTCCATATTCTTCCCAATGGTCAATATGGAGGAAAATGATGACAATAATATCTACTTCGGTAGCTTATCTTTACTTCCTTTTTTGACTTTTCTATATTATATTAAACATCTAGGTGTATGTATTTACTTTTATAGTTTACAACTCTATTTATTTTATATTGTACTAATATATTTTTTATATTAATCATCAAGAGTTAAAAAAATATCAAAGTACATCAAAGATCCAAGGGCAAACAGTGAGCCCAAAGGATCAAACGAGAGTCAAAATCTCATGGTAAGCATCATGAAGTTACAAAAAGAGGAGTAGTTAAGATAGAACATCATCTTGGTTTTCTAGCCAAGTCATCCATCCTTGTGATCCTTCAATCAAGATGACCTTCTTCTTGTCCAAACACTAAGCATACATATCCAGCCTATCATAAGAGGGAGTACTAGTGCATCTAATTTCTTCTATCAAGCTATCTAGGGCTTTGTCAAAAACATTTTTGTCTTCTATGATTCTGGCCAATTCAAATCCATGTTTCATCTCATATATAAAAATCTCCACGTGCCCATCCTTAAGAAATTTCATCAACTTATCAAGTTCCAGATTCATAATACAGTAGACTTGTGAGGCAATCTTAAAATAGGTGAGGTTTTGTAAAACCCAGTAAGACTTCTATCATTGCCTTGAAATTTGGCTTTATTTCTAAATTTCCAAATGAACCAAAGGATGAAAGATGAAAGAATATGCCAAAAAAGGTTAGTGTCTTTTTCCATCCTTGTATACAACCAGTAATGATTTCAAAGGTATAAACATGTTTAGTAATAGATAATCCAAACATTAACCAGATTTCTTTAGCAAAGCTACACTCAAAAAAGATGTCTCATGGTTTTAGGAACCCTGCATATAGAATAGATATCAAAATCAGTAAGGTGATTTCTAACAGGAATTTTATCAAGAAGGATCTACCATTTAAAACATTTAACATAAGGAGGAATATGAGACTTCCATAAATTGTCAAGGGCTTTTTGCCATTTAGTGGAGTTGATGTTACAATACCAAATTTTATTAATATAATTGGGCACAGAAGCATCAGAATTAAGGAACTTATATATGTCTTTGGCTTTGATATTGTACTAATATTGTTTATATGAATGAATTCTATAATGTTCCTTTTAATTTTTTATATTATAAATGTCCTACTTCTCATTTCTTCAAGATAATTTAGAGTTTTTATCTATTTATTTATTTTGTGATTCCTATTAGTTGATTAAATTGTCTACAATTATTCACTTTGTTTCAATATAAATTTTAGTATCTATTTTATAATGTTATAAAAATAGTATTGCTAAAATAGTAATAATTCATTGATAATTGAATTTTGATACTATATTCTAGACAATGATTTTTTATGCTCATTTTTAAATGTACCCAATTTAGCTGAGCCACATAAATCTAGTGTATGGGTTTCTCTTTTGTTCTGTCTGACATCTTTAATTCTATTTTTTACAAATTGTTTATCCGCACTTTGTGTTCAATAGTTCACTCCTTTATTTTAGATATGCAGAGATTTTAAAAGAAATTTCTTCAAAGAACTAAAATTTGTATAAATAGAAATAAAGGATCTTGAATATAAGTTAATTTATAAAATTGAATATTGCGGTGACACTAAAAAGAATCTGTGAGCTTATTGACTAAAATATCTAGTGTAACATTAGTATTGCGGCATGTTGGAGTGGTGCGACGACTGAACAAGTTTCTACAATGGATTAAGCTATCTTTTTAAAAAGAAAATTCTTTATAAAAAAAACACTTTATAAATTTAATGTTAAAGGTGGGGATAAAAACATGGCTTATTTCCATGCTGCTGCTAGGGTTAAAAAGGCCACAAACTCCATCTAGTAAAGTTAATCTACATCCTCAGGTGCTCTCATATCCAACCGAGAGGACATAGTGCAAGAGGATATAAATTTCTTCTCAAACTAACTTACACCTAAATCTGATCAGACTAGCCCGAATTCTGTCCTGGTGTATTCATTACATCAGTCCTTTCAAAATCTAGTGACTGCGGATGACAACAAGAGCTTAATTAAGGAACTCACTTTGGAAGAAGTTATAAAGATGTGGTCTTCTCACTCCCTTAGATAAGGCTCTAGGTCTAGATGGATTTATAACTATTTTCTTCCAAAAAGAATGGGATTTCATCGGCTTTGATTTGGTGCTTTCTATGGAGGAATCAAGGCAAAATTGTTAGAATTAATAATCTTTTCTTGGTTGTATTTATTTATTTATTGGGAAAACCAAAGTATCTCTTATGTATTATTTATTTGTCCTCTAGTCCACATGTAAAGGACATGCCATTCTTATCCTATTGTCTACTTGTGAAGACAACTCATTTTTTGTATTTCCTTTAATAAGAAAAATAGATATTCCTCCTTAAAAAGATCTTGACACTTTGCACACACTTATTATGAATGGTGGCATTCATTGAAATGGGAGTTACACATGCAAAGACATGTAACTCCTTTCTCATATCTTTAAAAGAGATGCTTCTCTCTCTCATTTTCATCTAGTCTCCATTATTCACATCAAGTTTTTGATGCTATTGTAAATGAGCTATTTTTCTTCATTTATTCTCTCTCTCTCTCTCTCATTCTTAGGCTTTTGCCTCATTCATAATATTCACAAGGGGTTTTCTTTGCTTTTCCCTTATCAAATCCTTGTCTCTTGTGTTGCTTCCTCTTTGGTATTGTTCCATTGATCTTGTATCATTTGTATGGTAAAACTCTTCTTGCTCTCCTGGAATAAATCTATTATTTCATGCTATTTCATTTTATTATATTTTATCATTTCAAACACTTTTTCTTACATGGTATCAGAGCTTTCTAATCCTTTTTTTGAGCTTTTGTGAAGGTTACCATATTGGAGAACTTTGTTGAGAGAAGTGAAGAAGAAAAAAAAATTCATTCCTATTTTTTTTGCAGGTTTTTTATTCAATCTTCAAGTTTTTTTTCTAACCCTCTTTGGAAGGTTTACCGCTAAAGAGTTCTTCATTTTTTTATTTTTTCTAACCTCCTTTGGAAGGTTTGCCGCCAAAGGATTCTTTATTTTTAATTTTTTTTACTGTATCTAACCCTATTTCTGTTGCAGGTTTTTTAAGTTTTTTGAAATTCAAAATTTTTTTTTTTTCTGTTTTTTGTTTTAGAAAGGAAAGTACAGCAGTTCATATTTTTCGTATATCTCATAATCTATGATCTAGGTTTGGTTGAAATTTTAACAGCATTTAGAAGACATAAAAATAAAAAAACCCTTTAAATTTCATTTGTATCATAATAGCATTGCAAAAGTTATTATACTGTATGTGCAGTATTATTTATTTTTCAAGTTTTAAGATAATAGTTCGTATATTTATGATATCTCTCAATCTGTGATCTGGGTTTGGCTGAAATTTGAACAGCATTTAGAAAGCATAAAAATGAAAAAACCCTTTAAATTGTATTGAAAATAGAGTTAAATTAAAATAGTTATTGCTCTTTGTGTGTAACACATTTTGTCAGTTTTTCAAATTTTTATTTTTTTTGTTTCTTCAATCTGACTAGTGGTTTTGTAGGAAAAATCTTAATTTTTAATTTTGACTCTTTAAATCTCTTAATAATTATTTAACATTCTTGTGGATAATAAGTCTCACTTTTTTATTTCAAATCTATTATTTAAATTTTAAACATAATTTTTAAATCATGTCGACTTTAATTCCAGAAATCAAGTTAAATAACTCAAACTATCATGCTTGGAAAACTCATCTTTCATTTATATTTCGTTTTAAGCATATTTTACAAGTTGCTACTGACCCTTTTGTAGTTCCTGGTGCCTTAGCTACACAAGATGAACAAAATGCATGGAATACTAAAAATGAAGAAGCCCTTGGCCTCATTGGTATATCTCTTAGCCCAAATTTATATGTTCTAATTTCTCATTGCACTAATGCCCATGAATCTTGGGATATTTTAAAGAAAACGTATGACAGGCCATCTAAATCACACAAGATTCAATTGCAAGACAATTTGAAAGACTTGAGGTATATTGATTTCAAATCCATTGATGAATTTTTACTTAAATTTGATTATATTAAAAGTTAACTAATTGGATTAGGTGTTACTCTCACTGATACTAGATTAATTACCATTATTTTAAAGAAATGTCTTCCTAGACAATTTCAACAATTTATTACTAATGTTCATTCTCAACTTGCTATTCTTACTTTGTCTACTCGATTAACTTATAGTATTTTTCAAAATTTGTTACGTCAAGAGGAAGCTAAATTGCTACAATTTGGTACTCTTAGATCTAATGAACATGTCTTTGTGTCTAAAAGTCAAAATCAAAATTTCAAATTCTCTAATAATGATTCTCCCAATACTCATAATAATAATAATCACAATAATTTTAATTTTAATAATAGTAATAATCCAAACACATATCATAATAATACTCATCCTAATCAATCTAATAGAAAACCCCACTATACTTATTGTGGGAAAGATGGTCATGTAACTAATAATTTTTTTAAAAAACAAAAAGATAAGCAACCTATCAATAACAATAATCAAAATTCTCATCCATCTCATCATGCTTTTACTATTAGTTACAATGTTCCTAAAAATTTAGAATGGATTATTGATACTGGTGCGTCTCAACATGTTACTTTTCATAAAGAAGTGTTTGATTATTTAAAACCTGGTCCTTCTAATATTCCAATTCAATTAGTTGATAATCATAGTTGCAAAGTTGAAGGATTTGGTAATGTTAGTATTTCAAATGAAAAATTAAATGATGTCCTTTATGCTCCTGAGTTGAAATACAATCTTCTTTTTATTGTAAAATTATGTCAAAATTACAAAGTTGAGTTTCATAGGGACATGTGCTCTGTTATTGATCCTAACACTAATGAAGTTGTTGCTAATGCTAAGTTAGGCCATGATAACTTATTTAAATTTTATGGGTTCACCTCTTCTAAACACTCTTTGCACAAAGATATTACTTTTAATATGAAGCATAAAAGGCTTGCTCATTTGAAAAATGAGCATATCTCATCTAATACAGTTGAAAATTTACCTCCTATTGCTTCATCTAAGATGGCATGTGCAAAGTGCATGAGTGAAAATATGCAAAATACCAAAAATTATCAAGCTTATAATCCTATTACTAACAAAGTGCACATAGCACGAAATGTTTGTCTTATAGGAAATGGTGTACATGATTCTTCTAATGCTCAAAATGAACAAGTTCATGAAAGTAGAATTGTGCTAGTGGAGGACCAACCTCCTTCTCTAAACCCTACTCCTCATATATCTACCTTTATTCCTCCTATTCTTTCTTACAATGGTAATGGTAACGATGCATTTATAGATCTTGGTAATAATGCTAATATTGATAATGGAAATAATGCTAATATTAAAACAAATGATGCATTCATACATCATGACTCTTCCTCTAGTGATAAATTTGTTAAGAGAAAAATAAATAGTTTTGAAAAGTACTTAGTAAAAGAGATCAATTTTTAGAATGGGTGGACTTCAACCTAAGAGGATTAATTACTCGAAATATTGTTTGATGTTAATAATTCTCTTTTATAATCTTTGGCATTTCTCTTTAGTATGTTGCCTAGAAATTATGTTCTATATATGATCTTAATTATATTTGCATGATTTCATACCATGATAGTTTAGGTATATTTATTCATGTGTATATATAGGGGCCCACATATATATCCTCATAAATATACAAATGATTGTGTCTCTTGTGACTTATCAAATATGAGTGCATTCTTTATTTCACATAAGTAAATTTATTTTATTTATTTTTCTTATTCCTTGAGATTATGAGTTATTATACATTGTTGCCTTCAACATTTATTTTGTTTTACTGATTGGCACATAAGTGCAGTTTATACTTTTCTAGCATCATTCTATTTCCATATTGGCACTTTATGGTTAATACCATTTATTATTGAAGTTTCCCTCCAATTTTAGTTAATTTGACCCATCTTGAAGGCATTTTACTCTTATTTGAAGGTAGTCAATTGTTAATACTCATACTCCTCCCCTTTGATATCTTTGAAAATATGCCATATAATGTTATATATACTTCTTTGCTTAAATCATGAGTCATGTAGGTTATGGATTGATCACCCATTAACTTGCAGTAAAATGACTTATTAGTGGACTATCTATATCCATGTGATTGAAGCATTTTTGATGTTGGATTCATTAGCTAGCCTTTTCTATGATTTTTTTTGAAAGTTTTGATAACATATTTGTTCTTTGTAGGATATGATTTATCTTGATTTCTTTGCAGTACCAAGTTACACTTATATTTACTCTATGAGAATTTACTTATATATAAAAAGTTTCTAACTTGAATATAAGATGAAATTATCTTTGTGGATAGTTGCCTTTGTTTCTATGTTTCAGGTAATCCATCAAGGCACATACAAGATATCATTATTTGTTGTAAAGATCCTATGCCACATGAATCCACTTGAAGATGTAACACACTTGAAGAATTATCCACTTCTCTTGGCTCTCCAATGATGTACCCATGATAATAAGAGACCTCTTGCACAATGAAGATATTTCAAAAAAATCAAGTTGTAATATTGTAAATTGGTTTTGACAACATCTCCCCAAGTAAATATTAAAGGAAGGTGTTAGAATTAATAATCTTTCCTTAGTTGTATTTATTTATTTATTGGGATAAACCAAGGTATCCCTTATGTATTATTTATTTGTCCTCTAGTCCACATGTAAAGGACATGCCATTCTTGTCCTATTGTCTACTTCTGAGGACAACTCATTTTTTGTATTTCCTTTAATAAGGAAAATAGATATTCCTCCTTAAAAGGATATTGACACTTTGCACACACTTATTATGAATGGTGGCATTCATAGAAATGGGATTACACATGCAAAGACATGCAACTCCTTTCTCATCTCTTTAAAAGAGATGCTTCTCTCTCTCATTTTCATCTAGTCTCCATTATTCACATCAAGTTTTTGATGCTATTGTAAATGAGCTATTTTGCTTCATTTCTTCTCTCTCTCTCTCTCTCTCTCTCTCTCTCTCTCTCTCTCTCTCTCTCTCTCTCTCTCTCTCTCTCTCTCTCATTCATTCTTAGGCTTTTTCCTCATTCATAATACTCACAAGGGGTTTTCTTTGCTTTTCCCTTATCAAATCCTTTTCTCTTTTGTTGCTTCCTCTTTGGTATTGCTCCATTGATCTTGTATCATTTGTATGGTAAAACTCTTCTTGCTCTCTTGTATTAATTCTCCTATTTCATGCTATTTCATTTTATTATATTTTATCATTTTAATCAATTTTTCTTACAGGAATGGATTCATGTTGAGTCATTTCAATAGAATGAATCTAGCAATTGTCCCAAAAGTTAATCATCCACAATTTTTTTTGAGAATTTAGACATATTGCTCTTTGTAACACAATATATAAGATTTTCACAAAGGAAATCTATTTAGGATTGGAGCAACTAATTCCGAAACTCATTTCTTCACAGCAAGGTGGTTTTGTTATGGGAAGGGTGATGGTTGATGAAGCCATGGTCGCACATAAGACCCTTCATTCCATCAAATAATATAATATAAACTTTGAGCTTGTGTCATCAAACATGATATGCTTAAAGCCTATGATAAACTAAAATAATTTTTCACTATCAATCCTTCTGGCTTTCAGGTTTGATAATAAATGGTCCAAATGGGTCATGCCCTACATTAGAGGGGCTAGATTTTCCATTATCATAAGTAGACAACCAATCGGTTCATTTGAGAATACACAAGGGGTCCGCCAAGGTGATTGTCTTTCTCCTGTCCTTTTTACCCTAATGGGTAAAGAACTTAGCAGATCCATCTCTTTTGCATATGAGAATGGTGATTGGAAAGACATTGTCATTCCAAAGCCTACTATTTCTCTCATAAATACGCTATTTGTAGATTATACTCTTCTATTTGCCCAATCAGCAGTTTCCAAAATTTGTCATGTTCAGCACCTGCCGAGTATCTATGAAGAAGCTTCTAGACAAAGAATCAACCACAAAAAGACAACAATGTATGTATTCCATACTAAATATTCTGTCAAAACAAAGTATTTTCTTCATTTTAAAATTTCAAGAGGTAGTGCTTCCTAGTTCATATTTGGGAATTTCTTTCTTTGTGAGACTTAACAAACCATGTTACTGGCAATCTATCCTAGGTAGGCTGAAACAAAAAACTTCATCTCAAAAGCCAAGATGGCTTGCACTGGCCAGCCGGTTACTCCTTGTTAAAACTTGTTTGGAAACCATTTCCAATTACTATATTTTAGACCTAGAGGCACCAACCACAATTGTCAAGGAAATGTAGAAAATTATAACTTCTTTTGTTTGGAAAGATAACTTCTCAAATAAAATGAAAACTCCTCTAGTGTCGCTTAGAGATATGTATTAGGACAAATGGACTTGGGGGTCGGTCTACATGATTTACATCTAAAAAAATTTAGCGTTTGGTGCTAAATTTTGACTGCAAAAAATACTCGAAGCTAGATTCATTATGGGTTCAGAACATGAAAGCTAAATACTTGGATGTCAATTCTGATACCCGAATCTTCACGGTTACCAACCCACCAGTTGGGTCTTGTCAACATAAATTAATTACACCACACAATATGGTCGGCACCGACCAAGATGTTTCTAGAGGCGGCCATCCTTCCAACTGCCAACTACTCTCATTAAAAACATTACCAAACTCTTCTCTAGAATGCTCTGTACATTCAGCTATAAATAGATTGGTTGGGCCTAGAGTTTTTTAGCGCTAAAGTTTGGATTGATATGTTGTGGCTCATTTCCTGAGTTTTTTCTAGTGTATTAATCTCTCTATTTTTTTTCATGGTATCAGAGTCAATGGTTAATGATCTAAGAGTCTGAAGAGCCCATTTTGGGTTTCTCATTGTGGATCATGAGTGGATAGAATGTTGTGGCATTCTAAGGTGCATTCTAAGGATTTGTAATAGATTTTATTTATGAATTAAGTGTTGTAACACAATTTGATGAATCTGTATTTTGCTTATTGATTTGAATGTTTATCATTGCATTCATATTTGTCTTTGATCCACTCTATCTACCTCCTTGTTGAAGTGAAGCCAAGTTTGTATCTCTTTGACATCTTTTGGGCTTAAGAGCAGTGACATAATTGTCTCATGGTTGTCATTCACGGGGGATTCTTATGAATTCCAACCATTGTATTTAAGAGATAATAGATTGTAAATGGGTACCTAACAAGGCTTTAGGTCGGGACCCATCATATGTAGATTATGGGGGGATATTTACATAGTACATATTTAGTATAGCTATTGTAATTAATTTAGGGGGGATGTCAACATAAATTAATTACACCACACAGTATGGTCGGCACTGACCAAGATGTTTCTAGAGGTAGCCATCCTTCCAACTGCCAACTACTCTCATTAAAAATATTACCAAACTCTTCTCTAGAATGCTCTGTACATTCAGCTATCAATAGACTGGATGGGCCTAGAGTTTTTCAGCGCTAAAGTTTGGATTGATATGTTGTGGCTCATTTCTTGAGTTTTTTCTAGTGTGTTAATCTCTTTGTTTTTGTTCAGGTCTGCAATGTGGAACTTCATCACTCACTAGAGAGAAGTTGTAATCAAATACATCACATGGGAATTGAATAATGGGGAAGAGGTAAAGTTTTGGAGTGATTCTTGGTAAGATTTTCTACCACTAATATCATTAGCTGGCATAGGGATTACAACAGCTATTATTTTTGCAATTGCTGGTGAATAGCCATCTAATTATGTTTCAGCTATAGAATACACAAGAAGGAAGATTATTTTGGTTGATTTGACAATCTTTCGACTATCCCGACATCGGCAATTGGTTCTAAACAATTTTCTTATGAAAAGGCTTTATCTTTCTCTCTAACAAGAAAGATAAAGTATTTAAGCTCTTATGTGTTTTCGATGATCTTTTCCTAACTACTAGTTCATCAATGAATCTTATTTTGTAATCTTAAAAAGGAGTTAAAACTCTAATTCAAGTCGGCATAGGAATAGAAAATTAGAATAGGAATGGGAATAGAAAAGAGCAATCTCATTCTTGTTTGGTTAACTTGGTATTTAATTTTGAACATGTTAGTCCCTAGTTCTACAAAAATGGAATAGGAATAAGGTTAAGTTTTATATTTTTAAAATTATTTTCCTTAAATTTTTTTGTTTTAATTAATTATTTTTTGGTTAATTTTTTCAATAATGGTAAAAAGGTTCATTTATTTTAATTTTAATTTTACTCATTGAAGTTAATAAGAAATATAATTTATTTAATTATTTTAAACAAATAGATATAATAATTTTTTTAAATTAAAAAACAATTAATTTTTTTTAAAAATAAAAAAATAAAAAAGAGCATTTTAAAAATAGATATAAAAGAATTAAAAAAAATAAAATTAAAAAATAAAATTGAAAGTAAAAGCATTAAAAAAAACAAAAAAAACCAGATTGGGAATAGGAATGGCCAATTCCAATAACAACTATTTTTTGGAATTGACATATGCTCATTTTAGGGACAAAATTGGAATATGTATGCCTATTCCCTATTCTAATTTTGGCATACCAAACATGGAATACATTTCGTATTCCTATTCCAACAAACAAATGGGTGCTAAAAGACTTAAATATCTAATAGACAATACAACAAAGAACTAGTCACAAGGCTCTAGATAACCATCAAACCTGAAGAAGGGAAAAAGTCTTTGAAAAAGGAATTTGTAAAAAGAGAAGGGAATGCACTTTATAGAGAACAAAAAACATGGTAAAGAGACATTAATATACAATTTTTTGAACGATTTTTCATTTTTCATTTTAGATTCCTCATTGATACTATACACCTTGTTGACCATACTATGCACTGATAGTAGCACCTTTGTCCTTGCTTTTGAGCCATCTCATAGGGTTAGGGAATGAATCTAAATTAGCACCTACATAAACTCTTTGTTTAATTGATGTGGAACTCCCAACTAGAAAATCAACATCACCTTTGGAAAATCCTTGCATTTGCTTGGTAATTTGGCTTACACACAATGTACAAGATTTTTTGTATACTTGTATGTATTACTACAGCCATACTTGTTAATCTATTATAATTTTAAAATTGCTACATATGGCCTTAATCATCTTCTCTTGACAATTTTAAGATCTTAAATCACCTACCACAAGTCTTGGCTCCTAACAACCAACTTACTAACATTCTCATTGTTAGAGGTGGACACAACTCATTTTCATTGTTTTGAACTCTACAATCTACATAAGACAAGTGACCAAACATAGTATCTTTAACACTTTTTCATATGTTAGTATTATCATAAACATATGACCCTTTATCTAGAGAAGCATGATTTCCCATATAAATAAGCACATACACATTGCAATTTTCCCTTTTTGCATATAGGGGATGCTAGGGAGCCTCTTCATTAGTGGCATTGTTGCATTTGTGACTTATTTTTGGCATGGAAAGAAGCAAAAAATAAACCCTTTTATTTTCCTTCAATAATAGGAACCCTTGAAATTTCTATCATCTTTAATATCCTTTGTAGGGTTGAAAATCATGGGATGCACTCAACCTAGGGAGAATAATCAAATTCCTCATCATTAGAAAAGGAAAATCATAAATGGGCCTTGTATTCCCTTTCTTAGGATCTAATATCACCTAACTATATCTCACTTTATCCACTAGGAGATCTTGTGTAGGACCATTTGAATGGTCCACTAGAAATTAAATGGAATCCTTGTAACCATAGACATATGAATATTTCTCACTACCAAAATAGACTTGAAAATCTTGACTATAAGAAGGATCAAACCATCATGCAAAGTTTGGAGATAGACAATTTCTTATGAGATTTTATATCATAAATACGGAGGAGAATAAATGAAAAGGAATAAAAATTCACTTACTCTATGTGAAATAATTTGGAATAATATAACAATATTTATAAAGGCTCATAAACTATTCATCCAACATAACATAACTTATAACAATTTAAACAATCATGGACTATAAAATAATGATTTGTGCTTGCAACTCCCATATGCAACTACTGCCTACAACTCTTGTGCATGTTTCCCCCTCCTGTGTGGGCCTTTCACCCCCCCTTTTTATTGGACCTATACCATGCCTATTTGGATCTTGTTCTAGTCCTTTCTTCTATGTCACTTAACAACCATGTGGAGTTTAGTATTGATCTTCTTCCCAACCCTTCTGGGTTCATTGGTATTCCTAATGACTTGACTTGTATGGAAACATCCTTCATAGGGGTCCCACTGAGGCTAGTCTTGTTATTCAATTTGTTGATGTGTGGCTATGACACAAAATATTTTTTCATGTAAACATTGACAACTTGGCTAGAATCAGTAAGATGAAAAGAGCCAGAGGTTTGCCAAAACTGAAGAAACCAGATAATGTGATTTGCAAAGAATGTTAGTTAGGTAAGATGGAAAATTTTACTTTTAAGAGTAAGATTCATACTTCTAATGAAATTTTAGAATTAGTTCACACTAATCTGTGTGGACCAATTAATGTGAAAAGTTGCAAAGGTGATCAGTATTTCAATCTATTTGTTGATGATTATTCTAGAATGATGACAACGATGTTTCTAAGAGAAAAATCTATTTCTTTTCAAATATTTAAGCGGTACTTGGAAAGAGTTGAAAAATAGATAGATAAAAGTTTAACATGTGTAAGATCTGAAGAGGTGGAGATACATGAAAATTATGGTTTGCATTGAGGATCTTTGTCCTTGATCATAATCTATTTTGTTGTTTGACATTGGGTTTCCATGGTTGAAAAATCTCTCACCTTGGAACCTAAAACGTGTGTTATCTCTCACAAGGGTTACTTTTTCTCTTCTTTCATGATATCTCTTTGTATGCATCTCTTCTATGGCCTTATAGGAGCTATGTCCTTCTTGGCTTCGACTAGGTGTTGTCTATGGATATTGTCTTGATGTTGAAGAATGCTTTATCCTTTTTCTTTTATTTCCTTAACATGTCAAAATAGTATGTACTTTTTCCATCTTAAGGATGGGGCCATATATATAGCCTCCCTCATTCTATATCATGCATTGTAATTCTAACCTTTAGTTTTGTAGCATGCTAAATCTTAGAAGGTAACACACACAACTTGCTAAATCCTAAAGAGACACACATTTTCAATTTGAAATAGGCTAAATCCTAATAAGGTAATACACACAATTTTATAAATCACTAAGATGCATAGATTTCCAATTTCAAATATGATAAATCCTTGGAAGGTAATGCACATAAGTTGCTAAATCCTGAAGAGATACCCATTTTACAAATGTATTCTATGGTGATATGAGAATATGGATCCATAGATACTTTTTAAAATTCGTAAGAAGTCTAACTACATATATGCACAAAGCCTTTAAAAGGTGCATAACTTTATGGGATGACTATCAAGTAGTTTCTTGGTGGGCCATCCTATTCTTTTTGTGGTTGACAGTGAGATATACACATCTTATTAAGCAATCTAGTGACTCCTGTCTCTATCTTCTCTAGCTTTTCTAGTGATGTCTCTCTTGTTGTAATGCTGGAGTTGACAAAGACTTGAGTCCCTAGGGGCTTGAGGATTGCTTGGTCCCTTGGATTTGAATAAGCTTTTCTACTTCTTTGTGATCTCCTTTACCAAGAGCAGGGATAACTTTAAGGAATCCCCCCCTCCCAAAATTTATAAAATTGTGGCGAATCACATGTCATTTGGGTCAAAAAAAATTAATAGTGTTGGCGAATTATGCATCAATCGATGGATATTTGGTGGCAAATTTTTTAATAGTTTAGACAATTTTTATAAAATAATGGTGATTATAATTTTTTTTTTTAATAAACTTATTAATATTGATGGCGAATTATGTTTTCAAATGTAATTATGTTAAATGTATTATTTGAGAACTCATATCGTCTGATGATCCAAGATCAATGGCTGAGGTTTAATTTCAGCCAACATTTCTTCAAGGAAGAAGAATTGTCGAGGTAGTCACTGGAATGTTGACATGTATCAAGGTAAGTTGTCTGTGGAGTACAGTGTCACTCATTAAAAAAATAAGTCACATAGGAAAATGGGAATTTGGCGAATGATGATCATCGAAAGAGACACTCAATTAATTCCATGGTGAATAAGAGTAAACATTAAAGAGAAATCTGGGTGAAGAACTTGAATACAAAACTAAAATTATGTAATAATAGTGGCGAACGTTCTGATCACTATATGAGTATTTTATAAAATCTAGGCGAACCGGTCAACTAGTATACGGTGTTTTTTTTAGCCAATTTCTATAGCCCAATCAGGACATATTAACCAATTAGCGAATAATAGCCACTAAAAAAATTCCCTGACCAAGAGTTTACATTGAATCTATACTCTTGCTAAAGTGTGGGCATAATGCATCATCTTAAAATGGAAGCACTTCCATGTTAAGATAGTTTATCCTTCTGAGTAACTAGTTTGGGGTCATGTTAAGAACCTTGAATGGGTCCTTGCCTTAGATCTAGATTTTTCACTTGATTGTGTCCCATTTCCCACTTTATTTATTCACTTTTTCTAGTATTCTTGGTTAAGATCCTAATATTTT
The DNA here is from genome assembly GCA_028749045.1 of Cupressus sempervirens. Classification (NCBI taxonomy): domain Eukaryota; kingdom Viridiplantae; phylum Streptophyta; class Pinopsida; order Cupressales; family Cupressaceae; genus Cupressus; species Cupressus sempervirens. The sequence continues at coordinate 636,217,463 of CM053790.1, read as the reverse complement.
TGACCACAGTGTCAAGGTCAACCCTTTAGGTTAGGGTCAACCTCCACTATGACCTAGGGTCCAAATTTCAAGGTTCCATGATTTTTGGATGTCAAGTTTCAGAAAGAATTGTTTTCCCACTTTTGGGTCAGTTGTTTTGGTCTCTAAAATGGTAAACTCTTAAATAGAATTTAATCCAGGTCAATTTCTAAGGGTAAGGGCCCAATGGGAATTTATTTCTTATATGTTGGTTTCTCTAGGATTCCCTAGATCTCTATAAAAGGAAGCCTTCCTCTCTCATTTTATCCATCTACTATCGACTCTTTATTATCAACCATCCACTTTCATGATCGAGCTCTCAAGTACAAGAAAACATTCAAGGATTGAAGGATTCAAGAGCTCAAGCATCCAATTCATAAAGGAAATCCATTGTTAACCATTGAACTATTAAATCTCTATGGAGTCCTCTTGATGAAGATTCATCCATTTCCATTCATGCCTCTTCCTAATGCAAGATCTATTAAAGATTGGTATTGGAGATCTATGAAAATTGATTTGAGACATCTTACATACATTTCTGTATTCATTTGGAGCATCCATACTTGTGGATTCAAGGACTTGAATCCTCCCCATGGACTTCAACATAAGAAAAATGAATAGTTCCATTTACATTGTTTATCTATATTACAATTTTAATTTCAAGGATAATTCCAAACTAGGGTTTGACCAAAGAAAACCCACCATCAAATAAAAAAAACTACATTACTTGCAGGTACCAGTGTGGAACAACAAATAGTAGTGCATATTGGATACCCTTTTTGCCAAAATTTTGAAATCCACGAATAGAATTTCTATTGGAGTAGTGTGGGTGAAGGTTAAATTTTTGGGGTCAAGGTCAACCTACCCTCAAAAAATATAAATATTTCTAGTTTTTATAGATCTCACAATTTTGGTTAAACAATGCAAAAATCAACAATTTTTGAGACTGTCTACTAGGGTTTTCAGTTGATTCTTTTTTGGAGGTAAGTACCTTTTCATTTCTTCATTACAATAAATTAGTCTCCTATATTTACATACCATATCATAAGAATCTATATGTATGTGTAAAATAGTGGTTTAGGGTCTCTTTCATATGCATTATTCTAAACTCTATTCATCCATATTTTTGATATTACAAATGTTTACATTTCTACAAAATGATTCTTACCTAGGATAGCAACTTACTATGTTATGGATTTGTTAGATGCATGTATGATAGATGAAGAAGATATTTATGGATATGAATTTTTGAAGTTCTGAAAAGGTTTGTTTGGATATTTGGACCTTAGATAACTAATTCACCCCCAGCCCCTCTTAGTTATTCTAAAGTATTGCAATAGTTTCTGTTAGATAATTGAGACATTTTGTCTCATACCTTGCTTCATGGTTTCCCAAGATTGGTCTTCGACCATTCTATGCTCCTATTTAACTAGATATCAAATAATTAGCATAAGCAATGGCATTTCTTCTATGAGATCATGCAACACCCACATCCACAATTTGGTGATCACATTAATAACACTAAAATGCAAGGGACTTCTATATTTCACAGATCAAAGAAGCTTGAATTTATTAGGAGGGAGGTAATTTTTTGGAATAATATCTCTTTTGGAGATATCTTTAAGAAGAAAATTAAATTTAAAATAAGCTTGAAGAAATTCAAGTGAGGTGGTAGAACAAGACTTTTCAACTACTACCCATGAAGAGGTAAAAATATGGAGAAGGAAAGGAATCAAGTGATTGAGATAGAGGAAGTCTTTTGGAAGCAACGATTTAGGATTTAGTGGCTATTGGAGGGAGATAGGAACATCAACTTCTTACATAGGTCAACCTCAAAGCATAAGAAGAAAACACTATCAAGAAGCTTGCTAATAATAACAACATTGAGATTACTGATGATGAGGAAATTGGGTGATGGAATACCCAATATTTCTAAGATATTTAGAACCTCCTCAACCTCAAGTTAACCTAATGATAGAGGGGTACATAGAATGGATTATACACCTAGTGGTGGATGGACAAAACAACCAAGAGTTCATAACTAAAGTTATAGAAGATAAAGTTAGAAAGGAAATCTTTTCTATGGGAGCCTTCAAGGCCCCATCCTTTCACAAATTTGTTGGAATATTTAGAATAACTAAGAGTGGAGGGTGAATTGTTTATCCATGGTCCAAATGTAAAATTAAAACTTTTCAGTACTTATAAAAACTTATAATTGCACATATTGATTAAATCATCCAATAAATCCCTAACTTAGTAGGTTACTATCCTAGGTCAAAATAATTTTGCAGATATGTAAACATTAAACATAGTAGAATCATTCATACTATTTAACATAGGGATTTTACGTGGAAACCCAATTTGAGAAAAACCAATAGTAACATGCTACCAATTTTCACTCTTCTGAAGTGAGACCTATGAGGAGCCAAAGATGTTAAAGTTTAGAATGTAGGCTATTAAATATGACTTGGTTAAAGGATTTCAATCACCCTATCAAGAGTGAGACTTGTTAGAGGACTTTAGAACATTCTATTAGAATGTAACCCAATTAAATAATTTACTCATGACTATTAGGTCAACATTTATAAAAATAGATTTATATAGACTGATACAATTATTAGAAAGTAGTAGTAGGACTTGATTTGATAACAATACAATGTAGTTACAAATTGTAGATCTCTAAATCGGTCCTCCATTCTTCCTGGCATTCATTCCTTTAACCTCTAATTGCATGTTCACCCTTCAAGCCTTCACCTTCTTAAGCCTTCATTCTCAGTATGCCAATAGAAGGTTCTTTCCTTTAGCCACCATATGAAGAAACACTTTCACACTTCTTTTCTCTCTCTAGTTTGCACTCTTGGCACTTTTCTTCTTGCCTTGTATCTCTTTATATAGAAAATTTTAATCTATTTCCACTTAACCACAATTTTCCATCTTAGGGGGTGGTCAAATTGATTGAATCCTCCCTCTTTCTATTAGGTTGCCTCTAGAAACTTCTCTTAAAATGTTTAATAGATTTACCTCAAAATGATTTATGTTGAATTCTATGCCACTAGTTCATTATATGTGTCTTCAACATACCTCACACAATTCAAGAAATCAAAATTTTTGTCTTAGATTTGTCAAATCTTTGGTCAAACTCTTTTTACTCTCACTCGACAATAATAGTCTTTTGATGCTCAGTAACCACTAGGTTTATCAACATGAACTAAGTGCTTATTTCCTGGTCACTACCATTATTCCACTAATGCTCAACACTTACTAACCTCTATGATGGTCAACACCTAGTAATATTTATTTTATCAATGCGTACCAACTTTCTTCTTAGCTTGAACTAAATTACTCAACTTCCACTTTTTTCTCAGTCAAGCTTGCTAGACATATTTTTTGTGAAAACACTTCCTCTTGTGTCAGCTTAAGTAAGCTTTCACTTTAGTCTTAAGTATATAAATAATACATCATATCATCAAAGTCGTACCTGGTCTTAGTGCTTCTTTTATATATCATATAACTAAACCTTTCTCTAGGTACTCTTGTTATCCTTTCTTTTCATATCCTCTTCAAGAATCAATCAAATGATAGCATTCAGACCAAAAAGCAATTTTCTTAGCAACAAACAGAGGTTTGACATCAGAGATAAAATAAAGATTTTTCTATGATAGGTTCCAACACTTCATTAATCTTCTTTTCAACAATCTCCCTCTTTGGCATTGATGGAAAACAAATACCAACAACAATACCAAAAAAAAACTTAACACCTTTGAAATATCTCCATCTTTTAGTATGTATCCTTCCTCTTTATAGGGTGATGTAATCCTTTTTTCAGCATAACTCTTTCAATCCCTTCCTCAAGATATTCAATGTAATTTCTTCCTCATACTTTATCAACATATTCTCCCTGATAAACTCATGTGATTTGTCCCTCTTTGAAAATAATGCCAAAGACTTGTCATCTCTATATGTAGATATCATCAATTCAAATTCTCCTTCTATCACCTTTCTTGTGACTATAAATCTTATGCTTCAGCTCATTCCCTACTTTAGACAATTCCTAAAGTAAGATCCATTATATCAAGCTGTAGAATATCACATAAAACTCAATTGATGTAGGGCACTACTCCTTCTCCTCATATAGCTTGAGATAGGAGTATCACCCCTAGCTTACCTCTAAGATATTCATGTAAATTCTTAGGTAAAGTCTTTGTGAATATATCATCTATCCATTCCTTTGTATTCATATATTCCATTCTCACTTCTTTTTCTTGAACCAATTCTCTCGAACAATAATATTTGATTGCAACCTACTATTTATTTTTGTGCATCACAAGATGTTTAGATATGTTTAAAGAATTTGTACTATCATAGTAGATTACCAGAGGTTCAGTGATTTCCTCCTTCATACCTATGAGTAATTGGTTAATCTATACCACATTTGTACAATTCATTGCAACAACCACATGTCCAACTTCAACAATGATTGTGAAATATATTTTTGCTTCTTATTAGTCCCTGTGACTAATAAAAAATGATTGTGAAATATATTTTTGCTTCTTACTAGTCCATGTGACTAATCATTTTTAAGAAAAATGCTCCACCAATGTTTCCAACCCAATCATCATTTGTATAGGCTCTCAATTCAAACTTGTCATTCTTCTTGTAGTATAGAGCATAGTCTTTTGTCCCTTTTACATATCTCATAATCATTTTGACACACATTATGTGATTCTCCTTAAGATTATGCATAAAATCTTGCAACAATTCCAACAGATAGAGCAATATCATATTTTCTATGAACTACACATTGCAATTTACCAATCATAGACCTGTACAATGTGTGATGCACCTTAATAGATTTATCAGTTTTGGATATTCTATTAACTATCACCATAAGAGTGCTAACTAGTTTCAAAAATCTAGACCAAAAGTCTTCAAGATTTCATTTACATACTTCGATTAAATGATGTAAATACAAAATTTCATCTTATACAGTTACAAACTAGCAAAGAACTTAATCTCTCCAAACATAGACATCTAAAACTCTTTCATCATTTCATCTACAAATGTCAAATGAAAGAGATGGCCTCCTTTCCCTCCAAGTGTAGGAACAAAGATGGAAGGGAACCTATTATATCACTCACAACGCTATACAAGACAATGAGCCCCTAAAGATTAGGCTAACATTGTTTACATAATGTGGAGCCCCATAATAGGAACATAAATGTTATTTAGAGAAAAAAAAATTGAAATAGAACTCATTGCCACATGATATATAAATAACCTTACTATTAATGAGCTACCTAATATTATAATGTAGAGCTTGACATTCATTAGTAGAGTGATCATGAAATCTATGATACAAAGAAAAAGGAAAAAAATTCAAGTGTGGACTACATTTATTTTTGTGTTTAGGTCTAGAAATCATCTTAGCACTAAGGAATTTAGGAAACATAACTTCTTGGTCAAATTCCTTCATAGTTTCATCATGTTTTGAATTTATATTTGAGATGTTGTTAACATTGATTTGTTTTCGAGGATTAAATCCCAATCCATAAGAATGCACATTCCCTCCATTCTGGAAGGGCATTTGAATTGCTTCTTTATGCTTATCAAATCCTTGACCATCAAATCCTTGTTTAACTAGAAGATGATAACTAGGACCATAATGAGAAGCCATATTAGGAGGAGTCAATGGAACTTTAGTAGTCACTATGTCATCATTAGTAGGTTTAATAGTTTCATTTTGGATAGAAGCAGTGATAAAGTTTTTATAAAGGGTTTTAGAAGTAAAAACTCATTGTTCAAACTCTCTTTTTGGCTTCATAAAATCAAGATTAGAAACCTTATACTCTCCAATAAATGTAGGATTAAAATCCAAGGCTTCCTAATCATCACTAGGAAGAGCATTAGAGGAAGAAGGATTACTATGAGAAATAGGAGTAGGGTGGGTTGAAATATTTAGACAAGGATTTGGCATATGAGCTGCATGAGCTGTATACATCATGTTGTTATGTATAAACTTGACTTTACAGTGAAGGGTGAAAGGGATAATATGCATCTCATGCAACCAAGGTCTACCCAAAAGAAGATTATAATTGAGAGGTCCAGGCATAACATGAATAGGTCTATTTTGGATGACTAGATCTACTTTGATAGTTAAGGTAATGATTCCCAAAGTGTTCTTAACAATGTTATCAAAGCTATGTATAGGAACATAATTAGGTTGAATAATTGAAAGATAAACATTAATTTCTTTGAGCATATCCATGCTATAAACATTAAGCCCAAAACCATTATCAATCAAGGTCTTATGAATGATACTTTTATTGATAGTAATAGCTACCATAAGAGCATCATATTCATTTTGAACTTATTTAGAAGGTAAATCCTTTTGAGTAAATATAATGTTAGGAGCATTCAGGGTAATATGCATGCATTGTAAGAAGTTATTGATGTTCTCTTGATTAGGAGGTGGAGTTGGTAGAGTTTCTATAGCTTATTGCAAGAGTTCATAGTAGGTAGGTGAAATTTGAAGAAGCTCCCATAAAAAAAATTTTGCAGGAGTATTTTACAATTTTTTTATCAAATCATACTCCTTGCTAAGAAGATGGAGTGGAGGAGGAAGAATGGGTTGAAATGGTTGCAATGAAGTAGAAACCACTAAATTAGGTTGAACGTTACTCTTTGTATGATATGTGTGAACTATAGAATCTTGGTCACTGAAAGACTCTAAAGACTCAATAGATTTACCTTTGATAGTAATGCAAGGGAAAACTTTGATTGACAACAAAGGTTCTACATAAACAATTTCAGTCGTCTCAACACTACAAACTAATTGAAAAGAAGGAAGCAAAGAGGACATCCAACAAAGTGATGAGGTAGGATCTTAATTTTCTAAAAGATAATCCCTAAGAGCATTATGGGAATTCATATCATTCTCTACAAATGCCTCATCACTAAAAGGAATCTCAGATGGAGATAAAGCATCTATAATATCATCTTCTTTCACTAAAATGTCTACATAAGGGGAGTGTATTTTTAAAAATGAGTCATAATCATGTATGAATATTTCATCAATTAATAAATCGCCCTCTTGTATCAAATATTACTCATGAGGTAGGGATAAATCATTTTCTTTATCCAAGGGATCATCCACAATGGTTTCATGAGGGTGAGAGTAATCAACATTCAAATCCAAATGTTCATCCCAAATAGGAGGGTTATAATTCCTATCAATAACATCCATTGTAGGAGTGCCATATATCACTAAAGCTTGATCCCAAAAGGGGGAAGAGGGTAAATTGTATTCTAAAGTAGGCTCATAGAAAGGAAATATATTAGGAGAAGTATTGAAATCAATCTTCAACTCATCTCCATAAAGAGAAATATGATGCAGAGTTAGATTAAGGTCATCTTCTTGCTCTAATATATCCTTACAAGGAAATTCAAAATAGGACAAATAAACATTACTTGCACCAAACAAAATCTTTCTATGTGTAACACCATGCAATGGTAAGGTAAGAGGAGAATGTTGTGTAATGTAAAAGTTATAGAATAATGTTTGGAAAACATTTGAGACTACTTATGCAACATGATAATGCATAGAAAATAGATCTAGATGAACTCAATTTATAAAAATGAAAAGGAAATCAAATACCATAAACACAATAGGGAATACAATTCCACAAAGCATGAAAAAGGTAAACGGTTTTGTATTTTTGAAAAAATTTTACATTTTTTTTTTGTATTTTTAAAAAATTCAAGAGGATAAAAGATATCTAATTTTATATGCATGTAAGATCTAACATAAAATAAATATCTAACATAAAAAATAAAGAGTTGTTTATCACAGATTGAACAATATGTAAGATGAAGGTGACCAAAGACAATAATATGAAAGAAAATCTAACACCACAAACACCATAGGGCATCTAATTCCATAAAAGAGAGGGGCTAAGTGTGTCAGGTTCAACAAAATGTAATATGAAAAATATGCATGAATGGGGTTTAGAATTTAATGCACATGAAATAGACCTTGAACCGATATTTTACACATACATGTAGATTCTTATGATATGGGATGTAAATATAGGAGACTAATATTGAAATGAGGAAATGAATAGGTACTTACATCTAAAAAAGAATTAGTTGAAAACCATCTTAGGAAATCTTAGAGATTGTATATTTTCACATACATAAAATCAAACTGCGAGATCTACAAAATCCAAGAATATTTTTGTTTTCTAAGGGTAGGTTGACCTTTATGTAGGGTGACAAAGTTGACCTTGAACCTAAAAATTTGACCTTGACCCAAAAGTCAACCTTGACCTGCACTGTTCCAACAAAAAATTCTATTCACAGATCTCAGAAGTTTGGCATAGAGGGTTTCAAAATTTATGCTGATATTTTTTATTCCATACCTATACCTACGAGGAAAATGGTTTTTTTTGTTTGATGGGTGGTTTGACTTGGTCAAACCCTAGCTTGGAATTACCCTTGAAATTGAAATTGTAATATAGATAAACAAAGTAAATAGAACTATTCACCTTTCTTATGTTGAAATCCTTGTGGATGATTCAAATTCTTGAATCCACTAGTACAGATGCTCCAAATGAATTTAAAACAGGATGTCTCAAATAAATTGTCTTAGATCTTCAACAACAATCTTGAATGTATCTTGGATTAGGAATAAATATTAATGGAAATTGATGAATCTTAATCAAGAGGACTCCATAGACATTGAATCCTTCAATGGTTAACAATGGATCTCCTTGATGAATTAGATGCTTGAACTCTTGAAGGCTTGAATGCATGAATGCTTTCTTCTACTTGAGCTCGATCATGAAAGTGGATGCTTGATCGTAAAGAAAAAATAGTAGATAGATTAGATGAGAGAGTAAGGCTTCCTTTTATAGAGATCTAGGGAACAAAATCCTAGAGAGGCCAACATATGAGAAATAAATTCCCATTGGGCCCTTACCCCTAGAAATTGACCTAGATTAAATTCTATTTAAGAGTTCACCATTTCACATACCAAAAAAATGGACCAGAAAGTGGGAAAAAAATTCTTTCTAAAACCTAACATTCGGTAATCATGTAACCTTGAAATTTGGATCTTGGGTTAGGGTTAAGGTTGACCCTTACCTAAGTTAGGGTCAAGGTTGACCTTAACCTTGAGGTCAAAAATAATAAGATCTCAATCTAGAATTCTAGAAAAGTGTAGAAAGAGAGTGGAAATGTGGCACAATGAGGGGAAAAATCTAGATCTAAGTTGAGAACCCATTCAATGTGCTTGACATGACCCCAAACCACTTATTCAGAGGGTCGAATGCTCTTAACATGGAAGTTCTTCCATTTTAAGATAATACATTAAGCCCCCAATTTAGTAGGAGTATGGACGCAATGAAAAATCTTGGTAAAAGAGATCATAAAGAAGAAAAAAATCTTATTGAAAACCAAGGGACCAAGTGATCCTCAAGCCCCTAGGGACTCAACTATTTTTCATCTCCAAAATTACAATAGGATAGACTTCACTAGAAAAAAGAGAGAAGACGGAGAGAGGAGTGGCTAGCTTGCTCAGTAAGATGTGTATATCTCATTGATTTTGTGAACCACAAAAAGAATAGAATGGCCCACCAAGAAAGAACTTGATAGTCACCCCATAAAGTTATGTGCCTTCATGCACTTTGTACATATATTTAGTGCATCTTCTAAGGAGATTTTATAAAGTATCCATGGATCCATATTCTCATATCACCATAGAATACATTTGTAAAATGCATGTCTTTAGGATTTTGCAACTTATGTGCATTGCCTTCAAAGGATTTAGCATATTTGAAATTGAAAATGTGTGTCTCTTAAGGATTTAGAAATTAATGTGTATTCTAATGAGAGCCATTTATGACCCATATTCAGACCATCTTTTCACCATTTTACATACCATCATATTCATTTCCATATTCTATTCTATTCCATTTCATCAATATTTTTGTTATGTTATGTTGCATATGGTTAAATATAAATAAGTAATACTTAATAAAGTTTTTATATATATTAATGAAAATGTATAATTGATTGATTTTACTAATCAATGTTATTATTTTATGCATTGAAATATATATTTATATATCTTGGAACATATAATACAAGATATGTGGACTTATGGAAAAGAGAAAAATCTGCTGATCAAAATTATCGTAGTCTATTTTGGATTTCAATTTGTAGAAAAATGAGGATGAGTTTCAAAAATCTACGATCTAGGTTTTGTGTAGAATGAGGCCATTTAACTTTTTATATGGAATTTGTTTTAGAAACTACACCATTTGGAGGTTACATGCAGTTTTCTAAACACCATAATTTCTAAATTTACTCTTACAAAAGCACCACCTTTTTTTGCAATGGCTCTAATCACGAGGAAATTGATTTATTAAAGATCTAATTTGCTGGACAATCTATGGTACATATGATTACAAAGATGGACAAGAATATAACCATTCCCATCTCTATTATTTCTTGTTGTTTCAACAGATTTATAATGTGGCCAACAAATGGAATTATACATGAGCCATTCCTTTGTGATATTTATTGATAGCTGGAAAACAAACTATTCTCTTTTCCTTCAATTGGGTTTAGTTTTTTATAAGTATGATCTTATATATATGGTCTGTTGAAAGCAAAGGGGGCTAGATTAATATCAAATATTTTAGACCTATAGCAGCAGCTTGTGTAAACTCTATATTATTGGATGAATAAAGAAATATCATTATGATCAAAGGAGTGTAGAAGAGCATTAATTTTTTATCACCAGGCTTACTAAGGAGGTAGGATCCACTTCTTAGAATGACTGGTGAATTGTTTTAGATTTGAGTATGTTTTAATTTATGTATGCTTTTATTTGATTTCTTGTATAAAAATCTTATATTATCTTACTTATTTTAATTCATGTTATTGTAATTAATTATTGATTCATGTATTGTTTAAGATATAAGTGTGTATTCAAATTTATCTGGTTTCTTATTTATTTTATGCAATGTTAAATTCTAGATTAAATTTTACATTTATAATTCTTTTTAGTGTTTAGAGTAGTTTTCTTTTTGATTTAAATGTTTAATTCCTATCACAAGAAGTGACAGTTCCTGTCGCTAGCTATGTTCTGATTTATTATAAGTTTCAGCTTAGCTCCTATCACCAAAAAGTGATAGTTCCTATCACTAGTTTTGTTTTGGTTTGTTGTAGGTTTCCTTCCACATTTTCTCAGTTGCATCCATCCCCACTTGTCATGCTATCTTCATCCCTTGAGCATATAGCCACTATAACTTTCACAATTTTATGACCCTGGATTGATATTTAAATGTGAGATGAACTAGCTCTTAATCTTATCATTTATCCTTAATATTTGTACCATAGTTTCACCCAAAATTTTGGTTCCATTTTTGGGGAAAGGTATTAAAGGTGTGAAATCATAGTAAGTCAAGTTAAGAAAAGCGCTCTTTTGGGAGTGTCTGATCATGTGTCAAACTTGCTCAGTCTGATACCTTGGGTTTGTGTTGTAGTAAATCATTTAGGTGCATTGTTTGCAAGTAGGTCTTATAAGTTAGATGCATTATTTATGTTGTAATTTTTTTTTGTGATTAATTGATAAAGAAAGGAAAATTTGAAGAAAAATGTTTAGAATGATGCATTTTCAAGGTAGTCCAACATCAAATTTAAAAACAAGAATTGGTGGAATAATTGTGTCAACCAAACGTGATGTTTTTACCTGCTTATTACCTAATTAATGCAACTTAAATGATCTTGATCTTCCATTGTCATAGGGATGTCCAATTATTATTTCAAAGTTTGAACAGGAGGATATAATTGATGAATTTTTAGAACAATGTGATTTTGAGAGTGACATATTAACTGCTTGTTGTTTTACTTGTCATAGATAATGTGATAAATGTATATGCACGAACAATAAAGAACATATGGTGAATGAAGTACTTAATGAGCCTCACCATGCTAAGGATGTAAGTAAAAAATTCTTCCTTGTAAGTGGTGAGCAATTTCAAACACCACATCAAGGAGATCAAGGTATGGATTACTCTATTGCATTGGAAAGAAAAAATATTTCTTCAAAACTTAACTTTCCACTTGGTATGCACAATGAATATAATCATGCATGCTCACAACAACCTACATTTCAATCTTATATTCTAAAATCTCCATTGTTCCCATCATACTCACACCCACCTACTCTATATCCAATACAACCTTTTCCATTATCCTTATTTCATTCGTTTCACCCACCATCCACCCCAACATATCCACTAATGGAAATTATTTTTACTCATGAAAAATTACATATAATAAGGTGGATCAAATAACATATGTTGATGAAATTTCAATTATCCTTTTAAATTCTCTTCATGTACATCAAAATGATAATGTGAGTAAAAGATGTGATTTTTGTATAGAAGAATTAAAAGAACATATTGGTCAATTCAAAAACCATCAATTTAGTTCTTCTCAACTACTTCTTGAATCACAAATTTTTGAGATATTTTACACACATAAAGAAATTTCACATTTTGATTTCATCATTTAAAAGATACGTCTGTGTGCTGGAATTAATCATGCACTACAAGTTGATTTAATACTCATTCTAGAGTTGTGTGTGATGAAAAATGATAACTCACAAGATCTATTCTCTAAAAATGTTTTAATATACAAATATATAGATCTTGGGAGGCCTATCAAAATTAGTATTCCTCACAAACTTATTGATTTGGGTCTAGCCAATTAAACAAAACTTGAAGGATTTAATAACATGTGCTGCAAATGGCATTCAATATTCTTCTTTGTTGATTCTTTACATTATCCCGAAATGAATAAATACACTATGGATGATTCATTCATTTAACAATAATCAAGGTATTCATATCTATATATTTCTCATTCTTGGTTGTTGTATCTTAATATGATCATTCATAGATAATAGGTACTAAATAACTTTCTTGATTCCTTGGATGATTCGAATGCCTATGGTTTTGGAATGTGACATTAAGGAGAAGTCAAATGAATTCTTGAAATATTTGATTTTTCAATTGACTAAAAGAAATAATTAAATGTGTTATTCACTTTATTTCATTCTTTGGATTATCTTAATGTTCTCATGACCTTGTAGCATGAAGTTATGTTGGAGGGAAATCACTCCAATTTTGTGATTCTTGGCTGATTTATGATAAACCTGCATCGATTATTTTATTGGTTCTTCTAGTAAACCTCTACATCTGGGATTTCAACCAATAAAAGGTATGTGTTATTGTGTTGATTTTCCTTGATATTATATATACACAAGCTTTTTTAGTTATTTATCCATTTATTATTATTATCAAGTATATCTTCATATTAATAATTCTACCTATCATTTGGAAAAGTAAATTGCGTACTTAATGGTAGAGTTATTGAATGAATGATCTTTTCTTACGATACTTTATGTGCTTGGTCTTGAGAATGTGGTTACAGGTCTCTTATTTTGGAGAGGTGATAATAATTGGTAATATTTCTTTGTGTGAGTGTCAAGTAACACTCTATCTTGGCTTTTTCCAGCTATATGGAGCATGGTGGTTTCTAAATTGGTCTATGGGATTCCAAAATCTTTTAGTACTATTTTATATAGCTACACATAAAAAGACAACTTGAAGAAATACATAAGGATCTTATGTGTATTGCAAATCATCAAATGCCTTGCTAGACATGTCTCTATTTGCCTCTAGTTTTATGGACACATTGGTGACTACAATTGGTTTTTTACTCCACCACTTGGCCTTTGGTAATGAAGATGTGTTATTTCATGCAATGAATACCTCATATTTTTATCAAGATAAGATAACATAGCTTTATGTGGTGTCATCATAGAGCAATATATATTTTGAGAATTGTCCTCGTTATTAGTAATTCTTTTAGCCAAGTGTGGCAGTGCATGTTCTGAAGTTCTACAAGAAGATTCCATAATCAGTGGCATTAGATACATGGGAAAATGGTTCTCCTACTTAGGTTATTCTTGGTCATCATTTCGAGTTCACTATATAATCTAGTTTCAATGGTGCCTTTTGTTAGGATATGGAAAGAAATCAGGTTTTTGATGATATCACTCTTTGTCATCCATAGAAGGAATTATTTTTTTCCTTTGGTCATTCTATGCAGTTATTCAAAAATGAAAAAATGAAAAAGAAAAAGAAAAATAAAAAAAAAGCAATAAAAGATCCATCAATGAAAACCTTTAGGCATTGTTGGCCAGTTAATATCTAAAAAGTAGTTTCTACTAGATATTAACTGAAAAATAAAATGTTAATAGTGAAAACTATTTTTATAGTACCATTAAGTGGTTAGCAATTAAAAACTAGCTTGCCAATGGTCACTTATCATTATCAAAATTTGAAAAAAGAAAAAAGAAAAAAAACAAATAATAATAATAATGAAAAAAATGCACTGATTCAGTTGAGCTAACCATTTCTTTTAGGGACACCTAGTTACTTCTTTGGTTGTTTCTCTCTCAGTGTTTCTTGCATCTCTTGTTGTGCATTGTATGGTTGTACTTCAATTTTTGCTGATCACCATGATTTTGATCACATATCATAAGTACTACACATTAAGTTGAGATACTATGGAAAATGGATCAAGCTCCCTTCAGTGTGCTTTATATTGCTTCTTTTAGATGATGACCTTTTATCCAACATTCATTCTAGTCTGCATTTGTGGTTCTTCCTTAGTATGAGCTTCACAATTGCAGTGATATTTTGGCTTCTAGACCTTGGCATCCATGGACGTGCATGTTGGTAAAATAATAAATTTTATTTTTCATTATTTTATCTCTTAACTTTGTTAATATTTCTTATATTATGTTGATCATTGCGCAACACCCCTCCCTATCATCTCCTTGTTTCCCACTGATGGTCAACCTTTAAGTTTGGGGGAATGAATGTCATCCTATTATCTTCCATCCTTTAGGCTTAATAATTCCATCATACTATCCATTATATCCATCATACAATAGCCTTTACTTTGTCTCTTATCTCTCTTGTTTCGCCCAAACTCCTCTTATGCAAATTGAGATAAATTTCTCCTATATGTAATCTTGCGAACCATGATGCTATAAAAAAAAATGAAAAGAAAAGAAAAAAAGAATAGAAAAGAGAAACAACTTATGCACAATTTGAAAGAGATATCCCTATTGAAGAAGAAAAAAAAAAACAAAAATCTTTTCATGTGAAGAAAGGGATTTGTGTTTCTATATGACTTATCATGGTTTAGGCCATAAATCCAAGTACTTCCATTTAAAACTAAATCTTTTCACTAGTTAAGTTGGGGGGAATGATGAGAGCCATTTATGACCTATATTCATACCATTTTTTCACCACTTTAAATACCATCATATGCATTTCCATATTCTATTCTATTCCATTTCATCCATATATTTTTCATGTTATGTTGCATATGGTTAAATATAAATAAGTAATACTTAATAATTTTTTTAGATATATTAATGAAAATCTATAATTGATTGATTTTACTAATCAATATTGTTATTTTATGTATTGAAAAATATATCTTGGAACATATAATACAAGATATATTAACTTATGGAAAAGAGAAAAATCTACCGATAAAAAATATTAGTCTATTTTGAATTTCAATTTGCAGAAAAATGAGGATGAATTTCAAAAATCCATGATCTAGGTTTTGTTTAGAATGAGGCCATTGAACTTTCATCATGCCAAAATCTTCAGAAACTAAACCATTTGGAAGTTACATGTAGCTTTCTAATCATAATTTCTAAATTTACTCCAACAAATGCTCCACATTTTTCTACAATGGCTCTAATCACGTGGAAATTGATTTATGGAAGATATAATTTGTTGGACAATCTGTGGTACATATGATTACAAAGATGGACAAGAATATAACCATTCCCATCTCTATTTTTTCTTATTGTTACAACAGATTTATAATGTGGCCAGCAAATGGAATTGTACATGCTCCATTCCATTATGATATTTGTTAGACCTAGAAAACAAACTATTCTATTTTCCTTCAATTGGTTTCAGTTTATTATAAGTATGATCTTATATATATGGTCTATTGAAAACAAAGGGTGGCAAATTAATATCAAATATTTCAAACCTCTGTATATGAGTTTCTTGTAGCAATAGCTTGTGTAAACTCTATATTATTGGATGAATAAAGAAATATCGTTATGATCAAATGAGTGTAGAAGAGCATTAATTTTTTATTAGTAGGTGTATTGAGAAGGTACGATCCACTTCTCAGAATGACTGGTGAATTGTTTTAGATTTGAGTGTGTTTTATTTTATGTATGTTTTGATTTGATTTCTTATATAAAATTCTTATATTAGCTTGTTTTAATTCATGTTATTGTAATTAATTATTGATTCATGTATTTTTTAAGATATAAGTGTGCATTCATATTTACGTGGTTCCTTATTTATTTTATGCAATGTTAAATTCTAGATTAAATTTTATATTTATAATTCTTTCTAGTGTTTGGAATAGTTTTCTTTTAGATTTAAATGTTTAATTCTTGTCATAGGAAGTGACAGCTCCTGTCGCCAGCTATGTTTTGATTTATTGCAAGTTTCAGCTTAGCTCCTGTCATAAGGAAGTTATAGTTCCAACTGCCAATTTTTTTTTGGTTTGTTGTAGGTTTCCTTCCACATGTTCTTAGTTGCATCCATCCCCACTTGGCATGGTATCTTCATCCCTTGAGCATATAGCCACTATACCTTTCATGATTTTATGACCCTGGATTGATATTTAAATGTGAGATGAACTAGCTCTTAATCTTATTATTTATCCTTAATATTTGTACCATAGTTTCATGCAACACATTACCTTCCAAGTTTTAACATTTTGGAAAAAAAGGTTAGAAAAAATGTATAATATAGAATGAGGGAGGCCGTATATAATGAGGGAGGCCGTATATATGCCCCCCTCCTTAAGATGGAAAAAATACATACTATTTTGACATTTTAATAAGAGGAAAGAACAAGGATAAATCCTTCTTCAACATAAAGACTTTATAGCTGCTATGAGGCCATAAAAGAAAGAATGCAAAGAGATATTATGCAATAAGAGAAAAAGTAACCTTTGTGAGGGATAGCATAATATTTAGGCTCCAAGGAGAGATATTTATCAACCATGGAAACCCAATGTCAAATAATGAAATAGATTATGATCACAACAAAGATCCTCAATGCAAACCATAATTTTCATAAATGATTGAATATCACATAATAGATAGATAACACTTAACCAAGGAAAAGTGAATCCTGGAAAGATAGAAAGGAAAGGGATGGTCACCTTGACCCCCAAGTGTAGGAAAAAAGATGGAAGGGGACCTATTATATTGTTCACAACACTATACAAGACAACAAGCCCACAAAGATTAGGCTAATATTGTTTACATAATGCATAGCTCCATAGTAGGAACATAAATGTTATTTAGGGAAAATGGGATTGAAATACAACTTATTGCCACATGATATATAAATAACCTTACTATTAATAAGCTACCTAATCTTATAATGTAAACCTTGACATTCATTAGTAGACTGATCATAAAATCCATGATACAAATAAAAAGGAAGAATCTTCAAGTGTAGAATATATTTCTTATTTCATTTAGGTGTAGTGATCATCTTAGCATGAAAAAGTTTAGGAAAAATAACTTCTTGATCAAAATCCTTCATAGTTTCATAATGTTTAAAGTATTATTTGAGATGTTGTTGACATTGATTTGGTTTTGAAAATTAAATCCCAATCCATAAGAATGTTCATGCCCCCCATTCTATAAGGGCATTTGAATTTCCTATTTATGCTTACCACATGCTTGACCATCGAATCCTTGTTTAACTAGGAGATGATAACTAGGACCATAATGACAAACCATATCAGAAGGAGTCAATGGAACTTTAGTAGTCATTATGTCATCATTAGTAGGCCTAATAGTTTCATTGTGGATAGAAGTGGTGACAAAGTTGTTATGAAGGGCTTTAGAAGTAAAAAATTATTGTTAAAACTCTCTTTGTGGCTTCATAAAATTGAGATTAGAAACCTTATACTCTCCAATAAAGGTAGGATTAAAATCCAAGGTTCCCTTATCATCACTAGGAAAAGCATTAGAGGAAGAATTATTAATTTTGAGAAATATAAGTAGAGTGGGGTTTGAATATTTAGACAAGGATTTGATACATCATCGGCATGAAGTGTATACATCATGTTGTTATGTAAAAACTTGACTTTACAGTGAAGGGTGGGAGGGATAACATGCATCTCATGCAACCAATGTCTACCCAAAAGAAGGTTATAATTGAAAGGTCTAGGCATAACATGAATAGGTGTATTTAGGATGACTAGACCTACTTTGAGAGGTAAGGAAATGATTCTCAATGTGTGCTTAGCAATGTTATCAAAGCCAAGTATAGGAGCATTATCAGGTTGAATAGCTTAAAGATCATTGTTAATTGCTTTGAGCATGTCCATGTTACAAACATTAAGCCCATATCCATTATCAATCAAGGTCCTATATATGATACTTTTATTGATAGTAACAGTGATCATAAGAGTATCATATTTATTTTGAACTTATTTATAAGGTAAATCCTTTTGAGTAAATATAATGTTAAGAGAAATCAAGGTAATATACATCCATTATAAGAAGTTCTTGACATTCTTTTGTTCAGGAGGTGTAGTTGGAAGAGTTGCTAGAGCTTTTTGCAAGGCTTCATAATAGGTAGGTAAAGTTTGAATAAGCTCCCATAAAAATTATTGGCAAGGGGTATTTTGCAATTTGTTTATCATATCATATTCCTTGCTAGGAAGATGGGGTGGAGGAGGAAGAATGAGCTAAGAATGAGGTATCGAGGTAGAAACCATTGGATTAGGTTAAATGTTACTCCTTGTATGACATGTGTGCACTATAGAGTCTTGGTCATTGAAAGACTCTATAGAATCCATAGATTTACCTTTGATAGTAATGCAATGACAACCTTTGATAGTCAACAAAGGTTTTGGATAAACAATTTTAGTTGTCTGAACACTATAAAAAAATTCACAAGAAAGAAGGAAAGAAGACATCCAAGGAAGAGATGAGGTTGGATCTTGATTCTCCATAAGATCATCACTCAGAGCATTAAGAAAATTCATATCATTCTCCACTAATGCCTCATCACTAGAAGGAATATCAAATGGAGGTAAAGCTATTGTAAGTATTAGTGATGATGATATTCCTATGGGGGAATATTGTAGATGATGATATGTTAAATTCATGACTAAGTTTATCATTGATGTCAAGATATCAATCTTTTGCAGCATTTAATAGAAGAACAAAGATTAAGATCAAGTTGGTACAGATGACTAGTTGAGTATTTTCACTATCTAAGGCTATATGAGATACTTCTAAGTACATAGTATATGTAGTTAACATCAAGTGAAGAAATATTAAGTCTGGAAGAACTTATGTAAGTTTTGATGATGTATGTTCTGAGATAGAGTTTATAGAGGCATGCTTTGGAAAACTTGTCATATCTCTTAGCAGAATTGTTATTCTAAGAATCAAGGTTGAGGATATGAAGAAGAGATGTTGGTGATGATGTGGCCAAGCTCACTCATCATAATATTTCATGTACAAAAATTTATTCAAGTTTCAAGATGAAAGATTAATGTTATTGCTACTGTAATGTGTTCTTAATGTGGTACTATAATAATTAATTAATAAGGTGTAATGGCTGACTCAAGGAATTATTTTATGGACTTGGTATAAAGGAAGCACATTTTATTTTATCATGAAGATGTACAGATGGATGAATGAAAATGACTAAAGAGTGGAATGTAAAGATAAGAAGAGCAGAGTAGATTTGAAGAAAACTTCATTGTCAAGGTTTGATATTTAGATTTGAGGTTAATGACCTAGTCTACAAGGTTTGAAAGTGATTGGTCCAGTTTATAGGATAGAGGAAAGAGGATAAAGTATAGTGCACACAATTATTCTATAAGGAATAGTTGAGAGATCATTTCGATAATGAGTTTAGTGGTCTTTCCCCAGAAGTTTTTTGGATAGTGGGTCCTTCTATCTTCTACAACTCCTAATAGGGTTGGAATCTTCTATCAAGGATTCAAAGTCTCCTAACAGGGACTCATATGTACTAAATGTTTTAATAGACTCCTAACAGGGTCCATCCTCTAGAAAGGAATATTTATATTACTACATCATCTTGTGGGCATCATTCTCATTGGAGTTCTCCCTCTAATCAAGGGTTTCCCTAGTTAACATATCTGGTGTAATTAATTGTGTGCATCTTGATATGGTTTTTGATTACTTTTTTTGAATGCTTAAGATTATTTAATGCTGATAAATGATTTAATTATTGGATAACTGATTCAACTCCCCCATCAATTATCTTGGTGGACTATTGTTTCTAACAATTGGTATCAGAGCATCAGGTCCTTGAAGATAAAGATTAACATCTTTGGGAGATGAGTGGTGAGTTATTTCAGAAAGATAGTCCTAAATTAGATAGAAAAAATTTTGACACCCAGATGATGGAGATCCTTGGTGAGTTATTAGATTTATGTAAAGAATATGGCATTGAGTTTCTAGATCCAAAATCCTTTTGTTTTATACAAAAGAATAAAAGTAGAAGAAAAGATAGATTGAGATCCAAAGAAGACATGAATATCAAGGAAGGTATTGCTCTCCTCATGAAAAGAAAGCTAGAAGGTATGAAAATTTTTGTTTGTTGGACATGTACAAAAAGTTTGGTAATTTTTTATCTAGGTGTCCTAAGAGAATAAGAAAAACTAGAAAGAGTTCACTTTCTGATAAAGATGAAGAATATAAAGAAAGTGTGAAAAAATTCTTGAATGATTGTGATGATAAATATAATGAGCCTGAATTGGTTAATGAAGAGGAAGTAGTAGAAGAGATAGTTTTGATAACTATTATGGAAAGTGAGAATATAAGAGTTTATGAGAAATTTAGCATACAAGAAAGAATAGTTGATTACAATTGAGATGATGATGTTGTTACTAAATGAAGGACTGATGAAGTATTCTTTGATACTAAAAATGATTTGTAGAATGAAGGAGAGCTAAGGAAGGAACAAAGCTCAAAACCTTCAACAGAGCCAAGAGTTGAGATAATAACTCCTACTTTAGGTAAGAATATGAGAAAGAATCATCCACCTGAGTAGGTTATTAGAAGTAGAGACAAAGGTGTGATGAAAAGATGTAGAATCAATGAAGAACTATGTTTGATATCTCAAGTTGAAACTAAGAATGTGGATGAAGCATGTAAAGATGACTATTGGAAGCAACATAAAAAAGAGGAATTAGATCGGATAGTAAAGAATGAGATATGGGAATTGGTCCCTAGATCAGCAGACAAGAATGTGATAGGAACTAAATGAGTATTTAGAAAGAACATGAAGAAGGAAGGTAAAGTTGTAAGGAACAAGGAAAGATTGGTATCTAAAGGTTAGTTGCAGCAAGAAGGAATAGATTATAATGAGAGCTATACTCATGTGGCAAGAATAGAAGTAGTAGGGTGCTTTTAGCATATGCAACATATAAGAAATTCAAAGTAGATCAGATGGATGTCAAGTTAGCATTTTTGAATGGAGAACTTGAAGAAGAGGTACACATTGAATAGCGTAAAGGTTGTCCTTTAATCGATGATAAGGACATAGTATGAAGATTGAAGAAAGCATTGTATGGCTTAAAGCAAGCACCCATAACTTGGTATGCAAGGTTCGACAAGCATTTTACAAAGCTTGGATATGGAAAAGGTATGAAAGATAGTAATCTCTATTGGAAAGGAATTGATGATGGACTAATGATTTTGGTAATATTTGTTGATGATATCATGTATGGAGGAAATGATGATGAAAGTGAAAATTTTGCAATAGAAATGAAGAAGGAATTTGAAATGAGTATGATAGGAGAAATGAAATATTTTCTAGGATTACAGATTGTATAGGACAAAGAAGGAATCTTTATTTCTTAGACTAAGTATTTGAAAGATTTACCTAAAAGGTTTGGTTTTGAAACATGTAAACCTATTGGAATACCTTTGGTAATTGGACACAAGTTATCTACAAAGGATGAGATACCTACTATTGAGAAAAAGAAGTGCAAATCTATCATTAGAGGATTATAATATCTAACTCACACAAGGTTGGATATAGAAAATGCAGTTGGAATTGTTGCAAGATTTTAAGCTAATTCTAGAGAAGCACATTATGCAACAAGAAAAAGGATATTTAGATACCCAAAAGGAATACTTGAGTTGGGATTGTGGTATAATAGATCTAATGGTTTCACTCTATATGCATATAATAATGTTGATTGGGCATGTAGTATCGATGATAGAAAGAAAACGAGTGATGGAGCCTTCTTTCTTGGAGGAAGATTGGTTTCTTAGCTAAGCAAGAAATAAAATTGTACCTATTAGAGTATAATAGAAGAAAAATATGTTGCATCAACAAAAAAATGTAATCAAGTTGTTTGGATGAAGTAGATGTTGAAGGATATAAGGATAAAATTTAGTAAACCTGTTGTCATACATTGTTACAACACAAGCACATAATCTAGTGTTGCATTCTAAGACCAAATACATTTCTATCAAGTATCACATGTTGAGAGAGAAAGTTGCAAAAAAGGAAATTAGATTGGAGTATATGAGTACTAAAGACTAGATTGTAGATATTCTCACTATGCCTCTTCCCAAAGAGACTTTTGAGTATTTGTGAGGTATGCTAGGGGTTATGCCCCTTCTTGCATCAGAGTAGAATATGCAAGAATGCATCAGTCTAGTCTAACTAAGCACTATTGTTTGTCTAGATTGAATGTTGATGCTTCATGTATGGGGAAGTATCTATGAAGGACAAAGTCATCTAGGACTCTTGTTGGATGTTGTTTTTGAATAGTTTCTTTAGACACTTAAGCAAGTAAGAATTAGATGTTGCAGAGTTTTATGGTTGCTAAAACCTTTGAGATTGATGTCAATGGGGGAGAAGTTCCACATGAATTTTTTTTTGAAAAATAATTGGAGTACAGTGAAGAAAACAAGTAAGAGAAATACAACATGTTTAGGAGAAGTATAACATGGAAAGACAGTTTGATGTAAAGCACATTGAGGTATATCAATGGGGGAGAATAATTGATGAAGAGGATTTGAAAAGAAAGATTAATAGTTTTTTGTAGTTTTTATTCTAGGAACTAGATGTTTTTCATCTATGTTTCTATCGATGCCAAAGGGAGATATTGTTGGAAGTATGAATGCTAATGATAATCCTATGGTGGAATATTGTAGATGATGATATGTTACATTCATGACTGAGTTTTTCATTGATGTCAACATAGTCATCTTCTGTGGTACTTGATAGAAGAAAAAGAATTAAGATCAAGTTGGTACAGATGGCTAGTTGAATAATTTCACTATCCAAAGTTATGGGAGATACTTCCAAGTATCTAGTATATGTAGTTAATGTTGAGTGAAATAATATTAAGTCTAGAAGAAGTTATGTAAGTTTTGATGATGTCTATTTTGAGATAGAGTTTATAGAAGCATGTTCTAGTAAACTTGTCATATCTCTTAGCAAAATTGTTATTCTAAGAATCAAGGTTGAGGATGTGAAGAAGACATGTTGATGATGACATGGCTAAGCTCACTTGTCATAATATTGCATGTACAAAAAGTTATTTGAGTTGCAAGGTGGAAAATGAATGTTATCACTAAGTGTACCATGTTCTTAATGCAGCCATATGATAATTAATTGAGAATGTGTAATAGCCAACTCAAGGAATTATTTTATGGACTTGGTATAAAGGAAGGAAATTTTAGAGGATTTGAAAAGAAAGATTAATAGTCTTTTGTAGTTTGTATTCTAGGAACTAGATGTTTTTCATCTACGTTGCCATCAATGCCAAAGGGAGATATTGTTGGAAGTATGAATACTAATGATAATCCTATGATTGAATATTGTAGATGATGATATGTTACATTCATGAATGATTTTTTCATTGATGTCAACATAATAATCTTCTATGGTACCTGATAGAAGAACAAAGATTAAGATCAAGTTGGTAAAGATGGCTAGTTGAATAATTTCACTATCCAAAGTTATCAGACATACTTCCAAGTATCTAGTATATGTAGTTAACATTGAGTGAAGAAATATAAGTCTAGAAGAAGTTATGTAAGTTTTGATGATGTCTATTTTGAGATAGAGATTATAGAAGCATGTTCTAGTAAACTTGTCATATCTCTTAGAAAAATTGTTATTCTAAGAATCAAGGTTAAGGATGTGAAGAATACATGTTGATGATGACATGGCTAAGCTCACTCGTCATAATATTGCATGTACAAAAATTTATTTGAGTTGCAAGGTGAAAAATTAATGTTATAACTAAGTGTACCATGTTCTTAATGCAGTCCTATAATAATTAATTGAGAATGTGTAATAGCCAACTAAAGGAATTATTTTATGGACTTGGTATAAAGGAAGGGAGTTTTTCCATTATCATGAAGGTGTATGGATGGGTGAATGTGAGTGACTGAAGAGAAGAATGCAAAGATAAGAAGAGCAAAGTGGAAGTGAAGGAAACTTCATTATCAAGGTTTATTGTGTGATCTAGGGTTTGATATTTGGATCCAAGGTTCGTGGCCTAGCCTACATTGCCTAAAAGTGATTGGTCTGATTGAAAAGATAGAGGAAAGAGGATAAAGTATAGTACACACAATTATTCTACAAGGAATAGTTAAGAGATCATTTGGATAGTGAGTTCACTGTTCTTGCCCTAGAAGTTGTGTGGACAGTGGGTCCTTCTATCTTCTAAAACTCCTAACAGGGTTGGCACAACTCCTAATAGGGTTGGCACAACTTCTAATAGGATTGAAATCTTCTAACATGGATTCAAAGTCTCCTAATAGGGACTTATGTGTACTAAATGTTGTAATAGACTCCTAACAGGGTCCATCCTCTAACAAGGAGTATCTATATTAGTACATCACCTTATGGGCATTATTGGCACTAAGGTCTTTCCTCTGATCATGGGTATCCCTAGTTAACATATTGGGTGTAATTGTCTATGTGTATTTTGTTATGGTTGTTGATTACTTTGGTTGAATGGTTAAGATTATTTAAGGTTGATAAATGTTTTAATTATTGGATAATTGGTTCACTACACCCCCCCTTCTCCCCCCCCCGCTTAGTTATCTTGGTGGACTATTGTTTCTAACAAAAGAATCTATAATCTCACCTTCTTTCACTAAAATGTCTACATAAGGGCAGTGTGTTTTAGAAAAGAGTCATCATCATGTATGGATATGTCATCAATGAATAAATCACCCTCCTATATCAAAAATTCTTCATGGTCAAGGTTTAAATCAATGTCTTTATCCAATGGATCATCCAAAATGAGGAAGAGAGTAATCAACATTCAAATCCAAATGTTCATCCCAAATAGGAGGATTATCATCCCTATCAATAAAGTCCTATGTAGGAGCAGCATAAATCACTAAAGCTTGACCCCAAAAGGGGAAAGAGGGTAAATTATATTCTAATGTTGGCTCATAGAAAGGACATATATTAGGAGAAGTATTAACACTAATCCTCAACTCATCCCCATAAAGAGAAATATGATAGAGATATAGATTAAGGTCATCTTCTTGCTCTAATATATCCTTACAAGGCAATTCAAAAGAGGAAAAAGCAACATCGCATGCACTAAACAAAATCTTTCTAAATGTTACACAATGTGATGTTAAGGTAAGAGAATAATGTTGTGTAATCCCAAAAGTTATAGAAGAATGTTTGGAAAACATTTCAAACAACTTGTGCAACATGATAACAAATAGAAAATAGATCTATATGCATTTAGTTTATAAAAATGAGAAGGAAATCAAACAACATAAATACAATGGGGTTGTAATTCCATCAAGCATGAAAAATGTAAACGGTTTTTTATTTTCGAAGAAATTTTACAATTTTTTTTGTGTATCTTAAAAAAATTCAAGAGCATAAAAGATATCTAGTTTTATATGCATGTAAGATCTAACATAAAATGCAAATCTTACATAAAAAAGAAAGAGTTGTCTATCACTGGTTCACCAATATGTAAGATGAAGGTGACCACACAAGATAATATAAAGGGAATTCTAACACCAAAAACACCATAGGGCATCTAATTCCACAAAAGGGAGGGGGTAAGCATGCCGGGCTCACTAAAATGTAAGATGAAAAATATGGATGAATAGGGTTTAGAATAATGCACATGAAAGAGACCCTACACCAATATTTTACCCATACATATATATTCTTATGATATGGGATGTAAATATAGGAGGCTAAGATTAAAATGAATAAATGAAAAGGTACTTATATCCAAAAAATAATCTCCTAAAAACTCTCTTAGGAAGTCTTAGAAATTGTTGATTTTTGCATTCTTGAATTGGAACTGCGAGATCTACAAACCCCAAAAATATTTTTCTTTTCTGAAGGTAGGTTGACCTTGACGTAGGGTAACAAAGTTGATCTTGACCCCAAAAAATTGATCTTGACCCAAAAGTTGACCTCATGTAGTAATATTTGTTGTTCCACACCTATACCTGCAAGAAAAATGGCTTTTTTTGTTGGTCAATAGTAGGGTTTTGCCTTGGTCTAACCCTAGTTTGGAATTAACCTTGAAATTAAAATTGTAATATAGATAAAAAAAGTAAATGGAAGTATTCCCCGTTCTTATTTTCAAATCCTTGTGGAGGATTCAAATACTTGAATCCAAAAGTATGGATGCTCTAAATTAATGTAGAGTATGATGTAGGTTGTCTCAGATCAACTATCTTAGATCTTCAACACCAATCTTGAATGGATCTTGGATTAGCAAGAGGCTTGAATGGAAATGGACAAATATTTAACAAGAGGACTCTATAGATATTGAATTCTTCAATGGCTAACAATGGATCTCCTTGATGAATTGGATTCTTGAACTCTTGAAGGCTTGAATTCTTGAATGCTTGCTTATACTTGAGAGCTCAATCATGAAAGTGGATGCTTGATAATAAAGAGTAGATAGTAGATAGATCCAATGAGAGAGGAAGGATTTCTTTTATAGAGATCTAGGGTAAAAACTACTAGAGAGGTTGACATACGAGAAATAAATTCCCATTGGGATTTGACCCCAAGAAATGGACCTAGCTAAAATGTTATTTATGATTTTACCATTTTAGAGACCAAAACAACCAACCCAGAAGTAGGAAAAATTTTCTTTCTGAAACACACTAACCAGAAATCTCAAAATGTTGAAATTTGGACCTTTGGTCATAGTCAAGGTCTTCCATGACCTAGGTCAGGGTCAAGGTCAACCTTGAACTAAAAAGTCAACCTTGACCTTAAGGTCAAAAATATCAAGATCTCAGTCCAGAATGCTAGAAAAGTGTAGAAAGAAAGTGGAAAGGGGGGCAAAATCATGAGAAAAATCTAGATCTAAGTTGAGGATGCATTCAAGGTGCTTGAAATGACCTCATACCATTTAATCAAAGGGCTATATACTCTTTATATGGAAATGCTTCCATTTTAAGATAATACAACATTAAATACTATAAAATCATTCACACATTTTGACACAAGGATTTTATGTCGCAACCCAATTTTTGAAAAACAACCAGTAAAATGCTACTAATTATCACTCTTTTGAAGTGATTCGCTATTAAAGGAAAATGTTGCTAAATGTTATAATACACACTGTTAAATTTAACCTAGTTGAAGGATTTCAATCACCTTGTTAGTACTGAGCCTTGTTAGATGACTTTAGAATATTCTATTAGCATGTCACCTGGTTAAAGGATTTATAAATGACTATTAGGTGAAGTTTAATCAAAATGACTTATCCTAAACTGATACAATGATTAGAAAGTAAGAGTAGGGCTTGATCTGATAACAAATCACAACTTGCTCATAGATTAGAAATCTCTATTTTAGTCCTCCATTATGCTAAGCATTCATACACTTCATCTCTGAGATCTAACTCACCCTTCAAACTTTCATCCTCATAATCCTTCTTGCTTTATATGTCAATTATAGTCTTTTCTATTCAACCACCATATGAAACAAAACCCTAGACTCCTTATCTTCCTTAGTGTTCTAACACATGCTAGTTGTTGCTTCGATTACAATCATCCATTTCAAGTTTAGGTCAGATTCATTGAATCTACCCTCTTTTCTATTTTTCTCCCTCTAGAAATTTCTTCTACAATCCTCTTTGAATTTGTCTCAAAATGATTTATCTTGAATTTTATTCCTCCAATTCATAAATCTTATCTTCCACACACTTCACAGAATCCAAGAAATCAACTTTGTCATCCAAGTTTCAATGAATCTTTTATTAAACTCTAATTTTTGTGACTTGATAATAACTTTCTTATGATGCTTGACACATACTAGGTTTTTTGATCCACTAAACTTTACTCAACATATACTATCTCTTATTGTCACTTGACATATACTAAATTTTCTCAGGATAGACTATTTCCTCACTTTTCTTGACACTAACTAGTTTTTTGTTTGGCTTGAATTAACATTTCTTGGCTCCAATTAATCACTTGGACAAGCTTAGTAGAAAAACTTTATTTTCCTTCTTCTTCTAGACTTAGCTAGTGTATTCAACAACTTTAATATTAAGTAAATAAACAATGCATTATATCATTTATTTCTTACTTGGCCTAAGGGCTCCTTTTTCACACCATATAACTCAACCTCTCCCTAGGCACTCTTGTTATCCTTTCTTCTCAAATATTCTTCTTGAATAAAATAAATTATATCATTTAGACCAACAAGAAATTGTCATACTAGCAAGTAGTAGGTTTGACATCATTGACAAAATAATGATTCTTCCATTATAGATTCCACACATCAAACAATTAGTTTCTAACAATCTCTCTCTTTGGTATTGATGAAAAACCAATAGCAAGAACATTACCAAAAAGAAAATGAATACCTTGTATTTAAATCTCTCCCTATATCTATATGTGTCCTTGCTCTATGTAGGGTAATGTGAGCTGACAAAGCTCCTTCAATATCTTCCTCCTTTTCATTTCTTTTCATATGTTCCTAATCTAATCTATCTATCTATCTATGCTCTCATCTTTCTAATTCAATCCCACTTTATGTTATCTCCATCTTTCAATGTGTATCTCACTCAAAAATATATCTCCATATTTGACAACAATGTCAAAGACTTGTCATCTCAATCTGTACATTTCATCAATTCAGGTTCTCCCTCTATCACCTTGCACATGAGTGTAATTCTTTTGTTTTAGCTCCTCGGTTACTTTAAGTAGATCCTAAAGTTAGATCCCACTAGATCAAATTGTAAAATATTTCATGCAAATCAGTTGATGTAGGGAACTACACTTTCTTCTTAATTAGCTTTGGATAGGAGCATCACCCCTAGTTTACCTCTTAGATACTAATGAGCATCCCTAGGTAAAGCTTTTGTGAATATGTTGGCTATTTGTTCTTTAGTAGTCACATATTCCATCTATACTTCTCTTTCTTGAACCAATTCTCTTAAGTAATGATACTTTATTTCAATATATATATATATAGTTTGCATCATAGGGTTCTTAGGTAATAAGATAACACGAGTATTGTCACAATAAAGTATCAGAGGTTTAGTAATTTCCTCCTTCATACCTTTCAATAGTTACTTGATCCATACCACATTTGTACTGTTCACTATAGTAGGCACATATTCAACTTCAATAGTAGACTATGAGATACAATTTGGTTTCTTAATGATCAATGAGACTAATAATTTTTCCCAATAAAATTATCCTCCAGTAGTACTCTTTCTATCATCAACATTTCCAGCCCAATCAACATCTATATAAACTTATCATTTTTCTTGTAGTATAGACCATAGTTTATTGTTCCTTTAAGATATCTAATAATTATTTTTCACATCCATCAAATGATTTTCCTTCTGATTTGCAAAAAATCTTGCAACAATTCCAACAACTAATGTAATATTAGGTCTACTATAAACTTTATATTGCAATTTGCAAATCATAGACCTATACAATGTTTGATTCACTTCAGTAGAATCATTTGTCTTTGATATTTTATGTACTATGACCACATGTGTGCTAAGTACTTTTGACTCCTCCATACCAAAAGTCTTCAATTTTTCCTTCCCATCCTTAAATTGAGTGATGTAGATACCATACTTTGTTTGATACTCTTGCAATCCAAAAAAAAAAAAATCCCTCTAAACATGGTCATCTGAAATTATTTCTTCATTTGATCAATAAATGTTTTAAACAGTACATTTTGTCCTCCAAATATGATATCATCCACAAAAATTTCAGCTAGTAAAATACCTTTGCCTCCTTCAATCTTTAAGTATATTACTATTATCATAGGTTCTATCAAAACCAATCTTCACAAGATAGTTGTGAAGCGTCTCATACCATGCTCTTGGGGCTTACTTTAAACCATATAAAGATTTGTGTAGTGTTTCCCCACTTTTTTTTTCTTTCTAACCTATCAACATAAGTGAGTTTTGTGTAGTAGATGAATTGAGTTTAGTCCTCATTTTTGTTTGAGTCTAGATCTAGATCCCTAAAGGCTAGGTAATCTCTATTAGATTTTCCCACTTTTCCTTTTCTTTCTTTATAGCTAGGTGGATGTTTGTTTTACCTTATTATTGGTTGGGTAAGTTAGTACCTAATTTGATAGAGATAAAATTTACACATAGCAGATCAAACATATTTTCTATTTGTTCATGGGGATTGTTACTCTTCTAACAGATATTGATCCCACTCATAATCAAAAGTTATAATGTCTTGCTTTATTTTACCTCAAAAACATTTATGGTGATGGGCTAGATCCATGTCTTATTATGTTGTTGTCTTAATCCGTCATGCACAAAAGTGAGTTGGCATGCAATCTCCAAAAAGATTAGCCTATCAGATGGATATCATGGGATCTTCTTTAGTTTTTCTAGAGTACTGACTACCCTAAGATAGGTGAATATTTTTAATTAAATTTAGTAAGTCTCAATCTATATGATCCTTGCCACTATATCTATTGAAATCCCTTTTGCATAATCATCCTCTATGAATCTAATGATTGTGAAGATGAAGTTATATTTCACTACCCTGTATTCCACACTCTTCATTAAGAGTTTATTTTTCACCAATTGTGGATAGATCACATAGGGACAAGTATTAGAATCCTATATGCTCCCTTTCATGTAGAGGCCTAGGTAATCTATGGTTCTTGCTACTAGTAAGTACACCATATATGATGTTATATAGAATACTTGATCGGCTTTCATGGGTAGGAGTTTCTTGTGTAAATTATCACAAAGGGTAGTATCCCAAACAATTGGAATCTTTATCATCCTAATAGTTTTAATGAAGTATACCATCCACATGTGAATTTTTCCTACTAGAGGAAGTCCCATTACTCTACTCAAAAGTATAATTGCGTATCTAATGTTTTCCCTCATATACCCCCTAGTCATGTCCACCTTGCTAACTCTACAACTTACTAATGTTCATTCAATCAAGAAAGAGGATTGAATTATTTCTCTAGCCTCTTTTTCATTCTCCTAATAACATATTTCAGCTCTGTCATAAGTTATCTTTAAATATTGGTCAGCCCTGGGAGGATGTAATACCTTCTTAACATTCCTAGTTAGAGGTTTGAGACTATCACTCTTGTCATTATCTTGATGACCTTTTGTTCACTCAGATAGTTTTTTCCAAGAACCATTATGAGTTCTAAGGAATAGACTAATATTGGATGTCTTGTCACATTAATAAGGGCTTACAAGATAAGTGCAGACACCATTGTTGATCATCCTTTAGGTTTTTTAAAGATTGTATGGAATGTGTTCTAGTCTATATGCTTGAGTTCTCTGTCTTTGAATACTATTGGTTTTGGAAATATCTATTCCACCATTGAAGAGGACAATGGTGCCATATTATCTATATAAGAAGAAAAAATTAGTTTGGAAAGCTAAAATTAACCAAAAAAAACCTTATTTTACTCCAACAATCCTCAATTGGACTTTTGTGTATAGTTACCCATGTGCACACCTTGGTAAGGTGCACACGTGCGAATGTTCCCAACTATGCACATATGTAGAACATGGAAAAGTGGGCTTTGACTTAGATTTTGTTTTCTATTATGAGCAAAAGAAGTGCACACATGCATACCTTGAGAAGGTGTTCATGTGCATACTTCCTTAGTGCCTTGTAATTTAACATTTTGTTTTTATTTTAGTTGTTTAAGCTTGTGAGGGAAGTTGCACACATGCACACCTTGTGGAGGTGTGCATGTGCACACCTTCATAGTGCTTAAGTCAAATTATTTTAGGTTGTCTTAGGTTGCAAAGGTTTTGGGAAGGTGGACACATGCACAACTTGAGAAGGTACACATTTACACACCTCCATATAGGTGCTAACCATAGTTCATTGTTGAATGGAAGAGGACATCAAGTAGGGATCACATTTTGGAAGGTGCAAGGATGCGTACAAGTGGGAGTGGAGAGATAATGAGAGGGGATAGTGGGTTTAGGGTCTTGTATAAAACTTGGGCCCAATGGGAATCTTTGTAGGTCTACACCTTCACTAATGCACACCCTCTAGAGGTGTGCACATGTACACGTGTGCGTTACACACACATGAGTATTTGTGCTAGTGCACTAGTATGCACTTCAGAACATGATATTTCAAAAACCTCCCTTTTTCTCTATACTTTGATGCTCCAAACTTCCAAAACAAATACTAGGGAAAATCTAGACTCCTAGGGGAGGCCAAAAAATTACCCAGACTCTAGACTATGAGTCTAGGTAACATAAATTTTACTAGGTGGTCCCCATTTCAAGGAGAAATGAGGTATATGTAATGAGACAACAATAGTTTGTGAACACCACTTCACACCCCACATGAGTTAAATCATACGAATAAATTATGAAATTGGTAGAACATTATGTGATAGAGGAAAATGTCATGAAGAGTTTCATAGGAGAGATAGTGCTAGACCTCGGACCTTGTAACATAGAAAAAGTATTCCACTTTCTGAGAGAAGAAAAATACCTCCAAATATCTTATAATGGAGCAAAAGGTGGTATAGAGAAAATGAGAAAGAGATAAATGAATTGGTCCATACTTGATTCTTGATTGATAGGACACCTGTGGGACGAAGAGTAGGCAAGGAAAACATGACCCAAGGTTAAATGAAAGATGATATCTGATACTCAATTTTTATCCTAAGCAAAGTAATGGGCCTACCTATAGAAGATCACCAATAAATATGGATGCTCCACTTCATTGAGACCATCAAGAGTAAAAGGGTATGTTCAGGATCATCGTGTGCCAAAAAGTGGCGATCTGAAAAATATGTAGTTCTGAAATGCTTCAAAGAATTTCAAAATCTATTCCCACTTTTCTCCCACCCATCTTGATACTAAATGAAAACAATTAATACCTTTATAATTCCTACTATATCTTTCAATACCAACCTTATATGGTCATCTTTAATACATCCCGAATACGTGTTTTTGTCATGTTCTTATGTGTTTTTTACTTCAAGCATGTAGCTGATGACTTTTTTTTAACCAAAATTTGATGTAATGAAAAGGTTTTCTTAAGAATGTTCTTAGCTTTTTATAAATGTAATTTTTGTCAAATTACGAGTTCAATAAGTAATTATTACTTATTTTCTAATGGAGTTAGCTACAAAGTGCTGATTGATATACTGGTTGAAAAATAGCTATAACTTTCAAACCGTATAACATTTGTGAAATCCAAAAGATGCGTCACATTCTATGCTCTGACTAGTATAAGAAAAAAAAAAAACTTAATTTTTGATTTTTTTTGAACTAGTTAAGATTGTCAGACACGGGAGTTTTTTAATTCTGAAAATAGTATAGTAGAAAATTCATAATTAATTATTTATTTGGAATAAAAATTGCCAAAAATATGTGTCACATCTAGGCATGAGTCTACTTTTTATATCTAAAATTATATTTAAAAATATTATCATTTGATTATGATTAAGGTGGTCACACATACACCTACTTTTTATTTTTGCCCTGAAATTTTTGTAGTACTGCATTAAAATCCAAACTTTTGATGAATCAAATAATTTTTTCTCTAGATAAGGACTTGCAGTTTAGAAATTAGATTCAATTTCCTATAGATTATTTTCTTACAACTTTTTGATACAAAGTCCAGAACCACTTTAAAATTATGTGTCAAGTTGACATAACCCTAATTTGCTGGTTTTTCACTGCCACTTAAGGCCATAGTTTGGTACACCATGATCCTGCACATACCTCAAAATGTCTATTAATTTGGTCACCATCCTAAGTGACAACTTGGATGAACATTTAGTCATGGTCAAGATTTCATGCTCCCTTCTACACGATATCATACATGGTGTACCTATTAGCAACTAGAGTAACTAGCTACCAAGGGTTATACAATAAAGGGAGCATAAAATATTCAAACTCTTGGTCCTATGTGCTTTACCCATAATTTGAAAAGAAGAAGCTCTCACTAAAAAGTATGAAATATAGGGTAGTTAATTATGGATTCATTTTTTCCATCATCAAATTCATCGCAGGAGGTTATGCTAAAAGAATGTCAATAGAGGTAGCAACAAGAATAGATGAAATAGGAGCCAACTACAACTAGTTCAAGATAGTCACATATCACAAGGTAGTTGGTACTTTTTTGTTCCCCAAAAAGATCCCAAGGTAACCTTCAAATCAACTAATACTTTTGGCGATATCCCAGCAACTCACTTCTATATATGAGAGAGTGAGGAAATAGCATAGGAAGACTTCAGTCTAGCCAATCACCATTGGGGCATTCAAGGTGAAGTAAAAATAGGATATTTCTACCTTTGGAAGAATATAACTCTCCTCTCGCATATTTTGAAAATATTGGGATGGTCCAACATCTTGGGGGAAAATAGTTTGTGCATGAGGAAGTGTTGTAGATCATTGGATGGATGGAATAGATGACTATGATGTCTACATAGGGACTATTGTAGGATGAGTTTACATTTGGTAGAAAATGAGCTCAAAATGAAAATTCCCCTAAAGGTAGTAGAAAAGGATGTACCAAAGGTAATCGATCCTTTGTATAATAGGGACAAGATCTATACTAGTCTAATTAAGAATATAGAAATATGGCATGAAGAGAATTATGACATAGATCATTGGGCTTGACATGTAGTTGAGATGATAGGGGAATAGATCTAGAAGTCATTTTAGAT
Organism: Cupressus sempervirens; assembly: GCA_028749045.1. Lineage (NCBI taxonomy): Eukaryota > Viridiplantae > Streptophyta > Pinopsida > Cupressales > Cupressaceae > Cupressus > Cupressus sempervirens. The sequence goes on along the minus strand of CM053790.1, from coordinate 636,182,097 downwards.
GGATCCATTTCCCTAGGTCATACTGCTACAAGCTATGACCAGGCCTCAAAAATTTAAAAGTGCTAAGGTCACCATATGAACCTACCCTTCTCAATAAATAGGGAGGTTGGAAATGGTGCATCAACATGAGTGAGAGGCTTAGTATTTCAACGTGGACAAGGGAAAACAAAAGAGAAAAAGCAAAACCCCTAGGGAAAGGAAACCAACTGTATAAGCCCAATAAGCCAACCTGCAAGAAAAGAAAATGAAAGTTGAGCTAGAGCTAGTTGACCACTCTCATCTAGAGAAATATCATCTAGAGCAACAATACGAGGAAGTTCCAAAGGAACAATGGGTCCTACCACTAAGAACTTTAGAGGAAGAAGTGTACCCTTTAGTGCCAAAGAGAGAAATAATATAAATAACTATTGTGGGTGTCCAAACGAGGAGATTGAAGAAGAAAAGTAATCCCTCCCCATAGGTTTTGGATACCATCCGTAAAGTAGAGGATGGGGAAGGTTGGGAATAGATAGAATTCATCCCCTTAAGTTAGAGAACCTTCTCAGCTAAAATAGAAAAGGAAGAGAGGAGGAGAAGCTCTACTTAGACACCTCCATCTACTCCAAGATATCCTATCCAAGTAGAAACTTGAAAGGATGAACAAAAAAAGTGGATAAAGGAGAAGGAGGGTGATAGGATAGATTTTTCTGACTTTCTAGACTTTTATTTTATCCTAGTCAGAAGTGAGATGGTCAATGAGAAGATAAGAGATACTCCCATAAACTATCCATTAGGACAGAATTGGAATCAATTTCCTCCTTTACCTCAAGGAATTCTGGGTATTCCACCACCTCCACCATAGGATATTTCCACCTTTTTCTTTATAAAGGGTCAGTAGCTCCATCTCCTCTAGTAATACAAGATAAACTAGGAAGTCAAGAAACTGAGGATAAAGAATGCCAACAGTTTCCTATCAATGAAGTATCTGAAAATGGGCAAGTTTTAGAAGAAATTCAACAAAATATCCTAGATCAAGAGGATATATCAACTCCTTCCAAATATCTTCCTCAACATGAGAAGACTCTAGGAGGAGTAATAAGGTAAAGGAACCTTCTCAAGGACCTACTTCTTCATCCAATTGTGAGTGTTAATTATGGCCTATTAATCAACCACACTTCAACATGATCATTGTATGAAGATTCATCCTAGAATGAACATTGAATTGCTCATCTAAAACAATTCAACAAGCTCATCTATTGCCTCCTAACTAAAATGATTATGCTATTCACTCTTAGAATGAGAAGCTAGACACCAAACATCTAAAATAAGGATTTTAAGCTATATGATGCGCAATATTTATGCTAGATGTATGCATTTAACCTAAGAATAGAAATAATAGATTAATCTACATGTATGCATGGTTAATATATATGAACGTACTACAAAAATATAAGCTAAGAATGCAAGAATTCTTTGAGTAATTATTTCAGCATAAGTTCAATGTTTATTCAATTGTCAACCTCCAAAGTGAGGAATTGAGGGCTTCTTAAATAGAATTTCAAAATATGATCAATGGTCAAGATCAAATCAAATGAACACTTGAAATCTGCAGGAGATTCAGTCAAAATAGAAAGTTTCCTTATGAAAAGGAAGTTAACTAATTCCTTTTGAGTGGAATAAGGAGTTAACTAATTTAATTCCTTTTGTGATTTTAGTCCACTTAGAGTTTCCATTTTTGAACTAAAGAGAGGATTTGGAGAATATATTTAATTTAATAAAATAGAATATGACCTCATAAATGGATACAATTAACTACTTGAATAACTAAATTCAATAATTAAAGTGAGGATGTACATCTTATTAAATCAAATACATTTAATTCTTGAATATGTATTTTAGCAAAAAGGGTAGATTTAATTTAACCAAAGAAGTAGGACTCATAATTAAATTAAATTGATTAATAGGTTTACCTTTTCTAATTAGATTAGGCTTAGGAATTGAATAGTATGTAATTAATGTAGATCAAGAATTTTTTTCATTTCACACTTATGTCAAGTAGTGAATTTTATAATTAATATTGCCTAGTAAAAATGGACTTTGAGATTTGATTAAATAGACCAAAATTGGTTTAGCTTGTAAATATGCCAATTTTGGGGTATTAAACTTTACCCTCTTTGAATGAATGTGCAAGCAACATGTTTGATTCAAAGAAATCAAATGTATGAAGCATATATCAAGAAATGAGATTGGTTTTGAAATTGATGATATAGAGACCAATTGATAAACTTTGAAAGGTTATCTCTAGAATAAAGCTTAACCTTAGGGAATCCAAATAGAACACATAGATACTAAAATTGATAAGCTTCTTTTAAGGTTATCTCTAGAAGGAAGCTTAACCTTAAGAAATCTAAATTGAACACCTAGATACTGAAATTGATAGAACAAAGATTATCAAACTTTACAGAGTTATTCCTAGAATGAAATTCAATTCTCAGGAGTTAGGGTTAGACTATCCCAATACTTGTCCATTAGAAGATGAAAAGATTAATCAGGATTCATAAAATTATCCCTAGAATGAGGCTTAATCCTCAGGATTCAGGGTTAGACTATCTCGATACTTATCCATTGAATAGTGATCAAAAGAAAGATCTTAGAATTGTCCCTAGAATGAGGCTTAGTTCTCAACAAAAGTTAAAATTATCTCTAGAATGAAGCTTAATCCTTAGCAAGAATTTGGAATTACCTCTAGAATGGAGCTTAATCCCCTAGATTCTAGATAGAACACCTAAATATTGGTGGATAAAAAGAGATAAGAAGATCTATCATGAGGTTTAGAATCATCCCTAGAATGAGGCTTCATCCTTAGGAGTCAGGGTTAGACTATCTCGATACTTGTCCATCAAACTTTGACAAGACTATTATAAGATTAACCAATTGATCAAAAGATAAGATAGATGACATATGATCCCAAAGAGAGGGAACAAAGATGCCCCAAGTGATGAGATGCCCCAAGCAATGAGGACATAAGATTAAAATTGAGTTGAAACCAGTTTTTCAAAGATTCAATGATGTAATCATCTTGCCCCCTTAGGAGTGAAATCAAAAGATGACACAGAAAAATAGTGATGTAGAGCAGTATTTTGAGAGATACTAAAGAAATTGGAGATTTAGAAGAATAGTTCACAGATCAGAAGAGTCTGAAGAAAATTTGGAATCAATTTGGAGTGATTTCGATGTCCAAAAGACAAAGTTTGACCAAAGTTGGCTTTTTCTAGAAATTTTGGAAAATTTGAAGAATATGTGATTTCAAAAGATTCCAAGACTTACAAAGTATCAAAAAACTAGATTGTACAAGAATTTGATCACATCATTCCCAAAATTTTAAAATGTGATTTTGAGTTGTTTAATTGTGTTAGATTTTGAATTCGATCCTAAAAATGGGTCTAGAGTAGCCAAATAAGCCAGGGATGATTTTCATAGCAATTAGAGCACTTTGAAAAATTAGGTCAAAACCTATATAAGGGTCCAAAGTATCATTTTAATTTCATTAATGCATTTGTCTTTTTTGAAGAAGAGAGCTCCAAGGAGAAAGATGGTGGTCCCCATGCATATGCATTGATTAGAGCTTTCTGGGTGACATAGCTAGTCAGTGGACTACAAACATCAGGTCAGTCATCAATAATCCTACTTTGTATTGAATTTTTTGAACATTTTAAGTCCTTTTTAGTATCTCTTTAAGGTGTTTTCGTTGTTGCAACGTTAGGTCCTATGCAAGGATTTCATTCTTCACTTGGGTCTGAATAACCTTTTGCATGAGGAAGTACCAAACTACTACTTCTTTTCTAGGCATTCTAGGTTTCTTCACATGGGAGAGACCCATCTCTTGCATGAGAAGCCCTAAATTAGGTCATTATTATGCTATGTGTATTCAACTTTCTTGTGCCAGATTGTAATTCCTCACATGAAAAGGTGTTGTCTCATGTGAGAAGATGAAATCTTGCATGAAAAACTAGTGTAGTTTAAAAAATTTATGTTCAAAATTTGATTTCTCATTGATGTCATTATTTTTGCCTATTTGAGCCTAATTGTTTGTATGTTGTTTTCATGTTTGCAGGTTAACTTTCTTGATGTTAGGTTTAAATCACATTATCTACCCTCAAGAGCTTTGATTCAATAGCTAGATGACATTGACATGGCACACATTGACGCCCTTGGTCTATCATATCTTTGAGAGATTATTGCATTGCTAGTGAATCATGGCCTACTAACAACATTAGTTAAGCATTTCCATTTGGAGAAAATAAATTCCACTTGCCCAAGGGAGAGATGACTATTAGTCTAGAGGACATCTATAGGATTCTATGGATTCCATTCCATGGCCTACAACTAGTATACAAAATGGTGCCATAGATAGACACAACAACACTAAGGGCCATTTTCTAGGAGGACATCATCATGGGCAGAGCCATCACATGGGATGGGGTAGTGCATATGTACAGTGCTACCCAAAGGTTGGTAGCAGTATTGGGTATATTCATTAGCTTCTTTTGATCCCTAATAGAGGCCACCATAGACTTGAGTGTGGATGGGGATGGATGTTGTAGTAGATTTTAGATGAGTTGACATGAAATGGATGGGGTCAATACATGCTTGCACATATGTTTTATGATATGTACAATATAGTTTACCATGAGAGGAAGACCATTGCTGTAGGGGTCTATGTTCTTTAGGTGTGTTTATGGGAGTATTTTCTCGTTATGAGGCCCATCTTTGCTAATAAAAGACAATATCTAGAGCCCTACATATGTAGATATTAGGGATAGTTGACCTAGATATTTCAAAGGAAGAGTGAGCAATAGAGAGGTCAACTAGATGACCTAGTAGCAGTGGTGTGGAGACCATAGAGAGAGACCAAGGCATGAGATGATGCACCCATAGAGCTAGGGTATATGTTTGCATCTCAACCATTGATCGGTCTCTCAATGCAGGTTATTGAGAGATTCCTACTTACTCATGTCTAGTGATAGTATGGTTTACCTTAGGACATCTCAAAACAATATTGCTCATATACACATTTTTCCACAAATCTAGATCGTGAGTGGTCTATCTGATTAGATTAAAGTCACTCAATGATCAATGTGCATAACCTTGTGGTGACATAATGGGAGTACATGTCAGCTATAGTAGATGGGGGGATGACTCCAACATATGAGGCACATTTTGTGAGTCATCCTTTCCCATAGTTCATAGACCCAATAGGGATAACAACACTAGTGTAGCCAATGTGGGAACCAAAAGCATCGACACATCACCCACTACAATAAACACAACATGAGAGACCTAGATAGAGGACATGATAGGTTCCTATTCCTCCTTGCTATATGGAGTTGGATCTAGATGCTAGTGATAGTAGTACAGGACATTGATGTCCTCTCAATGAGATGTACACACTAGGAGCTATTGGAGGAGACACACAAAAGCCTCATATAGAGGAGTAGCTAGATCAATAGGTAGAGAAGGGGATGGGTGATGAGGATATGTAGGATCAACCTTCTCTTGAGCCACAGGGAAAAGATATCTTGGCATAGACCCAAGATGCCCTTAGGAGATCTAGAGAGTGAGTTTGGATAGTGCAACAATAGTTGTGAGAGTTGTAGATACAACTCACTATTAGGGATACTTAGATATCATAGTGGGATTTAGAGATCCATAGATTAAGAGAGTAGCTAAAGAGAGAGACTCTCACATCATGAGAGTAGGCAGAGTAGCGACAGGATGAGATTTGACTCTAGTTAGTCAGAGCAATGTATTACTATGCAACATATGTTGTAGTAATACCATCTAAGGCAGAGAAAGTACTATGATTCTCACAATATGCCAGAGAGTTGGGAGGTGCACGACCTCTAAGTAGACCAAAGATGCCTCCTACTCAACTTGGGGGTGAGGGAGAACGATAGAGCTAGCTCACTTTTTTTCTTTTTTTGTTCTAGCTATGCATTGATTGGTGTGCCAACATCATTTTAAATCATATTGAGATCAATAGTTCTCAAGTAGCATTTGGTTTTGGATTGATGTACATAGCTGACTTCACATATATATCTATATGAGATTTTTTATTCGAGTATCTTCACATGTTTCATCTTTTCCTTTTTGTACTTTGTCATACACAAGATGTTTATGATATGATTATGAATGCAAATTTGATATGATATATGAATGTAGTGTAGATGAGATGAATCATGAAAGTATGTATGTGAAATGCAAAATGTGAATGAGCTAACATCTCATGCAGTGTTCCATTTTGTGGATAGTGATAGGTATCCCATGAAGATCAAGATGAAAAACCAAAGAACAAAATTCTTATGCAATCATAAAGAAATGTGACACTTTGAAGAAACCAAAAATCTCTCATCATGAAGGATGGAAGTAAAGTAGTGATCAAACCCTATGCTTATGCAATGCAACCCTATACTAGATGGTACCCTAAGTCAAGTTACTGAGCTCATGAAATTATCATCACTGAGTGTTTAGCTAAATCCACAAATTTTATACAATCCACACTAACATTGCAATAATGGGAATATGAATATGACACATGTTCTAGTATTGTTAGGATTAAATGTAAGCATTCAAGGTAGAAGAAGCCACAATGACCAAAACAATTGTCCCTTTTAATATAGAAAGCTAACATAAGCATCAATGAATTAGAGGTAGGATGACAAGAATGTTTCTTGCATGTAGACACACCAGACACATGAGATAACCTTCTTATGCTACTTAGACACACCAAACACATGAGAGAACCTTCTTATGCTAAGTAATCAGTAAGTATTTTATCGCTAATGACCCTTGCATTCATAACCTAAGATAGAACTGTGCTAAGTATACTCGCAGTGACCTGTATGTTCACTTAGCAGGACAAGTATCAATATTTATTGTAGCATAGAGAATTCACTCAAAGAAGAAAGGAAAAGAACCAACATTACTAAGTTATCAATATAAAAAGAGTTGAGGTACACATGGCCATCCAATATGAGATAGAGGTTCTTATAGTGGACACCCCTTTTATATGGATGTTATAGATCATTGGAACTAAACTATCAAACATAAAGAAGAGAAAAGATCATGTCCCTAGTCCTCACTTCTCTTGTCGAAAGAGACATCGTCAAGTTTCCTAAAGAGACATGATTAAAGAAAAAAATGAAACAAGAAAAGAGAGCCTCAACATATTTAAAAAAAGTTCAACATTTTCAGTTCTATTTCTGTTTTATAGAATTGATGTCAAGTGTCAATGTTTAGAACATATACAAAAAAAATCTCTTTAGTAGGGTGAAGACAATAGATAGGCATAGTTAGAACAACTACTGACTGAAGTCAAATAGGTATCTTCTATAAGAAAACCCTTAGTAGGGAATTGAGTGATAGTAGGTAGACACAATTAGAACAATTGGCAATTGAAGCTTAAGCAATTTTTTTGGAGAGGAATCTCTGGAGTAATAGTAGTGATAGTAGGCAGATGTAGTTAGGAAAACTAGTGACTGATATGAGAGATTTTTCTAGAGAGGAATCTCTAGGGTAATACTAGCAATAGTAGGTAGATGTAGTTAGGACATCTTGTGATTGACATGAGGGATTTTCTATTAAAGGAATCTCTAGAGTGAAACTAGAGACAATAGGCAAACACAGTTAGAACAACTGGTGACTGACATGATAGATCTTCAATGAGAGGAATCTCAATAGTGACATGAGTGATAGTACACAGATGTAGTTAGAAAAACCATTGACTGAAGTGAATGATATTCCTATGACACTATAGGGTTTTTTCCCCAAGCTATGACAAGATTCAATCCATGGATGCATGATCAAAAACAACAAACTAGAGGAGGAAAGTAACTATAAAAAGAGCCAAAAGATGCACTGCAAGATCTAGTATTTGAAACAAGATGCACCTATTTACCAGGTTTTCACCTTCTTGGCAGGATTTTTCATTTTATTTTTGCTACCATGATGCCTATTTTCCAAGTTTTCATTAGTGGCACTCTTTTCTTTATTTTCAATATTTTTTGTTCTTTTCCTCTTTTTGATTTTTTTGTATTTTTTTAATTTTGCTATTTTTTGGTATTACCAAGGTACCTATTGCTAGGGTTTCACCAAGACAATGATTTTTTTAGGACTTTTAAGTATATAGAAAGAGTTTTTGAAATCAACTCAGCTGTAGAGCCACTTTAGGTGGAGAGTATTGATGGGCTCCTTGAGTGCCTCTCCCTTGATTGAAGAAAATTGTTAAGCACTAAATTTAAAAACTATAGTACAACTATATATGGAGAAAGCCAATTGGATTTGAACTTCCCTTTCTATACCTATTGTTTCTGATTCTTAGGGTTTTCTCTCCAAATAAGATCATCTAGTTGGAATTCATGTAGCTTAACTTTCTTTTTTAAGCTTCTAGACATATGTTGTTGATAAGCTCAGAGATGGTCACACACAACATGTCGAAATTTACCTAATAGTTCTAGCTCTTGAAGTTGAGATATTCTATATTCATCATCAGTAATGTGGGCCTTCATAGATATTCTCAAAGTAGGAATCTCAACCTCGATGGGAAGCACAACATTTGCTCCATATACTAAAGCAAGGGTCCTAATACTTGTTCTATAAGCCCATAAACTTGGATTAATATAAAGGTGTTAGTCCCTTCTAGATTTATTAACTGTCCTATGAAAGATCTTAATGATAGCCTTATTTTATGCCTCCACTTGAGAATTACCCTAGGGGTAATAAATAGAAGATCAATGTTGTGTTATTTTAAACTTTTTGCTCAACTCTTTGAGATCCTTATTTTTAGACTATCCTCTATTTGCATAGGATGTAATTCATAATGAAAAGAGCTATATTTTTGTCATTTTCTATAGAGAGAGGGAATACCTCTACCCATTTAGTGAAGTAGTTTGTACCTATAATGATAAACGTGTTTCCATTTGAAGAGGATTGGTGAATCTAGACAACAAGATCAAAGGCTCATTATTGGAATAGGCATAGTTTTATAGATGGAATTAGCTCGCCGACTAGAGAATTAATTATATTTCTATGTAGTTGGCATTATTTATAGGACTTGGCATATTTGATTGCCTCTTTCTCCATATTTGGCCAATAGTAACCATCTCTAATAAGTTTATGAGCTAGTGTCAAGCCATTAGAGTGAGATCTAAAAATGCCTTCATGTACATCAATTAATGTGTGTTTGGACTCATTGAGTTCTAAACACCTAAGGAGTTTTCTATCAAGACCTCTCCTAAATAATTTTTCAATAATAATAACATAATGTGAAGCATTACAAATTAGTTGACATTTTTCATTCTAGGTTAGATTGTCTGAAGTTGTTTGGTCACACAGATAAGAGTATATATATGATGGTTGCAGGATGAGTCATGTCCTATAATATAATAGATCATCCAAGATTTAGGGGAATTTTAGGCAAGGTAGAGTAATGTCTCCACCAAGAACTCATATTGAAGATCAATCTTTGGCATCTGTAACCTAGAAGCAAGAGTAGCCATTACATCAATTGCTTTGTTGTCTGCCTGAGGAATTTGTTGAAAAGTGACATGAGGAATTTATTTCTTTAGGTCATCCACCATGCATTTATAAGGGATCAATTTCTCATCCTTTTTCTGATATAAATCATTGAATTGGTTGATTATGAGTTGTGAATCACCAAAGATGTTTAATTCATCCACTCTCTATTCAACTACAATCTTCATGTCATTAATTAGGGATTCATATTTTGCAATATTGTTTGTACAAGGAAACACAATCTTCTATGCCTTAGGTATTGAATACTTATATGGTGTTATGAACAAGATCATAGCACTAGATCCCTATTATGTGAAGGAGCCATCAAAGAACATCACCTAGGTTTGGTGCATGAGCATTATAATTAATTCATCGAGGAAGTCAATGTTTAGTGTAAGAAGACTCTAGATTGGTGTTTCGCCTAATTAATCATGGATTTCCTACCCTTTGATAGCCTTCCTTTCAAAATACTAAATGTCAAACTCACTTCATATCATGACCCATTTAGCTAACATTCCTGCTCAAGTTGCCTTGTTGAGTAAGTAGTTTAGTGGATATATTTTTGAAACTTGTTGTGTAGTATTAGCAAGCATGTAGTCTCTAAAATTTTGGGAAGAAAAGATAACTGCCAAGCAACATTTCTCAATGATACTATAATTCATTTCATTAGAAATCAACTTGTGACTCAAATAGTAGATAGCTCTTTCCTTCTTATCATTTTCCTCATGGGTGAGTAAGATATCAAGAGATGAATCTATTGCTAAGATGTACAAAATGAGAGGCTTCCCATAGATAGGAGGCATTAGAATTGGTGGATTAGAAATATATTCTTGTATCTATGTTAGACTCTCATCACAATGTTGCCTCAAGTTATATTTCACATTTTTCTATAGAGTCTTTGTAAAATGTTGTGATCTATCAACAAGCTATGAGATCAATATGTGAATGAATTGAAGTCTTCCTTGTAAGCCCCACATCTGACTAATATTATGGGGTGGAGCCATGTCCATGATTGCTTTAACTTTCTCTGGATCAACCTTAATTCCTTTTGTAGACATAATGTAACCAAGTAATTTTTCAAATGTTACACCAAATGATAATTTCTTGGGGTTGAGTCTTAGACTAAATTTCTCCATGCAATCTAAGGTGGGTCCCAAATCTTGAAGATGAGTGTTACATTTTGTTCTCTTAACCAAATTATCATCGACATAGTTCTCCATCATTTTATGCATCATATTATGGAAAATCATAGTAACTACTCTTTGATATGTGGTGCCAACATTTTTTAGACCAAATGGCATTACATTCCAATAGAAGGTTCCCTGTGGACAAGTGAAAGAAATCTTTTCCTAATCTTCTATTACAATTTTAATATGATTATAGCCAAAATACCATCCATGAGCAAGTACATTCTATATCCCATTATCATAGCCACTATCATATCAACATTGGGGAGTGGGAAATCATTCTTCAAACATGCTAAATTTAGATCTTAGAAATCTATACAAACTCTGATGGATTTGCCATGTTTGGAGACTAGAATAGTATTTGATATCCATTCAACATAATCAATAGCACAGATGATACCAACCTTAAAAAGCTTTTCTAGTTCAGCTTTAACAAGTAATGCAACATGAGGATGCATTTTCTAGAGTTTTCATTTGATGCATGATGCTTCTGATGTAGGAGCATCTTGCATGGGAAAATTAAATTATTAGAAAAAAAAAAAAGAAAGAGAAAAAAAAAATAGTTGTCATTCCATTAATCGAGGTGTGTAGGTGGCATCTTAGAAGTTTGTGGAAAGTTCCTTAAATCATGCATTTAATATTTGTTGGGTGCTTAGTTGTATTTAGGTGGGAATTTAATATTTATTTACCTTTTATCCCACATTGCTTGTGTTTGTAATGTCTTGGGTTAGAAGTGCCTATTTAAGAAAGGCTTATAATCGTTTGTAATCAAGTTCAAGAAATTGAAGCTCTTCTAATGGAAGTTGGAGAAATAGAAGCTCTTCAAGACAAGCTCTTCAAGTAGAAGCTCTTCGGATGTAATTTCTTGTAGAAGCTCTTAGCGAGCAATCTCTCTTATATTGTAAGAATTTGGAGTTTTTCCATTTGGAGAATATTCTAATGAATTTCAAGTATTAATGGAAGTTTTATGAAGCATGTTGTCATCTCTCGTGTCTCCATATTATTGCATTTTTGGTTGTGAGTTGGTACGGGTGGTGTGGCCCGTCATCAGTGGTATCAGAGAAGGAGTTCCTGAGATGCGGACAGATCGCCGAACGTGAGGCAGTTTGCACCAGGACCTTGAGTTGGTTGAAGTTTGTCAAGAAGTTCTTGATTGTGTAGATAGGTCGCCGACTGTGAGGCAGTTTGCACAAGGTTCTTGTGTTGCATGAGATTTGTCTTCTAAAGACTTGATTATGGAGAAGAGAAAGAAGAAGATGACTTTTGTGATTGGATGGATTCTGAGGATTCCTCGACTTGAGAAATTTAGAGCAAAAAATCAACAATCATTGCTAGTTGATTTGCAGAAGCAAGTGAATGAATTAGAAGCTGAGTTGTGGAAACAAAGAGCATGTCACTAGAAAAGAGATGTTGATAATTCCTTGGATGTGGAAAAGAAAGATGATCCAGTGGAAGAGCGAGCAGATGAAGATGAAATCATTTGCAAACCCAAACTTGAAGAAGATGAATGAGAAGAGGAAGAGCATAAAGATGACAAGACTTATGAACCTGAAGTAGATCAAGATGATTTGAAGATTGCAGCAATGGAGGAGAAGTATAGTGTCTTAGTTGGAGATCAAGCAAGTGGAGTAGTTACGTGCATTGTTGATGACATAAAAGAGGAAAGCAAAGATGAAGATGTCAAACAGGTAAATTCTTATGAATCATGGGATGTTGTCTTTGATATGAGTTTAAAAGATATTGATGATTTTTTTCATGAGGATCTTGTTAGTCATGTGTGGTATGCAAAGGAAGATTGGTATGGTGTTGCTGGATTTATTACAGGTGTGATTAATTCAACAAGATTGAATGAGGATGAGATTTATGCTTGGATAGAGTTCATTGCAAAGGAGAAATTTCAGCATCGGATACGTGTTCCAACTATGTGTTGGAGGAAGAGGAAAAAAATTATGTCAAAAATGGCTACTTCATTTTGTGACTCCATACTCACAAAATTTTTCCTACCATGGGAGTCAGATGTAGGAGCATCATGCATCAGCAAAAAAAAAAAAAAAAAAATGTGAAAGATTTGCATGTTGGTTTTCTTGTCCCTATTGAGGTGGAAGCTTGTGGTGAAGATGAAGATGGTTCTATATCTCTCTTTTGACATCAAAGTGTGGGACACACTTTTCTATCTACCAAGGGAGTCTAATGCAGGAGCATCTTGCATGGGAAAATTAAATTATTAGAAAAAAAAAAAGAAAGAGAAAAAAAAAATTATGGAGGAGAGAGAAAGTGACAAAAATGGAAGGAAAATAATAAAAAATAGGAAAAAAAAAAGGAGAAAAGAGAAATTTCTATTTTCAAGGTGCATGGGTGGCATAAATAGAAAATAATAAAAATAGTTGTCATTCCATTAATCGAGGTGTGTAGGTGGCATCTTAGAAGTTTTTGGAAAGTTCCTTAAATCATGCATTTAATATTTGTTGTGTGCTTAGTTGTATTTGGGTGGGAATTTAATATTTATTTAAAGGTAGTTGTATTTACCTTTTATCCCACATTGCTTGTGTTTGTAATGTCTTGGGTTAGAAGTGCCTATTTAAGCAAGGCTTATAATCGTTTGTAATCAAGTTCAAGAAATTGAAGCTCTTCTAATGGAAGTTGGAGAAATAGAAGCTCTTCAAGACAAGCTCTTCAAGTAGAAGCTCTTCGGATGTAATTTCTTGTAGAAGCTCTTAGCGAGCAATCTCTCTTATATTGTAAGAATTTGGAGTTTTTCCATTTGGAGAATATTCTAATGAATTTCAAGTATTAATGGAAGTTTTATGAAGCACTTTTTCATCTCTCTTGTCTCCATATTATTGCATTTTTGGTTGTGAGTTGGTACGGGTGGTGTGGCCCGTCATCATCATTTGACCAATTTAAATCCTAGTACAATAGACAAACAATTTATTATTTGATCAGGATCCAAGCCTAGCATGTCAAAGTATGTCCACACAAAATTTATCTTTTTCTCTTGGATGAAGGCAATAAATTCCTCTTTTTCTTCTAGAGATAATGACTATGAAAGATGTATCATGTAAGCTATTCCTTAATTCCCAACTATATTGGTTGTGTTGGTTCTATTAACACTAATGATATTTCCTAAAAATGACTAGGAAGTGCATCAAATATCTCATCCTTAGGTTCCTCAGAGAGATTTTCACCTTTGGATACATCTTTCATTTATACTATTTTTGGTTTTGATAATACCACAATGTGGTTTTCACCATAGGACCTTCTATTTCTTTTATTTTTTATTTTTTGACTAAGATATTTAATTTCAGCTTTAGTCATGTTGATGCTTTGTTTTTTGGTGGAAAACATTATAAGTTCGACAATGTTCAAGTAGTAGGCAAGAGCATAGTCATTGTAGAATGTAGGGAATTCACTAGATGCATTTCATTAAATTCTTGGACAAGCAATTTCAGACCTAGAGTGGATTTGTTCACAAGTGTGCTTCAATGCCTTAGAGTTCTAATGTCATTAATTGAAAACTTGGTGACACTAGTTGGATGAGACTCACCTAACCTAGCCATAGATGATTCACCTACTTCAAGCTGATTTTCATAAACATGAACTTGATCTATATCTTTGTCTATAGTTGCTTTTGATAAAGATTCAAATTCATACTCTCAAGAATCTATGCTACATGGAGATAGATTATAGCATTCACTAGCAGTTATAGGGACCTATTCTCCTTCATCATCTAGATTTTAATAAAGTTGCTTAGCAACTAAAGCATGACTAAACTTTGATTATTCTTGTTGAATATGGGGAGAATAAGTAGTGTTGTGAGAAGAATCACTATCACCATCGATAGTGCTGACATGTCATACAAATTCATCTAGTTTTGTAAAGAATTTAGCAAGATCAACTGGAATTGGATAAGGATAAGGATTCTAATCATCAATATCATCCTTATGGTCATCTAACTCAGCTTGTGACTCATGTTCAAATGAACTCTTAGGTTTTGGTATAAATTTTTTAATCCCTAGATGGAAGGGAATCTTCTTAAAGCCTAGACAAGATGTAACTTGAGAGGTTCTAGCTATCACTTTGACAAGATTAATCAAATCATTCCCCTTGTAGCTAAAGAATTTCATGATTTTAAGACCCAAACCATACTTTTTAGGATTAATTTTGTGAGACTATTCTATGTGGTCAACTGGAGTTTCCTCTTTGTATATCCATGCAACAATGGCTCTATTTTCATCTTCTTCCATTGGAGGTATAGTAGCTTTAATAAAGGTACCATTGTGCATAGTTTGAGGTGTCAACACAAAAGGTCTCTTCACTTCAGAGAGTCTCCCATAATGATAGGGAGACTTAGGAAGAGATGTCAATGACAAAATTGGTTCTATGCAATATTCACCCATCCCAGTTTCTTTCAACTTGAGTGACTTCTCAATTTGTTTAATCTTATCATCATGATGGTCTATAGATTCCCTATTAGGATGTTCAAAGCTTTAAATAGATTTCAACATGTTACAGTTGTAAATAGTATTTGTAGGTATAGTAACTTTAGAGTTGACACATTGATGGTAAGTTGAAGGCATAGCTTGCATTTCATGTATCCATGGTCTCCCTAGAAGGATGTTGTACATTAATGGGATGTTGAGGACTTGACAAGTGGCATCTCTTTCTACAAGACCCACTCAGAGAGGCAGCACAATGAGACCTAAGGATTTATGCTCGACTTCATCATATTCCTTGATGGTTATCCAATGACGAGGATCAATGGACTCTTTAGAATAGCCCAATTGTCTAAGTAGAGTAGTAGAGAGAATCTTTAAGCTAGCCCCATTATCAATTAGTATGTGATAGACACACTTTTGGTGTTTCATGAATTCAATGTGTAATAGTTGGTTATGTGCATGACTGAATGAATTATCACCTTGCTTGGAGAAGGACATATAGTGAGGTGAGATTAGATGACCTACCATAGATTGGAACCTATCAAGATCTAGATCTTGAGGTACATTTGCCTTGGTGAGTGCTTTTTTGAGAATCTACCTATGATAAGGAAACATTTTGAGCAATGTGGAGATTGTTATTTGAGAACTTGTCCTTTGTAATTGATCAATGATACTGTAGCTAGTAGCCATAGAAGATGATGCAATTTTTGTACCTTTTCTAGATGGACCAGCAAGAGGTTTTTCTTTGTGTTGTTCTAACTTAGGAGAAGAAGGCATAGGGCCTTTAAGTACTATCTTAGTGCAAGAATGCATAACAAAATTGGCACAAGATTGTGATAGTTCTTTGTCAGAGGTATTGGGTGTAGCACCCCTTAAGAAAAATGGTGCCTTAAGGTTTAGTGTTGTCTTGATTTCCCTTGATGATGATGACATCACAATACTCAAAATCCATAGGTTCAACCATGTTGATTACATCATCATCATTAGAGTACGTATAGTTGATATTTTGATGATGTTTCTATTTAGAATTTTCTCCTTTTCCATAATATGGGAATGATTCCTTGAAAGCCTTGTGATTTGAGTTCTTATTATGTCCATCCACAACAATCTCACCATCAAAAATTAAGAGTTGGACTTTGTGATAGAGGTTGATGGAATTTCTAGTTTTGTGAGCTTTGTTATAATGGTATATGCAAAATGCAGTTTCATTCCACCATTGAGGTCATGGTTTTGGATCACAAGGATGAGAATTATTCAATGGAGAAATGAGCTTATTTTGTAGCAAGGTCTTATAGACCACATCTAGAGGTTCATAAGGATGTGTATATTCTCATTTTTGGCATGTAACCCAAGATGAGCTCTCCATTTTGTTACCAAATGTCTTGTTGTCAAGAAGAAGTTTGTCAACATTTTTAGATGCTTTGAGATTGTCTATAAGATTGAACACTACTTTAGTAAGTTTAGGAATTATTTTATCAAGGACTACATCATGTACTACTTCTAAGTTCTGGTTCACATACTTGGCCTTATCTTTACTAGAATTTGATCCTTGTTTAGTGTCCTTTTGAAGGGTTATTTCACCCATTTTACTATGAATTCTTCTATTCAAATAGCTTGTGTGACCATGTCTTCAAAGGTGTGTGGACCTTAAAATTGAACTTTATACCCAAAGTCTGGTAAAAGGTTATTTATGAAGATGTCAATTTTTTCCATTTCAAGAATCTTTCATGAATATTTGGTGTAAATTTATTGCCACCTCTGAAGGAATCTAAGGAAAGGTTCCCCAACCTTCTATTTAAGGTTACACAATTCATGTATGTTAACTAGATGTTGTATGTTTTGTGAGTACTATTGAAAAAATAGGCTAACAATCTCATCAAATGTTTTGATACCAATAGGTAATCATGAAAACCATTCCATGGCTTGACCACCTAGACTTTGTGGGAATAGACCCATGATATATGCTTGATTATGCATAAATTCTATAGACAAAGAACCAAATTCCTACAAATGATCTTGGGGATTGGAAGTTTTGAAGTATTTATCATGTTTGGGTAACTCAAGTCCTTTTGGGAAAGGAGGCATGTCTATACTCTTATCAAAAGGAAATGGAGAAAGAGTCTCTAAGGTGTATTTTTTTGTAGGTTTGTCCTTATAAGGCACCATTTGGGATAATTGTTCTTGAATGATCTTTAGTTTTTTTTGCAACTTAGACATTTTAGTTTTCTCTTTATGTGTAATGATTGTTTAAACTTTAAAGTGATGAGGTAGGTTAACTCCCTCTTGAGAAAGTTTGAGAAAGTATTTTTCTTTCTCTTTGTTAAGCAAGATCTCCATGACTTTTTGGAAGTGTTTATCCTTATGAATTGTTTCAAGATCTTCAAGCAGTATCTCTTCCTTTTCCTCATTCTCATTTGTGAAAGGTTCTCTATCTCTTTCATTCCTCTAGTAATTTTGTTCACTACTATGTTCACCATTTTCTTAGTCTTGATCAGCCATGTTAGGAATATGTTAAGTTTCAGTGTATGTTGGTTGAAAAGGTCTCTTGAATAAGAATTCAGCTATGTAATTTGGAGACATATTCTCTTTGGTAGTTTCATGATCCTCTTGATAGAAGGGATTCCTAGTTTGCTGTAAGTTTATGGAAAATGTTCTTTGAACATGAGGTGATCCAATAGGTGAGAAAGATCATAAAGATTCCTCACTATATCCACTAGATGTAGACCATGTATAAATTGAGAAGCAACATTATCCATGATTATGACCCCTAGTTCTACCACATCTAAGTCTATGGTGATGAAACACATTCCACTCCTTGCTACAATAGTCATAGACAATGATGAAAAGTAAAAGCCTAGACAAAGACCACATTGGAACATAGCCTCAAAGTGAGATAAGAGTGTTGTATACCTAGGTACAAGTTGTTAGAGTAATGGCTAGAATGACCAAGGATTATGACTATCATGACACAAAGTATGATGAACACAAAATGATAGAAAAAGATCACTAAGCGAGGAGACTAGTTCATGTGTAGATCACAAGTCTTAAACTAAGAAAGAGGTCATTGTTTGACACTATTGTAGATAGAGAAATGACTAAGTATTCTAGAGATAGATCAAATTTGGACTAGATTCTTAAGAGGTACCTCAAAATGGCTCTCTATTTTTGATAGATTTTGATAGACTTGTGCAATAAAATTACTCTAGGGCAAGGAAGTGTAGAAAACTATGTAAGCAGACACAACTGACAAAGAAATTTTTAAAATTTTAGGACAAGATCCCATGTGAAGATTCATAGAGAACCGTGCAAGAAAGAACATTGAACCAGGCAAAGTTTTAGAAGAATAGATTTTGACCAATTTTCTCCCATGGAGAGTTGCACAAAGCCACACAAGTATTTGATAATTTGACTAAAAAGGTAGAATTTTGGCATCAAAAGATAGTATTTGGAAAAATCTCATGTGGAGATTCATAGAAAGTCATGTGAGGAGTTGCAAAGAAGCCCGTGAGGAAGTGTAGGTAGAGAGTTTTCTCATGCAAAATTTTGCAGAATGGGATATGAGAAAAGTGGCAGACTAATAGTTTTTGATTGAACTTGAACATATTTTTTATGGTTTTGATAGTTCTAGATAGAATATTGATTGTGTTTACAAGTTTTAGACAGATATTAGCATTGTTTCCAAGTTTTAGATATCATTTTGGTTTGAGGAATTGAGGGCTTCTTAAATAGAATTCTAGAATTTGATTAATAGTCAAGATCAAATCAAATGAATGGTTGAGATATGAAGAAGATTCAGTCAAAATAGAGAGTTTCCTTGTGAAAATGAAGTTAATTGATTTCTTTTGAGTGGAATAAGGAGTTAACTGATTTAATTCCTTTTCTAATTTCAGTTCACTCAGAGTTTCCATTTCTAAACTAAATAGAGGGTTTGGAGAATATATTTAATTTAACAAAATAGAATATGTCCTCATAAATGGATATTCTTAATTAATTGAATAATTAAAATCAATAATTAAAGTGAGGATATAACTTATGAAATAAAATATATTTAATTCCAAAATAGTTATTTTAGAAAAAGGGGTAGATTTAATTTAACCAAAGTGCCAGGACTCATAATTTAATTGAATTTATTGATAGGTTTACCTTTTCTAATTTTAGTAGACTTAGGAATAAAATAGAGTATGTAGTTAATGTAGATCAAGGATTTTTTGCATTTGACACTTAGGTCAAGTAGTGATTATCAGAATCAAGAATTGTGAAGTAAAATAAGACTTTGAGATTTGATTAAATAGACTAGAATTGGTTTAGCATGGCAATGTGCCAATTTTTGGGTATTACACCAAGTAGATGTCACCTATGGGGACCATCACATCATGGTTGAAGATGGAGGTTATGTTTCAATAGAAGAAATAATTGGAGTTGATAGAAGAGGAGGGAATGAAATAATGGATCAAAGAAACAAAGAAGACCAAGACAACTAAGGGTGATTCTAGAACACTTGCATTCATCATGAAGAATAAATATTAGGACTTTCATAACACCATTCATCCTCTTCATCTTAACATCAAAGGACTAACTCCTAAATATTACAAAATGAAGGAGGTCATGTTGGGAAAGCTCATGGTGGACATGACCAAAGAATTGATTTCTATAGGTCTGAAGGAGGTATTTCAACACATGGATTAGGATGAATTAGAATTGATAACAGTGAGAAAGTAGAATGAGCTACTTAGAGGCTACCTAAATGAAGTAGTGGAACCCACTGACCTAGAGAATCCATTGATAGATCTTGAAGTTGCATTGGGAAGAAAACAAGCTAGCCCACAAATGAACTCATTTTTGGAACCATTTCAGCAATGGCATGAAATTTTTGATGAGAGAAGACTATAGATAATGCAAGGAAATTTGAACATGCTGCACAACATCTAGTCAAATTCTACAAAGTTGGTTTCTATTGTACACCAATATTTTGGGCTAATGGATGAAGTACATACTCAAAAAAATGATCTACAAGTACTTTGATCATTAAGTACAAGATTCTAATGGAAGTATATGCTATAATGGATATAGATAAGCTCAATGACTAGAAAGAGAAGTTATCTATAAGTAATAAATTAATGGAGGGACTACATGAGGGAACCTAGTAGATAAAAGACAAAGGCCAAGGGAATTTTTTTGAAGTAGAAAGGTACCATAACACTGCTACCCTTGAGATTTTTGAGGAGGAGTCAGAGAAAAATATTTTTGCAGTGCTAACAGTAGTCCAAAAATTTAGAGGAACTTTTGAAGATTCATTGTCAAAAGATGATATAAGAAAAGCATTAAGTGTTGAAGAGGCATTGTTGGAATTGAACACCAAGCTTCAGGATTTTGAAAAATATTGTAAAGAATAAATATGATGCATTAGATTTATGGGAAGGTAGTCAAGTGGAAGAGATAATATAAAAATTTAAGAATAAATCTCTAGACATAATTTTGGTATAAAGGGGAAGAAAACCTAGATGCTCAAAAATTTAGTTTTGACACTTGGATTTTTTTTAGGTTTTTTGGAACCTATCACCACTATGCATAGGTGAAAAAGTGCACTTTTCAAAGAGGTACACTAATAGTTTTTAAGAAGTAGTGCACCAACACTTAACTATTAGTTGCTATTTTAGAGAATTCCATGCACCAAAAATGCATTTTGATGGTAGTTCAACTCCCAAAATGTCTAAGGAAGGTCAAACATCCATTTTTATATCTTCTATTGACTTCTAGATCATTTCATAGCTTCCTTCTTCTTATATTCTTAATCTTTCATTCTATTTTTGTCATATAAAGGTTGATGCACCCATTAATCAATATAAACAAGGGAGGAGGCCTACTTAGCATGATTTAGAGAGTCAATTTGTATATAATTAGATTTCTGTTAGTTGTTTTAGCATAAGTTTGAATTTAAGGAGTTGTCACTCCCAACACAAATGGAGGAGATGATATCTTATAAATACATTGGTGTAATATGTACTCTAGGCTGTTATTTTGATGCAATAATATATTTTATTGGTGCTCTCATTCTGAGTATAGTTATTCTTGTTGGAGTGTGCTATTTTTCTAAATACATGTTCATAAATAATAATGGAGCCAATATTTTTATTCTATTGTTATTATTTTCTAATGTTTTAGTTTTGGATTTTACCTTTTATTAACAAATTTCATTGTAGTGATGAATTGAAGAAAGCATCATCTTTTTTCTTGCAAAGCATTTTGTCTCCTATGAGAACACGTTCCCTAGCCTCGTGATCTAATGAAATGTGAAACATATTTCAGTTATTATTAAAGTTCCCATCAATGATTGCATTAGTGGAGTTGAGGAAGCATTTCTTCTAGTTCCATTGGTTTCATACCCAATCCATTTGATAATTTAATTCACAAATTTGTGGTTACTTTGGTTTATGTCCATTAGGAATTTCCCTTTCAATTATTTGCTTTAATCTCACCTTACTGTACATTTGTATTTTTTTTTGAAATAGTTGGTCAAAATTGGAATTCATATTGTTAAATTGTTATACTACATTCATCATAAAACATAAAATACAAAAAAATATGTAATGCCCCGCCAAGGGATCCAAAGAATTAACCTAGAATTTCACTAAGTTTGGTAGCATTTATTTATTTTTAAACATGAAAGTAAATACCACATATAACTTATTAATGGAAGCAATAGAAATGTCCATATAAAAGTAAACATATCATACATAACTGATTACATTCTTTAAGGATCCCTTAATGTTGAATTACATCTAAGTCAACTAACATTATTGAATCCATCTAATATAACAACCACATGAAATAATAATGATAAGTCCATTGTTTATACATTACATTTCTAAATGCTCAATCATCCACTGTACATGTCACAGGGTATGAAAAGCTTAAAAGAAAATACATATGTGAGTACATCATCCTATTCTAATCCATGATACATCAAAGTAAAGATAATCACATGATACACATGATACATCATCATAGAAGATATAAACATCCATCATAAAAGATCAAACATAGCAAACTAAGTGCATGGTTCCTCCCAACTGTTAATAGCATTATTAGACCATCGTGGGCCCTAGCCATCCTTCCGTGCGTAAAATTCCAAGTCACTGAAGAGATCATTGATATCAACATAGTAGGAATGTCACCCTTAACATATACTATATCATATGCAGAAAGTAATATAACATGCAAATATAAGCATAATATAACATCATCTAACATATGCTAATCATCAATGAAAGGATACATATCCACCATCACGAAGGATGCATCACCCATGATGTCTCAATGAATCTAAAATGATAAGAGTGGAAAAACACTACCACCTGCCGGTGTGGTACCTAAGTGGTCCACTCTCACCATGCTGAGGAGATAATCTCAAGTCCCAAACAAGCTATCCAAAATCACATAGCATAAAACTCTATAAGTCCAGGAATCCCAAAAGTATACTAACTCAAAGGTTCCATCACACAAAATTGACATCTAATCCCAGAGGCACACAAAGACATGTACGAACCTACTATGCAAGCAGGAAAGTGTCATCGCATATATCATGTACAAGTTACCCTGGCAGTTAGCTAAACTCCATGGGTCCATACTGATCTCATGTGGCCACTAGTATCCTCTCATACTAACGAGACATACTATGGAATGCAAGGTCGCAACCATGCATTTTCTCTACTCCCATCCTAGTCTGTACAAGCACTCGAGGCATGGGCAAGAACAAAACACTTATCTTTTTAGGTTCATTTAGTTAGTATTAGGTGTGAGTGTTTTCACTTTTTTAACCAACTTACAATGAGTGACCCTGGCAGCTTCTTAGGGCCCTAGCCCCCATTCCAAGCCACTTCCTGACACTACATGCAGATATCCTACCCTAAGCTCATGGGATCATAAATCTCAAAATCACAAAAGATAATCCATAATAAAATCATCAAATATGCATAAAAGCATCAAATCTCCATGAGCAAGCATCCATAGAAAATCATGATCACAACAACTCTCTATTGGAAACTAAAGTATCACTGATAATCAAAAGTATCCATTGGTTCCCAATAACCAAAATATATCTCAATCATACTGATCGAAGAATCCAAAATGGTTCAGTCAAAACATGTCACAACATGACATCATCAAGAATAAATCCACATTTCAGTCCCATCATGGCGACTAGAAAATAACCAAGGATAACTGATCGATGAACAAAAAATGGTTAAGTCATGTGTCTCAGATACATAAGAGTCTCAACTATAACAAATAGTAAATACCAACATTACATAGAGAATTCCATCATATATCCATGGTTGGGTTTATAAAGATCAAGATTAAAACATCATCATGACATCACAATCACATCACCCCCAAGCCTCTGGTAGACGTCCTATAACTGGTCAACACTAGTCAACCCAAAACCCAAAACAGTAGCATAAAGAATACACAATGCAAACACATGTTTTGGTTTTGCTAAATTTACAAACTTGAATTAAATGTGTTTTCCAATCTAGATATCAAGTGGAGAAATTTCATGTTTTACCTAACCCATGTATTTTTTTGATACATAAAAGTTTCTCCCCAAAACCATTAGACTCAACTTCCTAAATGATCTGATAATATTTTGTTTATATAAATATTTTTTGAAGGATGACCCTTATCGAATTCCAATAATCATTTATCGTTCCCAATGAATCCAATATTATCAAATAAAATTTGCATATTTCAAAACTTTGACTTATAAAATGTTCTAATAATTAACCTTAATTAAACTAAGTTTAATTAAGTTAACTCTTAATGTCTTTCTATTTTAAATAATAATCGACAAACTTTTATTAGTACTTTAAATAATTTATCTTTAAAAAAAAATGGTCCATTAATTCAATCTTTAAAATATAATAATTTATGATTAATAATATATATACATATACACTTATATATATAAACACATATATATATATAAATAAATATATATATATAAATATATATATATATATATATATACATATATATAATAATAATAACATTTTATATAAAAATCGAATATAATTATATACATTTTCATTCAAATGTAATAACATATCCAAACGCAATAGTCAATGGTGTTTAACTTACAAAAAGTGACTTTATTATAAGTCACACCGCTATTATTGCTGACAGCCTACGAATTGCAGGTACTCTATGAGTCATAGGTACACAACGATCGCACAGGTACTCTGCGCTCGCAGTCCTGCAATGTGTGACGGCTGGGGTGGGGTATTCCACCCGCTGCACATATTAATAATTTTTTTTTTATATAGCATTTTGAAAATGCTTCCCTCCAATGTAAATCACGATGCATTTTTTTTTAACATTCGCTCGCTGCGACATATATATGTCATTCGACTTTTCAAAAAAAAAAATATACATATGTATATATATATATATATCAAATGTATATGTGTATATATATGTGTGCGTGTGTATATATATATATATATATATATATATATATATATATATATATAAATGTGCAGAATTTAGAAACATATATATTTAAATATATATGAAAATGTAAGTTTATGCAGGTCTAAAACTATATATATATATGTTTTTTTATGAGTTTTCTATAAAATATTTACTCTCTAAATTTTCCCAATAATTTTTTAATGGATTTGGCTACAATTTAAACCCTAGCCTCGTGTTCTTTTCAGATCTATGCATATAAGATTCTCAAATAAATTTTAACTACCCATATTGAGAATGCATACAATTAAAATAGGAAAAACCTCAAAAGACATATGGAAGACACGAAGAAGACATGGAATGCAAGATGCGGAAATAGCATAAATAAAATCACAAGAATCTACCCAAATTCTGATGCTAATTCACTCTTCCTCAAAAAACCTGCAGAGCAAGCTCCTCTCTTCTTCAGAGTTCTCGAGTCCTCCAATGCTCCAAATGCTCTCCAACGCTATGTCTAAGCTTCTAGGAATGCCTGAATATAAAGAGCTCTCAGGAAACACCTAGAATGTCTCTAGAAATAGCTAGAAGGTGTCACCAACTAAGCATGTGTCTTTTCCAACCTTATAGGTGAATCATAAGGTTGTAGACAACATTTTCTTAATTGATGCACTAACCCCCATGTTGTTGACATAAGAGAAATATAAAAGGTGTGTTAACTCCTATACAAGCTTATAACTCTAATTTACTTTTTATATAATTTCTATTAAATTTTTATAACTTTCATTTTAACTTTTATAACTTTTATTATTATTATTTATTTATTACTTTATTATTATTTTATAATTATTATTAATTTTTAATTTCTAATTTTGTTTTACTTAATTCTTTTTCTCAATTAATTGTCATTTAATTAATTATAATCAAAATATCAAAGATCATGATATTTTATATTAATTTTCTCAAATAATTAATTTATTAATTAAATCCATTTATTAAGACTTAATTAATAGAAAATTCACCATAGACCTCCAAGATAAAATATGAAAACCCATCATAGAACCATTCACACAAAATCAGTCTAAAGGGTTAAAAATCATTAAATATGTCATCCGACACATTCGGTGGGTAAAATATTCAGATACTTGTCCTACCTCACTAGGACAAATGGTTTAAGGGTTTGGGATTTGGACATGAGAATTTATCTCCCTTCTCTTATCATTGAGATAGTATAATAGGTTACACTCATCTTGGCAATTCAAAGAAGTCAATATCCAGTACTTGCAACTTGCAGAAAAACCATGCATGTACATCCAATATATATAATGCTAAGCTAAACAGGCAATGGCAAGAAGTGGTGCATTGTGTAGATCCCAACTAAGAAGGTGACCATGACTCCCTTCCTTCAACACATCAAAAATGCCATACAATAAGAAAACACACACACCATACACATGAAAGTATGGGGTAAGTATCCATAATAAAATACATGAGATAATAAACCATCTAACTAATCATCAACAATAACTGAAAGCAATATAATGATCATCATGCACACATGAAATGTAAAGTCTAAATGATCTAATCATATACCAACTAAATCCATAACGTAATGTTTGATAGTCTCAAAACAATACCACTAATCCATCATCATAAGGCTAGTCTAACATAGTCTACTAATAATGGCAACAATGTCCAAAAAAGATATAAACGAGGGTAGGCACTACAAAATCTCTTTTGTGGTTACATTTCAAACAAAAATAGATTATGTAAATTGGCTAGAACCAACAAAGTCCTCCTCATGAACATACGCATAATTTATCTTTAATTAGTTACCTAGTTGGTTGAAAAATTCACCTAAAACCATGCAGTTTGTCTTTGATCAAAATTTTAAGAGAGGAATTCAAAAGGATCCCTATCATTTAACATCATGAAAAATGATAGCTCAATATAAGTAGC
Organism: Cupressus sempervirens; assembly: GCA_028749045.1. Lineage (NCBI taxonomy): Eukaryota > Viridiplantae > Streptophyta > Pinopsida > Cupressales > Cupressaceae > Cupressus > Cupressus sempervirens. The sequence goes on along the minus strand of CM053790.1, from coordinate 636,155,501 downwards.
ACTAGAATGAGGGCCCCAAAATCATTCATATGAAAAATCAAAGTAGCTATTTGAAAATTATACAACTTTTGGAGGTTCAAATTTTTTTCTAAGTCTTTCAATGTTAGAAGGTGTGCGGGTGTGTAGCTGTGCTTTATGAAGAGGTGTGCTTTTCTAAAATCAATAAAAACTAGAAGATCCTAATCCAAAATATCCATTTCAATGACCTCTAAGGTCTTCACCCATTGAACAAAAATTCTTAAAACTCATTCATTTTTTCAAGCCTTGGAGTGATAAATGGATACTGAGAATTCTTCCACTTCGATTTAAAATATCATCTTTTTAAGTTCCACTACCAAAATTACCTTCACCTATCATCGCACCTAATCCTCCACTAATGGCCTTCTTGGCTAACACAGTCGATTCACCAATCAATTTGCAAGGTGCACTCAATGACCTTCCCAAGAATCCTAGGAAATTTCTCCCAAGTTTCATCTATGTTGAAACATAAACAACTCAGGATCATGTTAAAGTCTTCAAAGAAATATGCAATTGAAGACAAATTCAATATTATAATGTGGTCCTTCATTTATTACAATACACATTGGAAGAGGTTTCTCTTAACTGGTTCATGACTTTTCCACCAAGATATATCCAGAGGTGGGCAATATTTGAAAAGCAATTCCTAGATCAATTAAAAATATTCATTAACCTAGCTCTGATACATCATTAGTTCATATCCATCAAGAGGGATCCAATGAAAACCATGTCACATTTCAATCATCACTTTTATATGGTATATCGCAAGTTGGAAACACCCTACACCAAACCAGTTGAAGCTACAATCCAAATTTATCTTAATGTTATGGGCCACCTCACTACTATCTTCGTGAGAATATTTCCTAGTACAAATATTGATACATTGGATAAATTCTTTGAAGAAGCAATTACCTTTACTAAGAAGACCAATCCTAATGGTGAAGGATTGATGGTTCCAACTCAAGCTAGTACAATAGTACTAATTACATATCCTATTGAAGTGGAAAAGATGCCTACTCAAATCATTCCACTAACTCCAATTCCACTACAATAGGCACCAATTTTGCATTCTCTAGCCATAACTTACTTGGGACATGAATCTCAAAAAGGTGCTTTCTTTAAAATAAAAAAGGAAACCACATCCATTGAGATAAAAAACAATATCACAATTGAGTTAAGTCAAATGAAGAAAATGATGTTTGAGATTACCAATGAGCTAAATCATATGATATTGTTTCAAGGGAGGAATGACAACTTTCAAAGAATGAATGTAGACCCTTACAACAATAATAACTATGGCCTAAATTATAACAAGAATTTTAGTGGAAATAATAATGCATGAAATAAGTGCAATCCTCTAGATCACAATAATAGTTTCCAAAGACAAAATCAACAATGGAATACACATCAATAAAAATGGAAGTATCCCTATAGACAATAACAATAATGTTCAATTTGTACACATCAATGAATTTGACACCTATCAAAACATACATAGTGATGGAAGCTCATAGTTCAATGCAAATGAAGAAGTGAACCTGAATTCACAAGGCACTAATAATAAACCCCCTATGCAGTTCAATACTACCCTATTAGAGTCTTATGATTCTCCATGGAATTCATGAATGAAATAATAAATCAACAAAGAATTTACCTTTCCATTTAGTGAACTAGAAGAGATGTTCTCTTTTTGGAATAACAGTCAAAATACTTACAACTTATGAAATTTGAGGGAACGTTACAACCAACAACTCCAAATCTAAGAGAAAATAATAATGTAGTGCCTACTACAACACCCTATATTGGACCATAGAATCAAAACAAAGGAAACATAGCTACAATACACAAAAATCCTACTTCATCAACTAAAAATTATAGTGCAGTGAAATATTTAAAAGGAACAAAGGCCCATATATCCTTGTTTGATATGCTACAAAATTTCCCTAATCATTAGAGGGAAGCATTATCAAAGCCTCTTGATCAGACCATGACAACACGTGCCATAGGCCATTAGAAGAAAATTTCACAAAAAGTTAACACTTTTGAGGCCATAACTACATTGATCTCATATTGGTTTTGAGAAATGAGTGTTTATATACTTAAGTCATTTTCTTAGTTCATGCTAAACAAGTAACATATGACGAGCTAAACATAGAGCATGTCAAGTCCATAATGAGTGTTGAGCAACTCATGTGTTGAGTCACTCAAGTGCTGAGTAGACAATGTATGTCGACTAATTCAAGTGTCCAATGAGCAATGCATGCTGAGTGATATAGATGCCGAGTCATAGAATAGAAAATAGTATATGCTAAGCATTAGAGACTTTAGATGTCAAGTCAGATAGTTTTGATATAATTGTTTGTAAAGGCACAAACAACTATGTAAACCATTTTTGAGCCAGCTTAAAGTTGAATTATGATATTTTGGAGATAAGGATGAATCTTAATATGTAATCCCAATGCAAATACATGTAGCCAATTAGAAAATGGGAAGGTTTAAGTGAAAAAATGGATGAATCACAACTTTTGATTCATCCCTAACTCTATGTCACCTATGTCTTCTTAAGGAGGACAAACCCTAAACTCTCTAGAGTGTGTAGAAGGTGAATGAAGGAGCATCTAGAGAAGTTTGCATCACAAATAGAGCATTCATGGTAACTAAAGAGTTATAATCTAAAATTGCATTGCATAATTAGTTAAAGTAGAACAAAGGAAGAGAAGAGAGTTTAAGAAAGAGATATCTAATTAGGAAGGATTGAGAAGATATCAGTTTAGAGGTGATCTATTATCAAGCAACCAAATGCTAACTGCAAGATCAATGCTAAGACATTCTAATAGTTGATTTCAGTCAAAATCTCTTAATAGAGTAGTCCTAATAGGCTATATTGAAATCCTTTAACACAGTTCTTACTTATTTTTTAGCTAAAGTCCTTTAGTAACGCACAATTCTAATAGGGTGTTGAAATCCTCTAACAAGGTGAGACCTAACAATCTTTGTAAGCCTTTAATAGGGTAGACCTTTCACAAGGTAGATTGTGTCCCATGATCAAAAAATTATAACCTTAATTAGATACACTTTATTACTATAGTAGTCAAGATTTGTGGGTGTCATCCCCAACAAAGTTGTACCTTCTCACTTGAAGTGTTTCTGGGATCTCGTGTCATATGTGTGTGAATACTTATGTGTTTACATGATTTAGATGTTTGTTCTTTATATTTTATTTCAGTTTAATTATTGAATATATGAGATGGATGTGTGGTGAAAATTTTATTGGTCTAATTTTAAATTTTTGACTCATCTAGCCCTTCTCTTAAAATTTTACCTTTCCTATTGTAATTTCAAAAATTGGTATCAAAGCCTTGTTCTCTAAAAGAAAAGCTTTGCAACTTTGAGGAAAGATCATGCAAATATATGTTTACAAGTTGGGAAAGATTATTGAGAATTAGGAGATTGAAACACATCTCATTCTACATCAAATGGATGAAGCAAGAGAAGAATTGAAGAAATCTCTAAAGAGAAGGAAATAAATTGCCATTGACAAGAATGACACACAATATAAAGAGATAAACACTACTAAGCTATTTGGTAATGGAGACTCCAATGAATTTTATGCAATAGTTGAAGATTTAATGAAAAAAAAAAAGATCCCAAGCTAAGGAAATTAGAAATCTCAAGTTAGAGCAAGAATCACAAGCCATGCTACTATGTGAGGTGACTAAATAGTAAAAGAAAGCTATGGAAGAAAATGCCATGATTGAAGAAGGAAAAAGTGTTTTGAGTAATAGACTAGAAGATAAATCATCAGAGCTAACCAATATTTCCAACATGCAATTGGATGGACTGAGTCAAATGATGAATGCCAACTATGAATTGAATGTCAAGGACATTGAGATAACACCATGGAAGTTGCAAAATGAGAAATTGTAGAATGAGCTAAAAAGGGAAAAGGAATTTGCTAAAAATTTCAATAAACCAAGTGAAGCCATCAAATACTTTGAAAATTTATTGAGATCCCCTAGATCCAATAATCATATAGTTGGATGGGATACACAAGCACTGAAGAAGGAGAATCATCCAAAAGTGTTAAAGAAGGGAGTAATAAAGGTAAGAACTCCAAGCCTAGTTGTCACAATTATGGTAAGAAAGGACATACTTCTAATGTGTGCAAAAGAAATACTGTAGATCAAAATGTCAAACATAAGACCATGGTTCACTACCATAAGTGCAACAAACAAGATTATTAGACACATAAATGTAGAACCAAGACTATGCACACTCAAAGACTTGAAGGACATTCTTATAACTATCAAAAATATGGACTTATAGATTTTGAGTGCAAATCAAAATCCATGTGGTCATCAAATAGACAAAGGTAAGGAACAATGGCAACTCTTATAACTGGGATTATAATACAAGATATAGCTGTCATTATTCTCAAGAATATGGACATATTCTTGATAATTGTATTAGGAAGCACTTAGGAGGTGACTAGGAGAGGTGTTTGATTCAAACCACATGTTTTAGTTGTTTGAAGACTAGTCACTTCAGTATGTATTGCCAAACAAAGAAAAAGGCACCAAGTAGTGAGTTTGATAAAGGAAAAGGGAAGGTAAATTTTGTAAATGTCAAAAATGAAATGAATAAGACATCAAATAAGAAAGATGATTGTAGCACATCAAATATAGAGGGGATCACTTGACCCAATGAGTGAGGTGATCACACCTCATAAAACTAAGCAATCAAAAGGTATGTGGGACTAACATTTTAAGGTTATATCATACATCAATTCCAATGGATTTAGTACTAAAAATATTACATTAGCATGAACAAAGATGCAAGATTTTATTAGGAATCCAAGTAAAATATTTAAGTTTTTTCATATTGTTGCTGAGCATGAAATATTTCCCATGAGTGTTGAGTAAAATGCAAGTGGATGCCAAGCTATTAGATTGGCTAGTCAATGCCGAGCGAATGAAATGCTAATGGATGTCAAGTGAGCCTAAAATTGGTTGATGTTGAGCTTATAGTTGTGTAAGCACTCAAAATTTATTATAGAGTTTCAAAGAGTATTTGATCAATTTTTTACTCAATTTTCATCATTTTGAAATATAAAAAGAGCAAGAAGAGTAGCAGGTGATCTGGAAATCCATTCAAAGTAGTTGTAGAATATTTGTGTACTAATTCTACATCATTCCATTGGATTTTACAAGATATTTATCAAGAGTTAAGCTATGTAGTTTATATTTTTGTAAACCCTAGTTTGACATAATGAAATCTAGTTCAAAGAATGTAGAGGGTAAAGAGGCTTTAAATGTTCAACTGGTTAGTAATGAAGTTAAGAAACCAATATTCAAAGCTATTCCTAATATTACTCACAAGTAATACCCCTCTGGTGCATTATCCATGATACCACTAAATGTTTTAATGGTGCAAGATGTAAGAAAATACTATAACTATAAAATTGGTAGCATTGGTGATCTAGAGATTAGGGAAGCATGTGAAAAAATCTATGATAATGGTGTATTGAGGCAAGAAATCAAAAATCATAGAAAATAAAGTGTTAACATGAGCCGTAGATTTCCCAAATACATTCAAGACTAAATGGATTACGATAGTAATTAGTAGAATTTATTTTAATTCATTATGGATGGATAATGGACCTATCATAATAACCAAGAGGATAATCCATAGGGTTACTAGTTATCCAACATAGGTTGGCCTAAGACAATAAGGAGTGAGTCTAAAAAAGTGATTAAGAAGAACATAGGAGAAAAATGGAACAAGAGAGGCATGACAATTGACACAATTACTGATCCATTGATAGAGTTTCTTGTTAGGGTTATTTCACGTAAATTATAGAAATCTATCAGATTGAATAGTGTGTCATGTATTTGATGCAAGAGCATCCTGGGTTGCACTACTATCCTACATGTTTTCAATTTTTATCTTGCTACTGAAACTATGTTTTCTAGTTTCTAGGTGCCTATTGCAGACCATGTAACTAATTTTCCATAGTTAATGAAAGGTTGTGCACTTCAATTAATGAAGAAGGCCTATACTAATATCTATGATCTAGAGCAAAAGTTCTAACTCCTCATGAGTTAGGAGATATGTTAATTCTCTTGGAGTATCAATTTTTGGTAGTTCTATGTGACATTTTTTATGCTTGACTTTTAGAGTGGATGCACACTTTTCCTTGATGAATCAACCCTTGCACACTTAAAGGGTTGTAGAGGACATAGATATCTACTCACAATTAAAAGTGTGTGTTCTAACTCAATTGGAGCTAGGAGATATCATGTTTTTTTTTGGACATCAATTTTAGGATAGTTAATTGTTGATGCAAACCAACTTGTGGCTTCTCCATGTTATAGAATGATTTGTAAGCCATTCTAGCTAGTATAAATAGCATGTTTAAACTATTACCTAGGGTATTTAAGAGTTTTAGGAGATGATTTAAGAGTATAATTGGAAATTGTGAATTTTCTATTGGATCTTGGATTTTAATGTACTTGTATTTTGTTGTAACCCAAGAGGCATTATAGTTGGGCATGTATGTTGAATATTTGAAGAATTAGTAAAAGTATTTTACTCTTCTTCCTCCTTTGGTTGCTATTCTTTGTGTTTACTTCCAGTGGATTAACTCTTGCAAATTGGTTCAGAGAGCTGGGTATGCCATTGGCCCTAGATTTCCCTATCCTTCCTCTCATTAGTTAGTAGTAGAGCTTGAGGTTTGTCTTTATGGAGATCGGATCATGTAGAACCCTAATTTGGATTTGGTTGTAGGGTTGTAGATCTATGAATTTGGCCAATAATGTGTAGAGGGTTATGATTGTATAAGAACCAGATTTGTAAATATGGTTTGTGGCAAAGGAAATGCTGATAATGCTATATTGTATCAATTGAGAGAAATTACAGCTAGATTAGATGTTTTAGAGATAGCCTAGAGGAGAGGAGCATATCTTGAGGATGTGAGTGAGGATGAAGTAGTAGCACCAAACCATAATCTAGAACTTGAAGAAGATCAAGATGACAAAAGATTATTGAGAGTCTTATCTAGGGAAAATTCAAAGCCTACTGTAGAAGTTGTTCCTTATGTTGGAAATTTAGATATCAATACTGTGTTACATTGGATCTTAGATATGGAGAAGTTCTTTGAGTATGAAAACACTCCTAATAATAGGAATCTGAAGATTGTGGTTTCTAGACTAAAAGGTCATGCTTCAGTATGGTGGGAGCATTTGCAAACTAATAGACAAAGGAGAGGAAAGGAGAATATTAGAACTTGGTCAAAGATGGTACACAAGGTAAAGAACAAATTACTCCCTATTTATTACCAAGTTAGCTTGTTGAGAAAGATGAAAATTTTGAAACAAAAGAACATGACTTTGAAAGAGTATACTGAGGAATTATATATATTAGACATAATATCTGGACATGTGGATGATGATGTTGAGAAAATTGCAAGGTACATAAATTGATTGAGATCTAGAATTCAAGATGAAATAAGTTTTGTCAAGTTGGAAAGTGTGGAAGAAGCATATCAATATGCCTTGAAAGCTAAGGAAATCTTGACAATGAAGCATTAACAAAGACAAAGAGGTAGAGGTGGTAGATTCCAAAGAGGCAGAGGTAGATCTTATTGTGAAGGTGGAAGATCTAACAATTTTGTGCATGAAAAAGACAAGATTGAGTGGAAAGGTAGTAGCTCATTTTGAGGAGGTACTAGATCTTATGAAGGAAGAGGTAATTCTTATTCCAAAAGTGGTTTCCATGGTAATTGTTTCAGATGTGGTTAAGAAGGGCATCGATCATTTTAATGTAGATCTTCTAAAAGTGGGAAAAATAATAGAAATGTTGTGATTTAAGTGGATCATTGATAGTGTGAGTTCTACAAATTTGGCATCAAATGAGCTGGTTACAAAGCTATAGTTGCCAAGGCTGAAGCATCCAACACCTTATCATGTTTCATGGATCAAAAATGAGCATAAGATATTGGTAAGTGAGCAATGTATTGTGGAGTTCAAAATTGGATATTACTTTGATGAAGTGTTGTGTGATATTATGCCTACGGATTGTTGTCATATTTTTTTGGGTAGACCTTGGCAATATGATATATATGATGGAAGGTTGAATCAATATGCTCTTTGGGCAAATGGGAAGAAAAAATATTGTTGCCTTTGATTGAAAGTCTAGATGAGGTTAGTTGTGTAGACACCTAAAAATCTTTTAGAAAATAAAATATTTTTATTTTCTGAAAAAAGTCCCTGATGACATCATCATTTATTAATTAATTAATTTTTAAATTTATTTATTTATTTTTATGCCATTAAATCCCTTTATCTTAATTAAAAATATTTAATTGAGGAATCCCTCCCAAAAATGTTTAAATCTTATTTAAACATTATTTCCTTATTTATTAATTATTTAATTAATAAATTGACCAAAAATACCAAAATAAATTTTTTCTTTTTTTTTTTCCCAAAACTTAGCCAATTTCCTTAAGACCACTAACCTCTTCCAAAATCTTCTAATCCTTCTTTAATTTTGATTAAAGTCTAATCCCATCATTTCCTTACCCTAATCCCAACTCAAAATATTTAATTAAGATTAAATATTAATCCTTATGTTTATTAAAAAAGTTTTAATAAATATCTCCTCAACCCAAACCCTTGAAATAAATAAAAATTTATTTATTTCTTAAAAATCTAATTTATCCTCATCCTAAGAAGTTTCAGACTCTTCTAGAAAGTCTTCATCCTCATCCTAGGAAGTTCTAGACTATTCTAGAAAGTCTTTATCCTCATCCAAAGTCTAGACTCTTCTAGAAGATATCTTTAAACCTAATCCTAATCCCCTTCTAATCTTGTCACATTCTCTAAAAATGGGTTAGGATTTACTAACCCAAGCCAAAGTTTTAACAAATATCTCCTCCTTCACCCACCCTCATTAAATGCCATCCACTTGCCTATCCCTAAGCTAATCCTAAACCATCCTAATCCATCCTCTAATCATTTGCACAATCCTAAGCAAGCTTAAAACCTTCCTATTCAAGCCCAAGTCAAAATTCCTTCCATCTCCCTCAAAATATCCTAACCATAAAACTTTATGAAGCCCACTAGGCCATAAATGACTCTTCCAAGCCCTTTCATTTCTCTTACAAGCCATTATGAGGGTCTTTATGAAGATTTTATCCCTTGAGCCTCATTTGTTGACTCATACTTCCCCTTTTCTCAATCCTCTCACCCTATGACATGTGTCACTTCTTGATTGGTTGTAAGGAAGCACAATCCATGTGCTGTCCTCTCATGCAATTTGAGCCCTCCATGAGCTTTTTCCCATCCTTCCATCTTAGCCCTCAATCCCTCAAGCCTCTTGCCTATAAATTGGATCCTTCCCCTTTGCAAAAGAACAGAATCCATGAAGTAAAGTCATAATGCCATTTTAAGAAGCCATTTTACATCAAAACGATACACTCACACCCAAATTCCAACTCCATTTGAAGCCCTTTTTGAAGCATAAGCTTGAGCATACATCCTATCTATTTAGACAAAGCCACTCAACAAGAGACCTTCTCATTGAGAGAGCCCATTAATGGCTCATATTTTCAATTGAGAGCTCATCTTAGTCTATCTTGAAGTTTATGAATTTTTTTTAGTTTGTAGAAGCTTTATTTAAATTTGGTTTCTATTAGCATACTAACATTGCTCATATACATTTTGGCACACCCGGTGGGACCCCGCATGGGTCATCTTCATTAGCTTTTTTAGTCAAGTTTTGTATGACATTTGCTAATTTTGGCTAATTTTTCTTAATTTTGTGATTGGTAGGATTGTATAAATTGGTTTTGTAGGTCCAGATGAGCATGAAGAAGACAAAGGAACTCGTAGTCTATCTCATAGTGTTTGCAAATTTTTGAAGCTTATAGGTGGACAAAGCACTTGGAATTCTTCTTCCTCTTCTTGTTAATATTCTTCTTATTCCATCTATTTCTTCTTCTTCTTCTTGTGGGAGCTCTTGGCCTTTTTTTTTAAGGAAGCAAAATCATATACACTTCTTTTTAGTGCTTAAAATGAGCCTCCAAATCATACTTAAATCCATTAAAAGCTAAAAATTTGCAAAAAAAAAAAAAAAAAATCTTTTAACAAGTGAAACTAAACCAATCCAATCATTTTCATCTTTGCAACATCAAGGTTTTAGATGCATTCATGCAAAGTTAGGAACACTTCATTTATGGAAATTTAAAAAGAACTTCAATTTTCCATTTCAAAAGGTTCAAAATCAACACTAAGTGCACACTAAAATCTAAATCAAACTCAAAGCATCAATCAAGGATAAAATGAACCTCATTTGCAAATATTTTAAAGTTGTTTTTCTCATGAAAACTAAGAGTCCTAAATGGTTGCCAAAATTTTCCTAAAAGCTTTTTTATTTGTTCCAAACAAGTTTCTTGTTGCAAAATCTTGAATGTTTCTTAGATTTTTAATGCATCAAAACAATCTAGGAATATCATTTTTGGGCTTAAAACATGCAAACTAGAACACACAATCTTGAATGAAAATCAAAGTCCAAAGAGTCATTTTCACTTTTGAGTCCAAAACAATCTTGAATGATCTAAGGTTAAAACAAAGCACTTCAAAGTTCTTAAAACAACACACAAAATCTCAATCTTGAATGCTCAAAGGAAAAAACTTGAATGTTTAACCACTTGTCTTTGAATGCATGTTGCTAAAATCACTCTTGAGTGCTATGGATTAAAATCAAGTTTTTTTTTTAATGAATGCATGATTAAAACAAAAAATCCAGTCTTGAATGCAAAAGGTCAATTAATCATTACAATATCTCACACTTCATCTTTTGAGGCATAAAAAGAATCTACATTTTAGAAACTTTCTAAGTCATAAAAACAAATAAAGACAATTTAAGTGAATTTGTTGTTGGACTCACCCTCTTTAATCACCCATCATTCTAACCATTGGCTGCAATATCAGCACCAGATATGGGGATGGGTCTACCTAAGAAGGTGTTAAGTGCTCCACAAAAATCAAATTCCACTCACTTGAGTTTTTATTAGTTTTTCTAAGATAGAAAATTTCTTGAATGCACATTAGTCTCGCTAACATTTCATTTGGGCATAAAAATTGAAAAAATCTTGATGTGGAGGGCCTTTGAGCGTGCACTTGAAACTAATTTTTACACATCTTTATTTTGGGCTTAAAAGAAAACTCACACTCAATCTTGAATGCCTTAAAGAAAAATCAATCGATACTTGATGTGGAGGGCCTCCGGGCACGCGAGTTTACTTTTGTTGACCCTAAATCTTCTTGGTGTATTCATTCTTCGATCAATTTTACTTTTGTTAATGCTTCAAGTTGGAATTGAACATTTTCATCCTAAACATGTGTGTTTCCAAGGTCTAGATCAGAAAAACTTAAGCGTCAGTTGGAAAAGAATTCTGTCTTTTAGCCCAAGATCATCCAAGTCTTCTCTCCCCTTGTCATCTTTCAAGGCCATCTTGGGTGTATAAGATTAGGATCCAAAATCTTGTTTAAATTTTAGGAGGCCTTCTTTGGGATTTCATCACCCCTTGGGATGACTTCAACTCTAGCATTCTAGCAGAGTATAAAGATCGGGAGGTGAATCCAAAGAGACCTCTCTTGGGATCAAGATTTTGTCACTCGAGCTAAGCCTCAAGCAACTTTATACCCTTGAGACTTGTGAAAGAGGAGAAGTGGGTTACTGCTCCTCTAAGCTATGTGGCATCTTTTTGTTTTCATCTACAAATTTGGGCCTCATGTACCTTAGGTATATCAAGGACTCCCTAGCTAAACCAACTGTCACCCTTGCAGACAACATTCTAGAGTGTTAATGTGTTTGAAGTGATTGATCGAAACATTTGTAAAACATACACACTCCTTGGCACAAGTGTCACATTCTGAGAATCAAAAACATCTATCTGGTTGTTCCTATCTATTGCTTGATTTTTTACTTGTTGAATGAATGTTTGCCAAACTTGGTCAATCCTAGCTTAGGGCATACTTAGCATAGTCACTACCTATTCCAAAAGTTGAACGAGTTGAAGCAAAACAACCAAAATCTCTCTAAGCCAAGCAGATTCAGGAATTTATGTTAGAACAACCCAAACCCAAATAGAAGTTTCACAAAGAACAACTCAAGCCATCTCAGGCATACCAAAAAATTCTAGCTAAGAAAAAGGAAGTAACACCAAGCCCTCAAATTTCCAAACTCAACAAAGTAGAAGACAAAGCTATCGACGAAGCCCTTCAAGATGCCTAGTTAGACCGCACTATCAAATTTAGCAAGCATCTAGGAGTTAAGCCCACTTATGCCCTACCAACTAGGCATGATTTCTATGATTAGGCCCCCTTGTTCCTCCACATCTTCTTGCATAAGCTCCACTTTAGAGTCATCCTTGTAGGTAAGCCAACCACCCTTAGTCATCCCCTTAAGAATTTTAGCTCACCCATCTCATTTAGATCTCTGTGTTAGAACCAAACCAACCCCCTCAAACCTAGCTAGCATTCTGAAATCCTAAACATCACATCCAAGCCTTCAAAATTGTTGTCACCTTGCCAAAGTCTGTCATTCCTACCATCTTGCAAATCCACCAATCTCACCAAGGTTATCCCTTTGACAGAACTTTGTCTAGGGTAATCTAGCTTTGTCACTTCTTATCCCTCATCACCTTGAGCTAAAGGTTGGGATCCAAAAGTGGTCAATCTCGTGTTTTTCCTAAAGGATCATTAGTCTATCCTTAAGTTGACACAATCACCACCAAGATTGCACATAAGAAAGAAGACCATTCATGATTTGGTGACATATCTTTGAAGTTAGAATCCCCAACCCAATCCTCCTTAGGTTTTTCATATAGCTTTACCTCAACCCAAGAAATCATTTGCATAGAAAAGCCTTCCCCCTTTGCATCCATTAGCATTGTTGCATCTCATCCCTAGGAACATTTTCATGCCACCCATCACTTGCTTAGCCAAGAAGAAGAAGGAAACAATGGAGCCCTATCATTTGGATCAAATAGCATCACTCCCCTTGAGCACTCAACCATCCTTCAACCCAGAGAACACTATACCATCACCTACTAACATTGAAGCTTTCATGAACCAACCAAGAAATGCAGTATTGGTGAACACCATTATAGACAAGAACAAAGAAACAATCATGGCTAACTTTTGAAGAGATAATATAGGAGCCTTCGACTTTGGAAGACCTTCTCCCTTATCAGATCCATCTCACCCATTGTTTGGACAAATACCACTCCCAATAGGCTCTTATGATTCAGATTATCCTCAATATGTGCCAAAAGAAGAGCCTCAAGCCAATCATTATGATCCAACAGACCCAAACATACTAGCTTCCAATCAAGTTGAAATCTCCCTTTCGCAAGCCAATCCAGCCACCACGACTCCACCATTGGTCCATAACCCTCCATCCCAAGCCCCCTTCACCCAAAACACCTCATCATTCACTCCCTTCACTATTGCTATTGCTGCTCTCCAACCTAGCCTTCCAAATCCACCCATCTCCCAAATTAGTGCTAGCATCTTTGGCCAACCTCAGCAATATACAACCGAGATGCCACCCATGGGGTAAAGTAATCAACCTTTCATCACCCCCAACTTGTTTACCTCAGCTCAAAACACAATTCCATCATTTCCACTAGGTCCTTGGAGCTCAGTGCCATTAGCCACAAATCCACAAGCTACTACCAATGTTCTTCCAAGCTCTCAACTGATCCAAGCTCCTACTACCACTCTACCAAGCTTTCAGATCCATCCACCAAGCTATCAAACCCCATCAGTTCCATTCCCAATCTTTCAATTCCCACCACCTCTACCACCAACTAATCCATTACCTCCTATTACTAACTATTTTTCTATGCCACTTCTAGGAGGAAATCCACCACCACCAACCACCAATTACTTGGCCTCCTTTGCCATGATGCCCTCCCAAATGGGGGCACAACCAACATATATTGGTGAAACTACTCAAATCCCAAGTCAAGATCCACAAGCTCCCCGATCCTTTCTCCAAGCTTCACAACCATCTTATACCTTACCTCCACAAAGTAATCCATTTATCCCACAGCTAGCCTATGTTTCTCAATCCCTATCCAAAATCCCATATCAACAGCAAGCCTTGCAACACATGCAACAATATGTGTCTCCTCCACCTCAGCAACCCATCATCTACCATTCAGTTGCCCAAGCCATGTACAATCCCTACCAGCCCATACCTCAAAGCCATCCATGTTCCATTGCTCCATCTAGCACATACCTACCTTAGGGCACTCTTACATTGGGTGCACTCCAGCCACCACCCATTAATTTAGAATGGGAAGCCATAAAGATAGCTTTGAAGAACATCTAGGAGGGAAATGATCCAAAAACCTTCAAGTTTGAGAATGTGTGTCCTTACCCATTTGACAGAGCCATTACCATGACACCATTTCCCTAACACTTTGAGATACCCAAGTTTGACAAATTTAGAGGAAAAAGAGACCCTGTCACACATGTCAAATAATTTTACATGCACTGCCAAGAAGTGGCATACGGTGACATCTTCCCCTTGTGTCTCTTTCCAAAAAGCTTGGTCAAACAAGCTCTTGAATGGTTTTATAGAATCCCATATGGCACAATTAAAAACTTTATTGAATTGTCTGAGGCATTTGTAGCCCAATATGCCCATCTTGTTGAAATAGAGGTCTCAATAGTTGATCTTGTCTACACTAAGGAAAAAGGTGGAGAAATCCTTCCCGAATATCTACAAAGATGGCAAACCCTTACCACCACCCGCATATCTTGCACCTTGCTAGAATGCCATTTGGTGAAAATGTTTATTGATAATGCCCATCCCAACTTGGCTCACCACATGACCATGAATTGTTTGTAGACCTACAAAGATATCAAAGAAAAAGGAATGATCCCTGAGCAAGGACTCATTAAAGATGGTGTGGTAAAAATTTACAAGGAAGCCAACCAAAATCAATCACATTCCAATGACAAGTCTAGGTATTGGAACAAAAGCAAGCATGTTGCAACAGATGGTGTCACTAACACCAGACATGTGAATATTGTTGGTCCCTCCCAAAATCAGTCCAACCCACCTTATCAACCAAACAATCAACAAACTATCAACTACCAACATCAAAATCACCAAATCTATCAAGGCCACAATTCAAGACCCAAATTTCAAGGGTCTTGCAATCAAGCTAATGCCATCAATGTAGCTGCAGGACCAAAGCCCAAGTTCCAACCTGCACCTAGAAATTATACACCCCTTGGTGAGCCATTGGATGTTATTTTTGAGAAATTGACTAAGGAAAACCTCATCAAATTTTGTCCTACCCAGAAAATTGATCTAGGCCAATCCAAAGATGCATGGTACAAAGACAATGAGTACTAAAAATTTCATAGGGCAAAAGGTCACACCACCCTCAAATGCATGAAACTATAAGATTATGTATAGGGCCTCATTGATTGAAAAGAAATCACTGTTGGTGCCCAAACCTCTCCCAATGCAAGCTTACAGATCTATCAAAATGATTTTCCCCCTCACAACAACCAAAATCTTGGAAAAACACCTATCTAAACCAACAACAACAACACCAACAACTGCCAGCCAGACCAATAGCATGGGAAGAACAATGACCACACTTCATCCTATATAGATTATGGTAGCATCATAGGTTGTATATCCAAGAAAGAGCCTTTTTTCAATGTTATCAATATCCAAGGACCAAACAATGAGTGTGCAGTCACCACTTGAAGAGTGCAATTTAACATCGTAGGACCACCAGTTTCATCAGCACCATCAGCTCCATCAAAAATCCAGTACAATATCTTGGAACACCTTGGGAACATGCCAGCCGAAATCTCCATTTTAGACCTTCTCTGCACTAGTCCTTTGTATAAAAACATCCTTGATAGTGATCTCATAGAATCCCATGTCCCTTTAGATATCAATGCTACTAATTTTCGTAATCTCATTAGACACCTATCCTCCTCATGTGCCTTATCATTCAAACCCACCGACATACCCGTGGTCGAGCCAGATCACACCCTTCTACTCCGTATAGCCATAATGGTATCCAATTTTTCTGTAAAAAGAGTAATGATAGATAATGGATCAGCCTTGAATATTTGCACCCTAAAATTCATAAAACAAGCTGGGTATATTGAGGAAAATATCATCAGTGAGGTTATAACCATCAAAGCTTATGACAGCTTCGAAGGAACCACAGAAAGAACTATTTTGCTGCCAATCAAGGTTGGGCTAGTCATCCAAGAAACACTTTGCTATGTTATTAATCTAAACCTACCATTTAATATCCTCCTCGATTGCCCATGGATTCATGCCATGAAAGTCGTTCCATCCACTTACCATTAGTGTATCAAATTTTTGCATCAGGGCACTGGGGTAACCATCCATGCCGATCCAGAACCCTTTGCTTACTGCAATGCAGTTGAAGCTTCATATGCAAACCATTACCCTGGAATTGATATCAGCACAACCATCGCTAGCTCATCCCACACTTGTAATGACCCGAAAACCATCCTTGCCTCCACTGTATCTACTGTGAATATCAATAACAAAGGTTGTGGAGAGTATAGTCTGTCAGATGGATTTGCTGTTGAGGTACTCCCACTTGATCCACACGCCCATGGAAGAGTGACATATCACAAAGCTAAGGAGATTCCACTTCCTCGATACAAATAGTTTGGCCCAAAAACCTTTGTATCCTCAAAAATTCCTCTTCATGAGGAGCTCACTCCAGATATCAACAATTGGTTACATAAGGATGGACCTCCAAAAAATCAAGCACGCCTTGATCACTTCAACCATAAGTATCCCCAAGAACATAAGCTCATCACTAACAAATGGAACTATCAAGGTGGTGATCTAGGACCATTGGAAAGAGGCATGCAGTGCCCCATCGAAGCACATAAGTGGGAAATGAAGTCAGGTCTTGGCTTTGGCATACCCACAACTGCGGGCACCAATACGGATGGTCACACTTTTTTGAACATTCACCGTGACCTTGTCAAAATCAAAGACATTCTTTAGGAATTTGAAAAGAGAGCCTACGACGATATCCTAGACCAAATCTCCCTAGGAGACTCTATTCTCCGAGAACTATCCATCCATTTCATTGACCTACCACTCACCCATCCACAACTCATAGATTGGGACCAACCAAGTGTCATACAGATTGATGAATTCACATCAGAGGAAGCACTTTTGAGATTCATGGGAGCTGACACTCCTCACAAGAAAACAAAGCCAGATTCTGCCTATATCTATAAGGTAGATCCCAAGGGGTATTTTGGAGAAAATCCCCAACCTAGTTCTGATACACTCAAAATTGGAACTAAGGTGAATTTGAGACTAGCTAAAGTAGCAAAGAGGGCCCCTTAGTAAGAAAATCTAGAGTCACAAGTAGAACATGAGGATTTAGCATTAACTCCTCAAGATAATCTACCAGAGGTGTCTTCTATTCTAATTGAGGATACTAGAGAAGTCAACATCAGTTCTTCAGAGATCCCTAGACTTGTTCACATTGTTGCATCCCTATCACAAGACCAAGCTGACCTCCTCTTTGAGGTCTTAAGAGAGAAAATTGGCCAATTTGCATGGTCATATCAGGACATGCTAGGACTTGATCCAAAGCATGTAGTGCA
This sequence comes from Cupressus sempervirens, assembly GCA_028749045.1. Taxonomy (NCBI): domain Eukaryota; kingdom Viridiplantae; phylum Streptophyta; class Pinopsida; order Cupressales; family Cupressaceae; genus Cupressus; species Cupressus sempervirens. Next base: position 636,137,769 of record CM053790.1, on the reverse strand, counting down.
TCATCTTGTAGTTGATCCAAAGATCAAGCTCGTTAGACAAAAGCTTAGAAAAATGCACCCCAAGGTGGCATTACTGGTCAAAGCTAAATTAGAAAGAATGTTAGCTACTAAGGTTATCCGACCTATCGACTACTCATAGTGGATCTCCAACATGGTCCCCATCACTAACCTTTTGGTGACATCAAAATCTACATTGATTTCAGAGATCTTAACAAAGCTTGTCCAAAAGATGATTTTCCCTTACCCAACATAGATATGATTGTACACCTTATAGCTAGACATGAAATTCTATCCCTTATGAATGGATTTTTTGGGTATAATCAAATCAAGATTGTAGAAGAGAATCAGCATAAGACAACATTCACTACCCCTTGGAGAACCTTTTGCTACAACATGATGCCTTTTGGCCTAAAGAATGTTGGGCTTACTTATCAAAGAGCTATGACAACCATTTTCCATGATCTTATTTTGGAGGATTATGTGGATGATATCTTGGTTAAATCTCACCCCTTCATGGATCATCTTGTTGACCTGGAGAAAATCTTTGATAGGTTAGCAAAATATCATCTCATGTTGAATCCCAAGAAATATGTCTTTGGGGTCACATCTGGCAAGATTCTAGGCTTTATAGTTTCTAAATGAGGTATAGAGATCGACCCCAAGAAGGTCAAGGCTATCTTAGACATGCCTCCTCCCTAGACAATGCAACAACTTTGCACTCTTCAGAGAAAGCTTCAATCCATTCAATGCTTTATCTCCTAGCTTGTAGATAAGTATACACTATTTGCACATTTACTAAAGAAGGATGGAAACTTCAAGTGGGATCCTTTATGTCAACACAGCTTCGATCATCTCAAGCAGTATCTCATCAATCCCCCTATCTTGGTTCCACTAGTTCTTGGTCCTCCCTTGATCTTATACATATCAGCAATGCCTACTACTCTAAGGGCACTTCTAGCATAGCTTGATGAGTATGGCAAAGAAAGAGCCATCTACTACATCAGTAGAACCCTAGTTGGTTATGAACTCAATTACACGCCTATGCAAAAATCTTGTTTGGCAGTTGTTTTCTCAACTCAAAAGCTTTGCCACTACATGCTAAGTCATACCATCCAACTAGTCTCCAAGATTGACCCTCCCAAGTATATGCTCTCCAGAACAACACTTACAGGCCGTTTGGCCAAATGGGTTATGCTCCTTCGCAAATTTGACATCCAATATGTGGACAAAAAGGCAATCAAAGGGTAAGCTATAGCAGATCACCTAGCTGATACACCTCTAGTAGATACATATCCTTTGATCACAGAATTTCCAGATGAGCATATTTGTCTAATTGAAGAATAGCCCCCATGGAAACTTTATTTTGATGGCTCATATACATCTCATGGATCAGGGGCAAGAATATTGTTGGTCACACCTCAATAAGATTACATTCCAAAAGCCTTCAAGCTACAATTCCCTAGCACCAACAATATAGCTAAATATGAGGCCCTCATAGCAAGATTAAAGATAGCTGCAAAATGGAACATCAGTAAGTTACAAATCTTTGGCGATTCTCAGCTTATCATCAAGCAAGCCGTAAATGAATATCAAACCAAAGATGAAAAGCTATTACCCTACAAAGAGCTAGTTGATTAGCTAACCCAACATTTTACAAAGCTTTAGTTTACACAAGTGCCTCGAATGTAGAATAAAGAAGTAGATGCTATGGCTACTATTAGCTTGCTCTTGGAAATTCCCCAAGCAGCTACACAGTATGAGTTTTTAGTCAAGCAATTCCTCACACCTTCCTATGCAAATGATGACTCAAACCATGTTTGTATCTTGGTTGGTCCCCAATGCCCTTGGTGCCATGAAATCCATGCTTACCTTAAAGATGGTATCATATCCCCTCACCTCACACGAACCCAACGCCAGAACCTCATCCCAAAATCATCCTGCTATGTCATCATAACCAATACCCTATATCTTCGACATTATCACGATACTCTCTCTAGGTGTTTAGACTAAAATGAGGCCACAATGGTGTTAAAAGAAGTACACTTCAAACTTTGCAGTGCCCACATGAGCGATATTGTCCTAGTGCAAAAAATCATTAGATTAGGCTACTATTGGCCTACCATTGAAGAAGACTCCTGTGACTTTGTCAAAAAGTGTCTCCCATGTCAGTAGCATGCAAATCTTGTGCACGCTCCAGCATAAGATCTACAGCCTATTGCACCACCTTGGCCTTTCGCTTGTTCGGGCCTTGATCTAGTTGGAACTATCACACCTCTCTCATCTAATGGACATAAATGGATAATAACAGCTACAGACTATTTCACTAAATGGGTGGAAGTAGTCCCCCTAGTCTTAGCTACAGGAGTTCAGGTCTCCAAGTTCATCTTGTAGCACATTGTTTCCCCCTTCAGCATCCCATCCACCATCTTCACTGACCACAGAGGTAACTTTTAAAATCTCAACATAGAAGAATTATGCACTTTCCTCCACATCCACCACCACTTTTCTAGCCCATATTTCCCAAAAGGTAACGGCTAGGCAGATGCAACTAACAAAACCCTCCTCAAAATCCTCAAGAAAGTTGTCAATGATTCCAACTGCAATTGGCAACTACAAATAAATCCAGCCCTATGGGCCTATAGAATTTCCTTTCATACATCCACTAGAACAACTCCATACTCCCTAGTCTATGGTGCCAAAGCAGTACAATCGATAGAGGTTGAACTTCCCTCCTTGTGCATATCTTTGCAAGGGAAAATATCAGATGAAGAATACATAGTAGCTAGACTCACCTAGCTAGATCTCTTAGACAAGAAGCGACAACAAGCATATGATCATCTCACAGTCTATCAAACTCGTCTCAAAAGGAATTTCAACAAGAAGGTGCTTCCATGACACTTTTAGCTAGGCGACATGGTCCTCAAAGAAAATATCAAAGTCCAAGCTGATCAAGAAAAGAAAGGCAAGTTTGAACCTACCTGGCTTGGTCCTTATGTTGTCATTGCCTCCTTTGGCTCCGAAGCCTATCAACTATCTATATCAGAAGGAGAACTCTTGAATGATCCTATTAACATCATTCATCTCAAGAAGTTCTATGCTTGAAGATCCTTGGTATACCTAGCTTTTGAAAAATACAAAAGAGAGAGAGAGAGAGAGAGAGAAATAAGTGTCCAATGGTGAAAACTTGGAAATTCAAGTGCCTTGGATAGGTACCTTGGTAAAAATTTGTTAATTCAGATGCCTTGTGTACTAAGACTAATCCATTATCTATCACTATCCTATCCCTCATCCATCCACTCACCATCCCATAAAATACTTGCTTGTTCCCTTGGTGTTCCAACCAAATATCCAAAATCTAATGAAGCTTGTAAATACCTCCTATACAGCTTGTAAATCTTGCACCTCAGCTTGCAAATCTTGTACCCTAGCTTGTAAATCTTGTATCATCCCTTGCGTCATAGCTTGTATATCCAAATCTTGTCCAAAGCTTGTACCATATTCTAGCTTCTATTATATGCCAAATCTTGTATCCTACCTTGTATCCTATCACATGCACACAAAGAATTCCATTTTCCTTAAGCTTTTCACAAACCATCTACCTATCCACCTATCAACTATTGCAGACATCCCACCCTTCATGAACATTTCCATCTCACAAAAACCAAAACATGAACAACCTTGTACATTTGTAACATATCTTGCTCTATCAGCTTGTACATCCTCTTTAGCTTAGTACCATTGTATCTATCTAGCTTTCCTGTCAGTTCCTCCTTGATCAGCATCTTGCACACATCACACAACCCTTGGTTAGCTATTCCAATGCATCCTTTAGCTAGATCTCTTGTCACCAAAGTGTTATCCTTCTTAGTTCAGCGTGCCAGATGCATCACTCATCCAAAATCCATTAGTTTAGATGCTCTTTGATAGATCCTTGTAGGATATAGCTTTCCACATGTCTGATCTTGGTTTGTTAGTACATCATCCTACCCATCTCATTGGCAAATGGTTCTCTTTTAGATTTTCTCTTTCTTTTGATTTGGAATCTTCCCTTTTGGGTCTTGAAGTATCTTTTCCAAGAAATCTCCTTGTTCCCTCCTCAAGGTTACCATGATCTTCCATATCATGGTATACTACGAATGGGGCAATCTAAGCATAAGGTCTTGATCAGGTCTTTTTTTTATTTTTCTTTTCTGCTTGTGGGTTACCCAGTGTTGGTTCTATGCTACTTCCTCTAGGATTCATGTGTGATGCTAGGGCAATCCTTGTGTGTTTGTTTTGAGTTAGTCCATCAGTCCTCTAGACAATTGGTGAAAAGGAATTGATGTTCTTGGTAACATTGGAAATTAACCAATAGTCCTATAGAAAATCTAGTGCTCAACTACATGGTGGTACTTCTCTTTGAAGTAACCCCTTGCTCAAAAAAGCTTCAATGGTTTCCCTTCATCTCTGTTATCCCCCGTCCATATCCAGCATATGTCTCTCCTACCCCAGCTTATGCATCAGTATCTCTTTGAATCAATCTGCACTTTTAGCTTTAGGGATCCACAATCCTAGTCTTAGGGATCCACCAATCCAATCAATCCACCAAGCCTCATCTTTTGAGCTCAACAATCCTAGTCCTGGGGATCTCCAAAACCCATCTTCCGCCAATCTAACTTTTTGAAATCCTTTTGCATCAGCTTTATCATCCCATCATTCATCTCCCTATCCTAGATTCCTTTTTATAGCACTTCACTCCTTCATCCTCTACAATCCCTAAGATCTTAAGCTTGCTTCCTCTTGTGCCTTTGATTCTCCCTTTATCATTCTCCCATAGTGAGAGTTTGAGCTAACTAAACCTCTTCTCTTAAGCCAATCTGAGTCTCCTTGCTCATCTCAAATTCTTGTACTTTTCAAGAAGTCATCAAGCCTCGCTTTCTCTTCCCGCCGCCTTCTTGAGGGGGTGTCTCCCAGTCCATTCTTTCCTCTTTTGCTCTAGCCTTGGGCATCTTATTTTCTTATCTTTGATGCCATGCCACTTGCGGCATCACATCAAAGAGGGGCAAAATGTAGACACCTAAAAATCCTTTAGAAAATAAAATATTTTTATTTTTTGAAAAAAGTCCCTGATGACATCATCATTTATTAATTAATTATTTATTTAATTAATTTATTTATTTTTATGTCATTAAATCCCTATATCTTAATTAAAAATATTTAATTAAGGAACCCCACCCAAAAATGTTTAAATCTTATTTAAACATTATTTCCTTATTTATTAATTATTAATTAATAAATTGACCAAAAATCTTAAAATAAATAAATTTATTTATTTTTTGCCCAAAACTTGGCCTTCCTTAAAACCAAAAACCTCTTCCAAAATCTTCTAATACTTCTTTAATTTTGATTAAAGGCTAATCCCATCATTTCCTTACCCTAATCCCAACTCAAAATATTTAATTAAGATTAAATATTAATCGTCATGTTTATTAAAATTTTTTAATAAATATCTCCTCATCCCAAACCCTTGAAATAAATAAAACTTTATTTATTTCCTAAAAATCTAATTTATCCTCATCCTAAGAAGTTCTAGACTCTTCTAGAAAGTCTTCATCCTCATCCTAGGAAGTTCTAGACTATTCTAGAAAGTCTTTATCCTCATCCAAAGTCTAGACTCTTCTAGAAGATGTCTTTAAACCTAATCCTAATCCCCTACTAACCTTGTCACATTCCCTAAAAATATGTTAAGACTTACTAACCCAAGCCAAAGTTTTAACAAATATCTCCTCCTTCACCCACCCTCATTAAATGTCATCCATTTTCCTATCCCTAAGCTAATCCTAATCCATCCTAATCCATCCTCTAATCCTTTGCACAATCCTAAACAAGCTTAAAACCTTCCTAATCAAGCCCAAGTCAAAATTTCTCTCATCTCCTTCAAAATATCCCAACCATAAAACTTTATGAAGCCCACTAGGCCATAAATGACTCTTCCAAGCCCTTTCATTGCTCTTACAAGCCATTATGAGGGTCTTTATGAATATTTTATCCCATGAGCCTCTTTTTTTCACTCATCCTTCCCCTTTCCTCCATCCTCTCACCCTGTGACATGTGTCACTCCTTGATTGGCTGTAAGGAAGCACAATCCATGTGCTCTCTTCTCATGCAATTTGAGCCCTCCATGAGCTTTTCTCCATCCTTGTATCTTAGCCCTCAATCCCTCAAGCCTCTTGCCTATAAATTGGATCCTTCCCTTTTGCAAAAGAACACAATCAATGAAGTAAAGTCATAATACCATTTTAAGAAGCCATTTTATATGAAAACCATACACTCACACCCAAATTCCAACTCCATTTGAAGCCCTTTTTGAAGCATAAGCTTGAGCATACATTATATCTATTTAGACAAAGCCACTCAACAAGAGAGCTTCTCATTGACAGAGCCCATTAATGGCTCATATTCTCAATTGAGAGCTCATCTTAGTCTATCTTGAAGTTTATGAATTATATTTATTTTCTAGAAGCTTTATTTAAATTTGGTTTCTATTAGCATACTAACATTGCTCATATACAAGTTGTATTGCAACAAAAATTTACATGGTTAATGTAAAGCAATTTGAAAAGGAAGTAAGGAAGAATCAAGTTTTTTTTTGCTATAGCTCCTTGTGGACTGAGTGTCAAAAGTACTGACCAAGTAGCAAATGTTGGTAATGATAAAGTAACAATAGAAATTGTAGAATTGCTAAATGAATATAAAGATATGTTGCTGAGGATGTTCCTAATGGTTTATCTCCATTAAGAAGCATAAGCCATTGTATGGATCTAATTCCTGGAGCTATTTTTCTAAAAAACGCACTATCTAGATTAACACCTACAAAGAATGAAAAACTTAATAGACACGTGCATGAATTGCTACATAAGGGTTTGATTAGGGAAATTTTGAGTCCATGTGTTGTAACTACTATATTAGCACCTAAAAATAATGGAGAATGTGTACTAATTCCAAAGCTATTAACAAAATCATAATGAAATATATTTTTCCTATGCCAAGAATGTATGACATAATGGATTATTGGAGTGGAGCAAAGTATTTTACCAAGATTGATTTGAAGAGTGGCTATCATCAGATTAGAATTAGAGAAGGTGATGAGTGGAAGACTACTTTCAAGACAAAGGGTGGTTTTTATGAATGGTTGGTTATGCCTTTTGTTTTGACTAATACACCTAATACTTTCATGAGGTTGATAAATGAAGTTCTAAAAAGATTTTTGGGTAAATTTGTGATTTTTTATTTGGATGACATTGTGATATTTAGTAAGACTAAGGAAGAACATCTTAAGCATATTAGACAAGTATTGTAGAGGTTGAAAGAGGAAAAGTTGTTGAATAATCTAAAAAAGTGTTCTTTTATAAAACACAAGATTGTATTTTTGGGATTTTTAATTTTAGCTAATGGATTGAAGATGGACCCTAGGAAGGTTAAAGAAATTTTGGAATGGCCTACACCTGAGAATGTGGGTGAGGTAAGATCATTTCATCGTTTGGGTAGTTTTTACAGAAAGTTTATAAAGAATTTAAGTTTCGTTTGTAATGCTATGACTAAGACAATGAGGGGACATGAAAAGGAATTCAAGTGGACCCATGAAGCTTATAGGAGTTTTGACACTTTGAAACAAAAGGTTGTTGAATTACCTATATTGGCTTTACCTGATTTCAATAAAGTATTTCAAGTTGAATGTGATGCAAGTGGTAATGCAATAGGAGTTGTGTTAAGTCAAGAAGGTAAACCCATTTCTTTCTTTATTTAAAAGTTGAATGATGCTAAAAGGAAGTATTATGTGTATGATCAAGAGTTTTATGCTATTGTTCAAGCATTGAAGAAGTGGAGACATTTTTTGATTCCTAAGGAGTTTGTGTTGTATATTGATCACAAAGCTTTACAATACTTGGGAAGTCAACATAAATTGAATGAGAGACATATGAAGTGGGTTGAGTACTTGTAGAATTTTACATTTTTCATTAAGCACAAGAGTGGAGTTACTAATAGAGTTGTTGATGCATTGAGTAGAAGATGTTCATTGTTGACTAAAATGTAGGTTGAAGTTCTTGGTTTTGATGAAATGAAAGAGTTGTATGATGTTGATCTTGATTTTTCTAATGTATGGAGAGAGTGCAAAACACCAAATCTAACAAATCATGTAAGTATGATGAGTATTTCATTCAAAAAAGTATTTTATTCAATGGTATTCAGTTGTGTGTTCTTAGAAGTTCTATGAGGTTAAATTTGATTAAGGAAAAGCATAGTGGTGGATTGGCTAGAAATTTTGGAATTGATAAGACATTGAGTTTTGTGAAAGAGAAGTATTATTGACCACACATATTTAAGGATGTTCAAAAATTTGTAAAGTTTTGTGGAGTTTGTCAAGCTACAAAAGGAGTGAGTCAAAATACTATTTTGTATACACCTATTATTGTTCCTGAGAAACGTTGGAGTGACATCAGTATGGATTTTTTTCTCTGATTACCTAAGATAGTGAAGGGATATGATTTTATATTTATTTTTGTTAAATTTTTTTCTAAGATGGCTCATTTCATACCATGTAAGAATACATCAAATGCAAAGCATGTTGCTAAAATTTTCTTTAAAGAGATTGTGAGATTGCATGGATTACCAAGAAGTATTATTTCTGACAGAGATAGTAAGTTTTTTGGTTATTTTTTGAAGATTTTGTACAAGAAGATGTGTACTAAGTTGAAGTTTAGTTATACATCCCCTTTGTAGATAGAAGGATAGATATATGTTGTAAATAGAAGCTTGGGTAATTTTTTGAGATGTTTAGTTGGGAATAAGCCAAGTAATTGGGAGATGGTATTGGCATAAGCTAAATTTTTATACAATAATTTTGTGAATAGGAGTACAGGGAAGACACCTTTTGAGATTGTTACTAGAATGAAGCCTAGAGGAGTATTGGATTTGAGAGATATTTCTGGTAAAGAAAAGAGAACTGATGGAAGAGAAGAGTTTGCTAATTTTCTGAAATCTTTACATAAGGAAGTAAAGTTGAGGATAGAGAAAATTAATCAGAAGTATAAGGAGAATGTTGATTAGTCTAGAAGACATAATGACTTTCAAGTTGGTGAGGAGGTGATGGTCCATTTGAAGAAAGGAATATTTCCTATTGAAACATTCAATAAGCTAAAGATGAAGAAGTTTGGACCTTGGAAGATCTTGAAAAAGTTTGACAGAGAAAATGCTTATGATATTGAGTTACCTGATGACATGGATATATCTCCTATAGTCAATGTTACTAATTTATACAAGTATCATGAGTCAAATTATAAATTTATTGTATTAGAAGAATATCCTAAAAAGTAGATTGAAGAATTTGAATAGATATTGGATCATAGAATTGGTAAGACCACAAGAGAAAAAGATTACTATGAATATCTAGTGAAGTGGAAGAATAGGCCTATGGAAGATGCTTCATGGATTTTTCAATTTGAGTTGGATTTGGCTCAGGTTGTGACATCTCAATGAGTCAACACAATCATATCTTCCAACCCTAGTTTTCTAATGCAAGACCATCCTCAGTTACACTACTATCTTGCATGTTTTTAGTTTTTATCTTGTTGCTGAAACTGTGTTCTCTAGAATGTAGGTGCCTGTTGCATACCATGTAACTAATTTTTCATTATTACTGAAAGGCTTAATACTTTAGAGATTTAAGAGGTCCTAGATTAATAACTATGGTACAAATTTCAAGTTTTAACTCCTCATGAGTTAAGAGATATGGTAATTCTCCCAGAGTATCGATTTCTGGTAGTTCTATGCGATAGTTTTTTGCGCTTGACTTTTAGAGTGGATGAACACTTTTCATTGATGAATCAGCTTTTGTGAACTTAAGGGGATTTATAGGGCCTAGATATCTACCCACACCTTGTAGGATGAGTTCTAACTCAATTGGAGATAGGAGATATCACAATTTTTTTTGGACATCAATTTCAAGATAGTTAATTGAAGATGCAGGCTGACTTGTTTATTTAATGTTAGGTTTATTTTCATTTAATATATGTTGAGATCCAACTTGTGGCTTCTCCATGTTGTATAATGATCTATAATTGATTTTGGCTAGTATAAATAGAGTGTTTAGGCTAAGAGCTAGGGTAGTTAAGAGTTTTAGGAGATGATTTGAGAGCAGAATTAGAAAGTGTGAATTTTTTATTGGATCTTGGATTTCAATGTACTTGTATTTGGCCATAACCTAGAAGGCCTTAAAACTAGGCATGCATGTTGAATATTTGAAGAATCGATAAAAGTATTTTACTGTTCTTCCTCCTTTGGTTGTTGTTCTTTGTATTTACTTCCATTGTATTAACTATTGCATGGTGTTTTGGAGAGCTAGGTGTGCCATTGGCCCTAGTTTTCCCTATCTTTCCTTGTGTTAGTATTGTCATGGATGTGGTATATAAGATTTTTAAGAAAGATCAAACATATGATCTTGCAGAGTTATAACTATAGAAACTAATGGATAACCTAGGAGCATTTACAAAGACTAAGAGTGCTTAATGAAAGTTTGGTTCTATACTGATATGCATATTCTTTTATGTTCAAAACACATTTCCCACATATGGCACAATTTCATGGAAAACTAATAAGTTAGTAGCAGTTCATATTTGTGAATTCATTGAACAATTGGGTGCCAACTTTGAGTTTGTGATGACTACCTACTTTGACAATTTTAAGTAGTCAATGAAGGAAAGATTGAGAATTGAAGTGTCACTAGTATATGCTAACTATAAATTTTTCCAAGCCTCAACACCAAGGGTGAGATGGTTGAGGCCACTAGGATATGAAATAAATGTTGATGAAGCCTTTGTAGCTATTACTACTTTCCTTTTAGAAGAGGTGGATAAAAATGCTAAGGCATTTGGAAACTATGAAATGGAAAAGTCCAAAATCATAGTGGAATTGAAGACTACCTTAGTTATTAAGAAAAAGGATAAGTTAGTAAAGAAATTAAAAGCTAAATTTGTTGAGGGTGCCAAGTAGAAAGAAGAAGTAGAGGAAGAGGATGAAGAAGAAGAAGACTCTTAGGCACAAGAAACACTTGAACTTACTCAAGGAATGGGAGAAGACTAGAAGGAAGAGGAAATTGAAGGTTTCAGAAGGTGTCAAGGGAGAAGAAGCTAAGCAAGAACCTACTCTCAAAGAACAAAAAAAGAGGATGGATAAGGTTGAACCTATGAAAAAAGCCAAGAAGGTAGCCAAGCTGAGCTTGCCCAAGCCAATAACACATACTACAAAGGCTAGTGTATGTGCAATAGCAAAAAAAGCTAGAGAAAATACAAAACCTATAGAGCAGGGAGGTGAAATGCAAAAAAGACCAAGATGGAAATATGTTGCACAAGTAAAATATGATGAAGAGAAAATAGAATTAGATGAAAATAGCCAATTCAAAGTGGCGAGTCACAATCCTCTATCAAATCTTGAAAATCTATGTGAAAATGTTAAGAATAGTGTAGACATATTTGTTTTTTCACATGTTGATTTTGATAAACTTTGTAAAGTGAAGAAAAATAAATTAGAGGAGGCTATATATGCCATGATGGAAAAATTCAAGAGTATTCCACTAGAACATTCCAACTTGATGCCCAAAAGCTTATATGATAGAGTTGATTAGAAATGGCACTATTGTCTAAACTTGGAGATACAAATAAGGGAGACATCCCTTGCACAAGTGATACCTAAACTAAATAAAGCACAAATTGCTAAGGCTATGAAGAAATATGCAATTAGGTTTTTACCTAAATATAGAGCCTTTAGCATTTTACAAAATAATATTGAAGATGTAGTTAAGAAGTCCACACAAATGTGGAAAGTAACATATGGGATTTCTACAATAAAGGAAGGTGAAAAAGAGCCTATTGGGGTGAAGGATGATGAGGAAGATGATAACGATGAAGGTACTAATGAGGGAGGAATAGAAATGAACATAGATGAAAAGGTAGAAAATGAGAAAGGGTAGCAAGAAGAATAAAGTATGCAAGACACACAATTGCCAAATGTCAACGCTCCACATGTAACAAATGAGGGTACTAAAATAATCAAAGTAAAGGATGTTGATAATTTTAAAGCTCATAACATCAATCTCCCTATAGAGGAAGATCTCAAGAAGATACTTGATTAGTCCACACTACAGGAAAAACTTTGTGATAATTCTGTATTGGTGAGTGTGAATGAACTATAGAAGAAAGTGACTAATACTAAAAGGGAAAAAGTGAATGCATAAAGACCACTTTCAATCATCCCTCAAGTCACTCATGTACAACCTTTGGATAAAAAACTTAAAGCTACATTAGAAAAGGTTGGTACACTTACTAAAGTTGATATAATTGAGTAGAGTATAGTGGAAACACAAGTCACTACTAAAGAAACAAGTCAAACATGTTAGATAATCATATCTGCACCTACATCAAAAGAAGAAGCTGCATCATAAGTCATTGTGGAAGTCAATGAAAAGAATGAAGAGATAGAGATGACACCATAGCTGAAGGAGAAAACAAAAATTTAAGCCTTGGTAACCTTACCAGTATTTGGGACTTCTTCAAGTCACACTCTTTAGAAGTCGAGCATAGATGATACACCATTGCAGATCTTAGTGAGCTTGAGTTCATCAAAGGCTAAAGAAGTGATCCAATATGTTTATGTGAATCTTCATGAAGAAATTATTCTACCAAATTATGATTATGATTCAATGACTATAGAATAGATGGGCATACTTCAGGAAGTCATAGCAAGCAAGAAGCATCAAAAAATGCTTAGAAGAGAGCATAGGTAGAAGTAGACATTGTTGGACATTAAAGACATCATTTTAAATGCATTCAATCTACCAAATATAGATGAGACAAAGCCACTAATTAACCAATTGACAAATAAAGTGGAGATGGTTAGTGATGCAGAATTAGACACAAATGCAAAATTATTAGAATGGTTAGAAAAAAAATTTAGAGAAAAGTAAATGTAAAAATATCAGGTGACATAGCACTAACACAAGTTGCATTGGCAAATAATGTTGAAGATGTGAAGAAGGTACTCAAGAAAATTTTCTCATTTTACACAAAATTGTGCAATCCAACACTCCACACTCAAGAGACCAGGAGTCACATTTTGATTCCAGAAAGTCAAATTCATTCATCAAGCATAAAATTTCCTATGAATCTAGCTCAAAGTGAAAAACACTTCAACACTTTGCTACAAACTCAGAGTCAATTAGTGACATTGTTAATATATAAGTCCAATATAAGGGCCAAATTGATTAGCATCCAGACATCTCTCACCCCTCATATGGAATTTTTTTACAAGGAACTAGGTTATGATGAAACCTTTATGAAGAAAGACCCCAATCATTCAAAATTAGATGGCCTAGTCCACCTTGATACCAAGGTAGCTATCCAAATCAAGTCTTTAGATGTTGCATGTGACAATTGGGACACATCTCTCAAGATAATCCTAGATGTCCATAATTTTTTTTGGGAAAACACACTATAAGTGTATAGCCCATTGACATAAGTGTCAAAAAGAGGAGATTAAAGTAAGTTATTGGGGGAGATATATAATTTTGAGGAGATAGAAAAGAATGAGGGAGAATAGAGAACACAATAGAGAAAGACAAAGGCAAACTAAGCTAAGGTAGAGAAAGTAGAGAAACAACATGAAGTCAAAGAGTATTAGCTAAGACATACTTACTTAGAATGAGTACACAATTTTGAAATAGAATAGACCTATCAACTTAGGAGGAGTTATCAAATTTTGAGGTATCTAAGTTGTTACAAAATTTTGAAAATTTGAAGTTTTGTATATAAGCTGAGTTAGAGGTATGTTATGCTCGTGAGAATAAAGATATTAATGCATGACCAATTTTTTTTGACACTCATGTCAAAATAGGAGATTTTTGATCTCAAATTAGTTTTGACAAATGAGTGTCTACACACTTAAGTCATTTACTTAGTTCATGCCAAACAAGTAGCATATATTGAGAAAAATATAGAGCATGCCGAGCCCATAGTGAATGTCGAGCACTCATGTGCCAAATCACCCAAGCACCAAGGAAATAGTGTATGTCGAGTGATTCAAGTGTTGAGAAAGTAGTGCATGCTAAGTGATATAGATGCTGAGTCACAAAATAGAATTTAGTATATGCCAAGCATTAGAGACTTTAGATGTTGAGTGAGATAGTTTTGATATAATTGTTTGTAAAGGCACAAACAACTATGTAAAGCTTTTTTGAGCCCACTAAAAGATGAATTGTGATATTTTGGAGATAAGGAGGAACCTTAAGATGGAATCCCAATGCAAATACATCTAGCCAATTAGAAAATGGGAAGGTTTAAATGACAAAATGGATGAATCATAATCATTGATTCATACCTAACCATAAGTCACCTATGTTTTCTTAAGGTGGAAAAACCCTAAACTCTCTAGAGTGTGTAGAAGGTAAATGAAGGAGCATATAGAGAACTTTGCATGTGCAAATAGAGCATTCATGGTAACTAAGGAGTTATGGTTCGAAATTGCATTGCAGAATTGGTTAAAGGAAAATAGAAGAAGAGAAGAGAGTATAGAAAAGATAGATCTGATAAAAAAGGATAAAGAAGACATCAATTTAGAGGTGATCTATTATCAGGAAAACCAAGTGCTAACCACAAAATCAATATTGAGACTTTCTAATAGGTGATTTCAGACAAAATCTTTTATAAGAGTAGTTTAAATAGGCTATGTGAAATCCTTTAATATGGTGCTTGCTTAATTCTCAGTTAAAGTCCTTTCATAAGGCACACTTCTAACAGGGTGTTGAAATCCTCTAACAAGGTGAGACCTAACAGTCTTTGTAAGACTTTAATAGGGAAGAGCTTTCATAGAGTAGATCATATCTCATCATCAAAACATTGTAAGCTTAATTAGATACACTTTATTGCTATAGTAGTAAAGATTTGTGGGTGTCATCCCCACCCCAATTTTACCTTCTTAGTTGGAGGGTTTCTGGGTAATCATATCTGGTGTCATATGTGTGTGAATGCTTATATGTTTACATGATTTAGATGTATGTGCTTTACATTTTATTTTAGTTTAACTATTGAATGTATGAGATGGATGTGTGGTGAAAGTTTTATTGATCTAAGTTTAAAGTTTTGATTCAAATAATGCACTTTAAAATTGGTCCATCTCCAACTGAGATACGAAAGGAAAATTTAAGTCCCACGTGCATATCTAAAGTCATAAATAATTTATAATAGGAAAATGAATATCTTAATGTGTCACATTGTGACACCTCTTTAGATGGTGGAGATTTGTCTTACCCACCACTAGGGATGATTAAACTCCTAAGGTGGAACACTTTGTAAAAGTCAAGGTTGGACCTTAGTGGTTGTTAATCCTAAGCCAGAAATTGATAAAATCGAAGGATTAATTTAGGAGATTCAAGTTGAAAAAAAGAAATGGATGATCCCCATATCAAAGGTAAATAATAGTAATACACCAAGTCCACCATGTGAAGGACTCTAATGGATCCTATAGAAACAATCTTTCAAAGTCCAATTAAAAGAAAAACTTCAAACAAATAAACAAAAGTCATGAAAGCCAAAAGAACAACCAATAACGATACTCAGGTTTGATAGCTCTAAATGAAAATTACAAGCTAGCATAGAATATGAAGCCTTGATTTTTGGACTTATCACTACATTAGAGAAGGATGTAAAAGCTCTCATAATTGAATTACATTCTCAATTGGTGATTAGAGAGGTCTAAATCTAATAAAGTGTGCTCCCCTTAATACCATAAACACAAAACAGAAACAAAGAAACAACAACAAATATGAGAAAAAATGTAGAATTAGAATTCAGAAATTACAATATGATAACCCACATGGGTATCTTCATTATAGTAATGTGTAAGAAAATATTTTGAATAATTACTCAAAGTTGTTCCAGACGATTTTTAGGCCTTTCTTAAATAGGCAATTTTATGTCACTTGAGAAGGTTCTAGATGCTCAAACTTAATACCTAGGGCAAAAAAACCATAACAATGCATATAGAGTCAGCTAAATACACCTTTGGAAAACTATTTTAGAAATTTTGGGCAGCCCAACTTTTGAAGGCCATAACTCTTGATTCGTTGCCTTGATTAGCTATTGTAACCACTTTTCAAAAATACCAACTACTGATCTATAGGCTCAGAACCATGCAAGCACCTTTCTATCAAATTTTTAGACCTCATCTAGTGCCTCTATAGCCTTCAAATTTGAGTTAATATATTTTCTCCAAAATTTTCCACCGAAAATACATAATAACTTCTCTGATACTTAAGCTAGAGCATTGAGAATTTTATGGTAGGCTTATAATTGTGAAATGAACCTTCATGTAGAAAATGAAAACATTTTGAGCTTGTATGAAAAGCTTGCTATAAATAGTAAACTCCAAAACATAGTATCCCCCTATCTATTGGTCCTGATTAAAATAAAAAATATTGAAAATAAAATATTGTTGGGTGATGCAAGATTTCCCTCATACCAAGGATGCTCCTACATTAGACACCCAAGGTAATTTGAGAAGTGACTTGGCGATTTGTCAAATGTTCAGAGGAAAACCAAGAAGGTTAACTCTTCCCTTGCTAGCCATGATGAATCCTCTACTGGCCTCCCTTTCCTTTTGACCAAGTATTCTTCATAAGTTATATTCCCTATACTTTTTCCAACATGATTTTTTAGTATCTTGTCAATCTCCTTTGTAGCCAAACTAGTTGCTGGAATACTCCAATCTGCTTCTATAACTTCATCTCCATGACCTCCTTCATAATAATCTATCAAATTTGAAATTATATTAAATACTAGTGGAATATTCAATTCAGCAGGCAACTCAACTTCATAGGCATTTCTAAAATCATGCATTTTTGCTATCTTGCATGATCTAAACTTCTTCATCTTCATCCTATTATATGTACCCACTAGAAAACACTCCTTTCCCAAATGAATCGTAACTTCATCTCCAATCTAAAATTCCTTATACCTCCTTTTAAAATCTGCCTTAGCTTTATATAGTGTATTCATCTTTATAATTTACTTCCTCACCTCCTCATGGATGTTCATCAAATGTTCAGTAAACTATTCTACTTCAACACTACCTATATCTCATTTACTCAACTATCACAATTCAGAAGCATTTCTAGGATTGCTCACATATTCAATTTGGAATGGTGATTTACCAATACTCTTGTTGAAAAAATTATTATATGCAAATTCTTCCTATGGCAAAAATTAGATCCCAATCCCTTGTCTTGTCTCCAACCAAACATCTCAATAAATTTCCTAAACTCCTATTCAACACTTCTATTTTTCCATTAGGGTGTGGATGATGTGATGAAGTGGTATTCAAAATTTTCTTCAACTTCTTCCACGATGTACATAAAAAATACCCAATAAATTTTGTATCTCAATAAAAAACAATGCTCTTTTTTAGACCATGTAATCTCACCACTTCTTTGAAAAACAACTCTTCCAAATGAACATCATCACTAGTCTTCTTGCAAGAAATGAAATGTTCCATCACTGAAAATCTATCAACCACCACAAAAATAGAGTCATACCCTCACTGAGTCCTTGGTAATCCAAGAACAAAGTCCATGTTGACTTCCTCCCACGACTTCTCTAGTACATGTAATGAAAGATACAACCCTGTAGTCTACTTCAATCCTTTTACCATCTAACTTACTATGCAACTTTGTATAGACTTCTTCACATCTTATTTTAATTGTGGCTATTAACAATTCTTAGCAACCAAAGCAATGGTTTTATCTCTGCCAAAATGTCTAGCCAGTCCTCCACTATGCTTCTCCTTCATGAAATCTCTTTGATTGAACTTCTTGGAATCCACAACTGACTTCCTCTAAACAACATACCTTCTTGGATTATAAAATCCAACCAATTTGTCCTATCAAGAATAATAGGTTCTATAAAAGCCTTCCACACCTCATCAAAATCAAGATCCTCTAGTACAAATTATCAAGTTCCTTGAACCCAACCACCTCAATCTATATCTTGTTTAGAAAAATTCGTCTTCTACTAAGAGCACCTACAACTCTATTAGACTTCCCACTCCCATGCTTCAAAAAAAATGTATAACTCTACAAAAACTCAACCCACTTCAAATGCCTTTGGTTTAATTTTCCTTGACTATTCAAATATTGTAAAGCTTGATGATCAATATACAAAAAAATTCCTTAGGAAGAAGATAGTTTCTCCACTTCTTCAATGCTTGAACTATAGCATAAAGTTCTTGATCATAAAAAATACATTTTATATTTTCCTCATTCAACTTCTCACTAAAATAAGCAACATGTCTACCTTATTCACTCAAAAAAGCTCCTATTGCAGTACCAGTAGCATCACAATCTACTTGAAACACCTTGTTAATATCTAGAAGTACTAAAATAGGTTGCTTAGTAACTTTTTTTTTAAACATATTAAAACTCTTATCTACTTCTATAGTCCATTTAAATTATTTCCTATACCCTCTCATTTTTTTAGTCAAGAGTTCACAAATATTGCTAAAACCTCTTATGAACTCTCTATTAAAACTAGCCAGTCCATGAAAAGATCTTAACTCTATGGCACTCTTTAGATTCCATCCAAGGATAGCTTTCACTTTCTCTAGGTCTATTTCAAAAAATTCTACTGAAACTACAAATCCCAAGTACACCAACTCCTTCTTTACAAAAAAACACTTCTTTAGGTTTATCGACAAGTTTTATTCCCTCAACTTATCAAACACCTTTCGAATATGACTCAAATGCTCCTCTAATTTCTTTCTAAAGATAAAAATGTCATCTAGGTAAACAATGACAAACTTACCTAGAAACTCCTTGAATACCTAATTCATGAGCTTCATGAAAGTGCTTGGTGCATTGGTTAGCCCAAAAAGAATGACTAACCACTCATACAGTCCTTCCCTTATCTTGAAAGTAGTCTTCCATTCATCTCCTTCTTTGATGTGAATCTAATGGTACCCACTCTTCATATTTATCTTTGTGAAATATTTAGTGCCACTCAAATAGTCCATAGTATCATCCATCCTTGGCAATGGAAATCTATACTTGATTGTAATCTTGTTGATAGCATGAGAATCTATACACATCCTCCATTATCCATTCTAACTTGGTGCTAATACTACTAGTACAACACAAGGTCTTAGACTATCTTGATTCATCCCCTTCTACAATAACTCATGAACTTGTTTGTTAAACTCTTTACTTTTTGCTAGTGTCATTTTGTGCACTACCTTGTTTGGCAAACTGGCTCCTGGAATCAAATCCATCTAGTGACAAATATTACTCATTAGGGGAAATCCATTAGGTACATTATCCAACACAATGTCAAAAACCTCTCCCAATATATCTACAAATTTTATAGGTACCTCCTCTACATATTCTATACCATCTTTTGGAATTACAAAGAAACACATACACTCATGCTTCATACCTTTGCGAAATTCCTTTCAATCAATGAAACATATTCTAGAAGTAGTACATTCCTTTTATTATTTCCCCTTCATTGACTTCAACTTATGTTTCACTCCATTATTGGTCAGAGTGTAGGTATTTGCTCACCTATTTTGTACAACATGTCTGTCAAATTGCCATGACCTACCCAACAACAAATGACATATGTCCATAGGTTGATATTATAAAATACCTCATCCTTGTAGCTTCTGATCTTGAACTTCACTGAGAATTGTTCATTGAACATGACCTTTTAGTCAACTTGGACCCAAGTAATATGGTATGGACACAAGTGTTTCTGTCTCTTCAACTACAACTTTGTGACAATCATTTTTGACACTAGATTATTAGTACTTCCACCATCAATGATCACATTGTAACACTTACTTTACATTTGCACCCTATATGAAAAGAACTCCTCTTTAATTGATTCATTCTCCCCACTCAACAAGACTCTTCTATTAACTAGGACTTCTCCTCTTTCAACATTTTTAGAAAGTGATGATCTGGCATCTTCATCAACATGTGTAACTTTTTCTTGGCCTTCAATTCTTTGATATATCCTTCCTTGGTGCTGGGTATATTCAAATTCTCTATGCCCTTCTTCTCCATAGTGAAAAAAATTACCACGCAAGCCTCCTCTTCCCCTCTAGTTTTGACTACTAATTGAAACCTCACCCATGTTGTTTTGATCATCATTTTTGTCATCATAAGATAATCCCAACAAATCTTCTACCATGACCTCTTTCGCTATTCTTGTTGTCAAACTTTTTTCTCAGTTTCTCCTCAACTATTAGGGACAACTAGTATACCTCCTCAATAATATTCATTTAAACTAGACTCAACTCATTTTAAATACTTGGCCTTAAGATAATGGACCACTTTCTCCTTATTAGCTTTTGCATGGATGGTTCTAATGAGAACTTGAAAGAGCTCTTTGGTATACTCTTAAATAGATTTTCCCACTTGCTTCAACCCTTTCATTTTGTTCAAGTGATCAAGCACATAATCCATGGGGATGAATTATCACTTTAGTTTTGCTATCATCAAATCCCATATGATAATATTTTCCTTTCCCCTTCTATTTCACTCCAACTAAATCTCTTGCCACCAAAATGTTAAATTTCCTTTCAATTTTTCTTTAGCTAACTTGACCCCATCAGGATCCTTAATATGTTCATACTCAAAGTACTCCTCTAATTCATTGATCCTCTCAATCAGCTCCTCTAGGTTAAGATTTCTTAAAAATGTAAGAATCCAAAACTTAGGTCTTTTTCCAATCTTGGAGATGGCCTTAAAAAGCCTCTCTTCCTCTAGGTTTAGAACTACCTCTACTTTGGCATTTTCTTCTTCTTCATCCTCATCCTCAATTTCATCTCTTATGGGACAATTTTTTTCTATGCACATTTGTTCTTCTAATGCTCACATTTGTCTTTGGAGGGCTCTAAACCTTTATGTGTAACACTTACAACTCTTCCAATATGCTATTTTCATGGAGCCATTTTTGTGCTTCAGCTAAAAACCTAGTGCAAATTGCCTCTTAATTAGCAATTTGTCTACACACTCAGCCTAAACCTCTTTTTCTCATTCTAGTTTTGCAAAGCGCGCATGAGCTAAAGTGCGCACGCACTATAGTGTGGATGCACTATGGCTTGGGTTGCCAAGCCATAGCGTGTATGCACTTAGTGTGTACACATTAAAGCACATGCACACTTTTCAAAAAAATAAAATTTACAAAGCGCATACACACTATTTAAAAGTAAATTTAAAAGGCTTTAAATAGTGTGTGCGTGCTATAGGGCACACGCACTATTTAAAGCTTTACATTCTACCAAGCCTAATGTTTGGCTTTGCCTTGGGTATCCAACCCAAAGCTTTGGAGTCTATAAACTGGTCTGAGACTTGTTTTTCTGCAAACATACAAAAAATGATTGATTTTTCTTGTGTGCTCTCCTTCCAATTTCCTCGTGGTTGAGCATCAATAAAATCAGGTTACATGACATTGTAGGTCTCTATGTTAGCTACACAACCATATAATTTATTTTTTATTTGAACTATTTCAAGCCTTTCATCTATAATTTCTTTTGAATGTATGTCCATTTTTTGTCAAAAACCAACATGTACTAATTGGGCTGTAGATTTTAGCTCGTTCATCAAATTTTGCAAAAACTTAGTTTTTTAGAAACTAGACTCCATTCTACACACTTTGAAAAAAGGAAGTTTTGATTTTAGATTAGTTTTCAATCATTTCTAGTGGGAGCACATAGATATTTAACATTTTTGGGATGTGTTTGATTAAAAAAATCATAAAAAAGAAATACACATTATAAAATTACCCAAAAAATGGAATAAACTACATAGTGTTAGGTAACTTTTGACCAGAGCAATTAAAGATTTTCAAAAAAAATGTTAAAATTTTAGGGGGGCCACACTTTGTACTATGTTATGTTTTTCTGGAATAAATAGTACCACTTTTTGTGGCCCCCTTTTTTGAGGACCTAAAACTAAACCATTTTGAAAAAAAATTAGTAGTTTAGAAACTAGATTCAGAGGACTATGACTTTTATTTTTGTCATATTTAAAATTTTGAGTGTAACTATCTTCAAATTCTTGTTGAAGTCTAGAAATTCTTGATTTCAGGAAAAAGGTGTCCACTTATACCCCCCTTTTGGCACCACAACTTGGTGCACTTACCCATTACTTACTTTCAAGTCTTCCAAGATAAACAACATATTCTTGAGTTTATCATGTGTAATGGTCTTTTCAAAGGACAAGAGATTGATGATAATCCCAATGACAAACTTGAGGATGATGAAATAAAAGATGCATATGGGATTATAAATTTGAAGACAAATACTATTCCCAAGGGGATGGCAGAGTTGGAACATATCTTTTATCAAGACAAATCAACACGTAATTAGAGAATGATTGAAGAAAAAGGGATTGAAGAATGTGATTCATATAATGTAGGCATGATAGATGATCCTAATTTGATAAGGATTGTAAAGGAATGTGATCCTCAAGAATGAAAATGTATGCTTCAAATAATTAAAAAATACAAAGTTATCATAGAATGGAGTTATGAAGGACTCAAGACATATGATCCTGACATTACCACTCATGATATTCCATTGAAGCCTGATGAAAGGCAGAGATAGATGAACCCAATTATCGAACCATTAGTAATGAAAGAGGTCCATAATTTTCTTGAAGCTAGGATTATCTTTTGAATCTAACATTCTACATGGGTTGGTAATTTGGTTCAAGTAAGGAAAAAGACTAGAAAAATTTGTCTTTATGTTGATTTTCACAATTTGAACCAAACATCCTAGAAAGATAAATACCCTTTTTCCTTTACTAGATGAAGTACTAAAAATTGCGACTATATCTAAAATAATGCATTTTCTATATAGATATTTAGAATAAAACCAAGTAATAGTAGATGAGGAAGACGAGTTAAAGACTGTATTCACAACAAAATGGGGAACGCTTGCATAAAAGAGAATGCCCTTTGTATTAATCAACATAGGAGCTACATTTCAAAGAGAGATAGATGAAGCATTCAAGGGAATGATTAATAGATGCATATCTATTTATACAAATGACCTTGCCATCTTTTCAAAAGATCAAAGTACTTATATTGTTGATTTGAGACAAGTTTTCAACCAATGTCTGAGATACTACATACCTCTAAATCCTAAAGAGTGTTCATTCAAGGTTACCAAAGGAAATATTTTGTTCATATTGTCTTTGAAGTTAGGATATCCATTGTTCTTGAGAGGATATAAGTGATTCTAAAGTTGTCACCTTCTCATATTCACAAGTAGTTGAAGTCTTTCTTTTGAAAGATTAATTTTCTATGAAAGTTCATTAGTGGGTTCACTAAGATTTTTTGCCCCCTCAATGACTTGTTGAAGAAAGGAGAAAAAATTAAATGGGTTCCTAAAATCAAGAACTCTTTCAAAGATATCAAAGTAGCTATCTCCATGGTTCGAGTACTTGTAAGTCCATATTATGAGTTACCTTTCAAAATCTACTTTTTTGTTTCAAAACACTCATGGACGGGGATTATTACACAAAAGAAGGATAAAGAAGATGAGAATAAATTATTTTCCCTAATAAAGGCTATCAAGAAGTTTATCCATTAAATATTCAAGAGTAAGGTATATTCTATTGTGTCAAATCTTAAATTCAAATCATTATTGATGAAGAATGAATTAGGTGAGAGGAGATAAAAATGGCCGGCTATATTACAAGAGTTTGATCTGGGAATTCAATCAATGAAGCTAGTGAGAGGACAAGGGCTCACCAAGATGATAGCTAACAATGAGATTGGAGTTGATAATAAGATCAAAATTGATGACGAACAATAGATCATAGTGTCTCAAGTGGAAATTGATTAAGGAATAATCATAGATGTTTGGTATCAAGATATTGTATACTACCTCTTGCAAAATCAACACCCTCACTGGAGGAATAGTTCTCAATATAGATGAATCAAGATGAAATTTGAAACCTACATACGTCAAGATAGAAAAATTTATAAAAGGAACTATGAGGGAATTTATCTAAAATATTTTGGACTTGAAGAAGCTAGAGAGGTATTGGAATAGTATCATGACAACTATGAGACTAGACATGGATCAACAGAAGCTATGACCCATATCATTTTGAGATCATGTTATTTTTGGCCTATAATTTTCAAGGATACATTTGAATATGTATGGTCTTGTCACACTTGTCAAAAAAGTGCCAAGAGGGAGAGACACATGGCTATGCAACTACAACTAGTATTTGAGGTATACCTATTTTCCAAGTGGGAACTGTACTTTATTGCACTAGTACACCCACCATCATCAATGAGACATATGTATGTCATCACAACTAAAGATTATTTCATATGCTAGACTAAATCTAAAACTTTTTGAAACTATACAATAAAAATGGTTATTGATTTCTTAAAAGTACTTATAGTGACTAGGTTCAGAATGGCATTCTTCTTGGTGTGCGATAATGGGTCATATTTTGCATCAATTTTCCTTACTCAAAGAACATTAGAAAGTCAAGTTATAATCAATTTTTCATCAAATTACTATCCCCAAGGGAATGCTATGGCCAAGCCCACCAAAAAGAACTTGATCATAGTGATACAATGCTTGCTCATAGAAAATTGAAAAGATTGAAACACTCAATTGGAATATGCATTATGGACAAATAGAGTTGAGATTAAAAATTCTTTTGGAACATCCTAATATCTACTTGTCTATGGATAGGAACTAGTATTTCCACTCAATATTAAGATTCCAGTATTGAAATTCATGAGCGGGTGTGCTAAAGTTGCTAACAGAGTCTAGATCAGACTGATGAACCTCTTGGAATTGGGTGAGAAAAGGGCAGAATCTTTAGAGCATGGTCAAAACATGAGGTTTTTATAAAATTTTGGTTTGACAAATGAACCATGATTAAATATCTCATAATTTGTGTCCTTGTTCTTCTATGGGACAAGGCAAAAGATAAACCAGGTAGCAATACCAAGTTTCAATACTTGTGGCTTGGTCCTTATCGAATTGTGGAGATTTTGTGAGAAAATACTTCTGGTTAAGTTCTTTACAAGGGGAATTGGTTCCATTGCTATTCAATGGCTAGTTGTTGAAACATTATTTCAAAGCCTATAACAAAAGACATTTCAAAAAAAAAAAATCCATGGAAATGTGTCTATTTTCTACAAGTGTGTTTACTTTTAGACATGTGTTTTATTTTATAGTTGTATCTTTCTTTTCTTGTCCATCCAAGTGTAAGGTGCAATCAAGATTCTTTCTTGATGTGTAGAAATATAACACCTTATTTGGTTTTGACTATAGGGAAGAGGAATTTCTTCATCAAAGTGTCAAGATGATTTTGTTTCTTTTACCAACTAAAAAAAATAGGTGTTTCTTGTAGTTGAAGAGGACTTCTAGTCTTAAAATTAGAATTGTAGATTGATTGCTTTCAAGAATTTATAAATTTAAGAATTGATTATCTGGGTTTTTTTTTTAATCTAGGTTCATGTTACCAATGGATAATTTAAAACTTGTTGGTTCAAAGAAAGGGTCTTTTCAATGAACTGTTAAGATCACTAATTGGCATGAGATTTTCCTAAAATTTCATGGTTAAAGTATAAAGTTGTGTCACCTTTAAGGATGACTTATCAGAATGACTAAATTTGAGTATTTCTATCCAAAAATAAATTATTCTCAAACATATGATCTAGATAAATTCATTCTAGCTAAGTTATATATGGCCTAACACTTTTCCAATTTGAAATGTTTATGAAATGCATGTTGAAACTAGTTTGTATCCAATAACTAAAGAAATAAAATTATTTCAGAAAACTAACATTTAAATAACTCTTACTATTTTTTATGATATTTTTTTAGTAAAATATAAACACCATTTTATAGAGTTGAAAGTCAATAATATTCTCATATAGAATATATAGGGTTTTAATTAAAAATAATATATTGTAATTAAAAAATTCTACAACCACATATTTTAACACTAAAAAATATGTCAATTTTGAGAAAGAAACAATATTAAATTGTATCAAAAATATTTAAAAATTATATGACATTCTAGAGGAGTAAGTCCTCTTTTAGAATGTATATTTTTTCTTTAGGTTAGAATAGATTTATTTCAAAAAATATGGTGGGAGATGAAACCTATTGATTTCATCCAAATTGAAATTTGAATCATTTTAAAAGAGAAAATATCTAGGTCTAAATTCAATTTTTATTTTTGATTGTTCTAGCTATATATGTTACCTATAACATAGTCCGAGTTCAAATAAAAATAAGTTTATTTATATATAGTTTTGTGGTGGGAACTAAATCTCCAATTTTCAACATTTTTTAGGAACTAAAAAATATCTATAAAAAATAGAAAAATATATTAATTCTTATTCCAAATAATTTCTAAAAATTATTATCGTAAACTTCATCCATTTCTACACATTTCATTAGTTAACATGATTGTCAAATCCTAAATAATAATACCAATTTTATGTCATTGAAGGTGAAAAGTTATACTTTTGTTACCCTTTTCCATTACAAAAGGGTGACACAGGTGTGTGCTTTTTCCCTTCATTAAAAGAGAACCACAAGAGTTATTAACTAAAGAACATATGTAGACAACAATGTAAATACTTTGGCCAAATAGTCTAAGCATGGTTAAGTTAGGAAAGAAAGAAAAAGATCACAAAAGGTGTTACATCTAAATATTCTAGATGACTACAAGAGATAATCAGATAGAGGGGTATAAATTCCATTAAGGATATCCAATTTTATACAATAAATAATAATGATTTAAGGAAGAATCAAGTGGAAACACATGAGCTACACGAAGCAAGTTAAAGAAGATTGCCAAATACTAAAATAGAAAGAGTTGATAACTCACCATGATCCCTCTGAATGGATTTTTTCATCTAGTTAGATAGTGATCAACAAACCGTTTTATGAGGATTCCCAATGAATAGACAAATATTTTCTCCAAGTTTCTAGATACTCATGATATACCACATTTTAAGAAGTGAAAGGAAAATGATACACTAAGCATACATTGAGCTTAAAAGTTTAAGATTTTGAAGTTTCAATTTCCAAAGGACTTAAAATATTCTTTCAATATTAGAAATCAAGTTATCACTTGACAAGTGTTAGAAGAATGATTGTTGATGAAGAAATACCTCTATCAATTTCCCCTTTTCATTAAGGCTATTTGTTGTAGTCTCAGAATGCATGACCCATTTTATCATCATATTATCAATATGATGAATACAATGTCACTCATGGGAAAGACCAAAATAGATTTTTTAGAAGAACAATTGTATAAGACTTATGGTAAATATTGTTGTGGTCTCACAGAACATGAGCCCTTTATGAACTCAAAATTGGGACCCCCTAGTTTCAAATTCCTTATGAGACATCTAGTCTAGCGCCTTAGTCCGTTTGGACCCTCCCTTGGGTCTAGGTCAAACAATGATCTCTAACTAGGAAGGGTTAGGAAATAAGGGAAATCCAAACACTCAATATTTTGAATTTATAGATCTTATAGTGAACATATATGCACTTACACACATGTTCCCATGCACATGTCCTACAAGTGTGCACATACGCACTTCACCATTAGAGGTGTACATCTTCAAATGTGTGTACTAGCCTATGCTCATGGGCCTATATAAATACCCAAAATCCCCCAACTTCCTTCACTTCTATGTCACTCCAACCTGATGTCACATCTCCACACCTTCCAACACTCTGCAAGTGCAAAACCATGATGCTCTCACACACCTTGAAATAAAATCCAAGATAAGATATGAACACATGAACAACCCTAAGATTTGCACATGTGTACACCTAAGAAACTCAAAAAAAACAATATAAAAAAGACAAAGGTTAATGGTGCAAGGCACATCTTCAACACAAGAAGGGTCACATAGATGACAAATGAGTGTGAGCATGATACAATACCTATAAGGTATTTAAAATATGGTAACATGTATATCAAGTCATTTTATGTAATTATTTTATCCATGGTAGACGGAATAATATGTAATAATGCACTTGGTGCACATGTTGAATGTAATTGCCAAAACATGGCATAATAGGCCTAGAAGGTTAAGGATAGGCCTATAGGTGAACTTTGGAGTTTGGAAATGCTATTGGGGTCCTAAAAGGACAAAATCCTTAGTTAGGACTCATATTGAGTTAAATTTAATAAGCTTCATTTCATTTTCAAAGTTTAAAAGTTCAAATGTTCACTTCATAACAACTAGTACCCATTTAGGAGAGAAATGGAGTTTTTATGGTTTAACCACTTAACTAATCCCTCAAAATGGTTGGAATATGTTGGGGAAGTTATGTTTTGATTTCTATTTGTAGTTGGGACTCCATTGTATGGGCAAGGAAGCCTAGAGTATATAGACATTAGCAAGAATCAATGGAATACATGTTTTGATCAGAAAATCCAATGTTCTTAGCATTGATACTTCTTGTTTTGACTTGAGATCTTACATAGAATAGTGTTGGAAGTTTCAATAGGGTATTTGAAGTCTTTTTTACATGTTTTGAAGGGTTTGAGAGTCATTTTACATGATTGTACATGCACTTCTAGTAGATTAGATTAATTTTCAAGTTTCCTTTCTTTGTTTTAAAGTTTCTTTGGAACTTACATCCATTCCCTAGAATCAAAGGACTATAATCCATGAAATGATGTATACTGACAATTTACTGTATGAATCTAATTTGTAACTTGTAGGAAATGGATTGAGAAGTGTGACCAGAGGGATGGAACTAAGAACGTTCCTTGGAAAATAATGGCACAAGTGCAGCACCAGGAGTTTGTGTTAAGTAAAATGGTTATTTTATGGTAGAGTGAATGGTGAATCAATCAAGAATCGATCCAAGAAAGGCTTCAAAGAGTGAAATTGGAGAAACCCTCAAAAAAAGGGTTTGATGCAACCAAATTAGCACTTTTTGTGTTTCAAATTTTTTGTATCTAATTCCTCTTAGGATAAGAGGTTTTGTATCATTTAATGATACTTTACAAGAGTTGAGACCTTAGGGATATGTCTAAGTGGTACTTCCTTTGTATAATCACCAAGTTTTTAATGTGTTTGTAGGGGTAGATTCTAAGTACTTTTATTTGGTCCAAAAGACTAGTAACTAGATCTAATATATGTTATTAAATGGCCAAAATGGTATCTGAATATGATTTTATTTATTTTGGTGTTTTGGGAAAGCTCGATGTTTGAAGACCAAAAATGTCAGTGTAGGGCTAATTGTTGATTTCTAGGCATTTAGGCTAGTTTGGAGTCTTTTTACCATTATGACTAATAGATAGGTCAAGAAAACTTGAATTCACTTTAATCTATACTCATATACCTTGAATACACCAAATCTATCATTGATTTTTAGTTAGATTAACTTTGGTTGGGTTGAGTCTAGTAAAATCATTTGAGCGCTTTTTGGAGTAGTGGTTTTGTAAATCAAATTTGAGTAATTCATCTTCTGTAAAAGGTCCATCACCCTTATCTCTACATGATGTGGTATCACAAAAAGGGAAAGGTCATGTGGAGGGTTTCTTTCGGTCTTGAGAATTTAGTAATTAGATCCTTGGTTAAGTCCTTGAAGTAGAAATATCATTTGAGGTTTAGCCCTAAGTTGATTGATTTCCCAAGTTGATCAAAGAACCATGGTTAAAGGTGAGGGAAGAATCTTTTTATCCTAGGTGTACCGAGCCTTTGGAGAACCCTTAGAGTTTACTAAATCCTTTGAGGAGAGTTCCTCAATTGATCCTTTCCACCAAGGAGACAAATATTAAAGGATTAAGATTGAAGGTAAGTAGTTGAAGATTTTATAGTAGGTATGGTGGTCATGATGGTTGTGGATATATTGTATAGTCAAATCTATCCAATATTTAAGGCACAAGGTAGATGTCAAGGTAAAATTTTTAAGTTTATTGTTTCAAGTGGTTCATTTTAAAATCTTGTTTCATTTGAGATGGTTAACAAGCTGATTCTAGAAAGAGTGGTACATAGTACACCTTATAAGGCACAAGGGATGAATAATGAGGATAAGATTGATTTGATAGAGAAGACACATTTCCATTTCAGTATTGGATTATATGAGGATGTCATTTTGTGTGATATTGTACCTAGAGTTCATTGTCATCTGATTATTGGGATGACATGGCAAGTGTAGAAGCATACCCTCCATGATGGAGTAGAGAATATCTACTATTTCAAGGATGGTGGACAACTAAAATTCTTAACACCATTGAGTGTAGATCAAGTTGCATGGAAGGTCTCTTGGAACACTAGTATGTTTGGCATGGTTCAATTTCTTAGGAAAAATGAATATGAAGTTGAAAAGGTTGCAAAGATAGCAAAGGAAGATACCTTGGAGTAGAGGTGTCTTGAAGTGACAAAAGAAGACATGGATCAAATGGAGATCCTAGAGATTGAAGACAAAGAAGAAGATTTTCCATGGAAATGAAAAGAGGAGGAGATAAAAATTAAATCAATAAGTTTTCAATAGTTGTAAAAGAAGGAATCAAAAGAGACAAAGGTTTATGAGGAGGTAGAGAATGTTACAATAAAGGATGTTGCTGAAAACAACGATGAGGATCATAATAATAACAAGGTAATACAAGATGGTGCAATCATATGTCCTTTAGAGAATGTGAGAAAATAAAGCATCCTTATGAAGATGGGAGAGAATTATTTTGAATAAATCTCAAAGCTAAACCATGGAGTCAATGAATACCAAGAAGAATGGCATAAAGAAGATGAGTTAGTACAAGTCATAGAGATATAGAAAACATCAAGGGATGAATTATTGAGGTTCTTGGAGACAAAGATGGTAAAGAAGACCACAATTTTTCACATGAAGATGAAAAAAAAGGTCATTTGGACCATTAAGATGTTGATGAAGAAGGAACTAAGGGAACCAACTAATATAAAGGTTCTAAAGGATGATTATCAAGTAGAATGAGTTGTTCAGGAAGATGGAGTGGAAAGTCTACAAGAATTTGAGAAAGAGATAGATTTGTGGAAAAAATTTAAAGAATTGGAGGAAGAATGGAAATGCAAAGGTGGATCAAAGATGGAGAACCTAAGCATAAGGAAATAATATGATGAGAAAGCAATGGTAGGGTTAGTTAAAGAAACCATGGTATAGGGAGCAACAACAAACGGTCATGAGGAGACCATAATGAGTGAATTTTCTCCAAGCATGAAGATCTCACAAGAGGAGGATAAAGTTGAAGAAGGAATAAAGAAATAGATATTTTGGTGCAAGAAGTTGCCTAGAATTTGTTGTTTTCCTTTCTGTTTCAAGTTTGCAGGGGTATTATGTTGATGACTTTATGAATGATCAATGTGGATATCTATAAGGGAATGATGAATGTTGGGACACTTTTCATGAGTCCAAGAACTTGAGAGGAAGGAGCACAAATCCATCTAGGAGGAGATATAATTTTGATGTGGGATACACATAATCAATACCAAAGAATTGGAGGACAAGAAAGAAGCATCAAATCCAAGGGACTTGGATTATTTTTGATCCTGGTAGAGGGCACCTCTTGAGGACAATAATGGTCACTTAGGTGGCTAATGATTTTGAAAGTGATACAAGAGCTATAAGATCTTTTCAATATTATAACATGGCTATTAATCCATTTGATGTAATGATTTGATCCATGGTAGATGGAATAACTTATAATAATGCACTTGGTGCAAATATTGAATTTAATTGCAAAAACATGGCATAATAGGCCTAAAAGGTTAAGGATAGGTCTATAGGTGAATTTAGGAGTTAGGAAATGCTATTGGGGTCCTAAAAGGATAGAATCCTTAGCTAGGAGTTATGGGGAGCTAAATTTAATATATTTTAGTTCATTTTTATATTTTAAAGGTTTAATTGTTCAATTCATAATGGTTAGTAGCCATTTAGGAGAGAAATAGAGATTTTATGGTTTAAAAACTTAAATAATCCCTTAAAGTAGTTGGAAGAGGTTGGGGAAGTTATTTTTTGATTCCTACTTATAATCAGGACTCCCTTGTATGCGCAAGGAGGCCTGGAGTGTACAAACTGTTGGAATTACAATAGGAAAGGGTTAAAAAAAATTTTTTTTGGGGAGGGGTCATGAATCAGTGCTTTAAAATTTGACCCATAAAATATTCACCAGACATCCATCTCATACATTCAACAAATAAATGGAAATACCATATAAAAATATACATCTAAACCATGTTAACAAGTAAGAATTCACATATATATGACACTAGATATGATTACCCATAAACCAATGAGAAGGTAAAACTATGGTGGGGATGACACCCAAAAATCTTCTATACTATAGTAATAAAGTGTATCTAATGAAGGTTACAATTTTTGATCATGAACCATGATCTACCCTTTGAAAGGTCTACCCTATTAAAGGATTTCAATCCCTTATTAAAAGTATGCCTTGTTAAAGGACTTCAACTCACAATTACGTAAGCACCTTGTCAGAGGATTTCAATATAGCATGTTAGGACTACTCTATTAAGAGATTTAACTAATTCACTTATTAGAATGTCTCAGCATTGATCCTATGATTAGAACTCTTATGCTTGATGATAAATCACCTCTGTCCTATTGTGCACTTGATCCTTCTCAATAATATGTCTCTCTATTGTTCACTATTTCCTTCCTTAGTTCTCCTTTAACTGATTATTATACACCATGAATAATATCTTGGACACCATGAATATGCTAGTTTGTGCATGCAAAACTCTCTTTTATCATTCATGCATTCTCATTTCATACTATATTAAAAATGTAGGGTTTGTCTTCCTTAAGAAGACCCATGTTACTTAGGGTTAGGTATGAATCAACGGCTATGATTCACCCATATTGCCACTTAAACCTTCCCTTTACCAATTTGGATGCATGTAATTCATAGGGATTCCAATCATAATTCAATTTGTAAGTTGGCTAAAAAATGGTTTACATAGTAGTTTGTGCCAATACAAACAACTATGACAAAACTATGTTAGTAGGCATCTAATATCCCTAGTGCTCAACACATACTGACTTCAATATTGTAACTCATCATTTGAATGACTCAATATGCACTTCTTGCTCTATTCCTAAATCACTTGGCACATACTATCTGCTCAATATTTGATTGACTCAACACTCACTGTTGACTCGACATGCTCTAACTTATACGTGTTATGCTCGGCATATGCTACTTGTTTGGCATGAACCAAGTAAATGATTTAAGTGTATAAACACTCAATTGTCAAAACCAATATAAGATTGTAACAATCTCCCCCTTTGACATGAGTGTCAAAAAAACTTGATTATACATTAATACTCTTATTCATATAAGCATAACATAAACTCTTATGCAACTTCTTATATAAAATTAAAAAATATCAAAATTTTGCAACATGATTTATAGCTAAAAATCTCATAACTCCCCTAAGTTGTTTTATCTATTTTGTTCTCAAAATCTTACTCCTGATAAGTAGATTTGCCTCAACTGATACTCTTTCACTAGCTTGCTAATCTCTCCCTGTACTCTTACTCTCCCATGCTTGCTCCCCCATGCTCTTGCTCCCCATTTTTGACACTGATGTCAATGGACCTTATACACTAATAGTATGTTTTTCCAAAAAATATTTATGGATGTCAAGAATAATCTTAAGAGCAACATCCCAATTGTTACAAGCTACCTCCAAAGACTTGATTTTGGTGACCATCTTGGTGTCAAGGTGCACTAGGCCATCTAATGTAGAAATATTGTGGTCTTTCTTCATAAGAGTTTCTACATAGCCTAACTCCTTGTGTAGAATCTCCATGTGAGGAGTCAATTTAGTCTATTTGCTTATCAGTTTAGCCCTTATGTTGGCTTCATCTATAGATAGTGCTACTAATTTACTCTAGGTTTGTAATAAGGTTATGAAGTATTTCTCACATTGAGATGGAGTCATGGGAAATTTTGCACCTAATGAATTCATTTGACTTTCCAAGCTTAGGATGTGATTCTTTGTTTCTTGAGTGAAGAGTGTAGGATTACACAGTTTGGTATATAGAGAGAAAAATATTCTCTAATATCTTCTTTACACTGTCTATCTTAGTTGCCAAATCAACTTTTTAAAGTGCTATTGCATTGAATATCTTCTCACTTACTTAACTTTGAAATTTATTCTAAGACCATTCTAATAATTTTCCATTAGTATCCAAGTCTATATCACTTACTCTTTCCACTATGCTAGTTAATTTTCAATTATTAGCTCTGTTTCATCTAGAGTAGGAAAACTAAATGCATCTAAGAAGATTTCTTTCATATCAAGAAAAGATTGCTTTTTCCTATGCTCCCTTTCAAGTAGTTCTTGATTTTTCTTTCTTGCTAGGGCTTCTTGAAGTATACCCATTTGCTTAATTTTTATTGCTACAAGATCAAACTTGGGCAATATAACTTCTTCATCTTGGCTAAAATCTACATAGGTTATCATATCTTCTACCTTGGATGATCTTGAACTTAGCAATGAGAATCAGAATGGTGTTGCATCTGTGCTTAGCCTTTGAAGAGTTTGACTAGAAGGAGTGCCAGATTATAGTAAAGTTACCAGTGCTAGAATTATTGCTAGGTCCTTCAGCTTTGGTGTCAAAATAGTCTCTTTAGGTTTGTTTGTTTTTACCTTATTGATTTGAATTGCACCTTGAGCTTGTGCTAGAGGTGTAGGTGAATCTACCTAAACTATTTGACTTTATATCTCATTAGTGAATTTAGTTTCCACTTTATCCTCTCCAATTGTTGCAACCTTTTCTTTTACAACTTTGATACATTTTTTGAGACTAGAGTGCCAACTGTGTGTGTACTGATAGTCCATTTTTTTATCTCCTTCCTCTCATATTCAACCAAGGGTTGTGAAGGTTTTAGACTAGTGATTTGAGGAGTGACTGTAGGTAGTTATTGTGTTTTCACTTCCTCCTTTGTAGTTATAGTCATTGCTTTGTGAATTTCATCTACACTCACCAATACAAGATTGTCACATAATTTGGTCTATAGTGTATATTTTCAAGTATCTTTTTCAAGTCTTCCTCTATTAGGGGATTGATGTTCTAAGCAGTAAGATTAGAAAAATCATTTATTGTAATATTTTTAGTACTTACATTTATTATCTATAGAGGGATAACACTTGACATTTGTGTATCTTGTATACTATATTCTTGTTGTTGCTCTTCCTCAACTTTTCCCTAATACTTTATGTTCATATAAATTCCTCCCTCAACTTTTTCTTCTTTATTGTCATCATCTTCATCATCTTTGATGTCAATAGGTTCTTTTTCACCTTCTTTTTTCTATGGGAAGCCCATATGTCATTTTCCACATATTTTCTATAATATGTTGAATGCCCTATACTTAGGAACAAATCTAACAACATATTTCTTTATGGATTTTGATATTTGTACATTGCTATGTTCTGGCATAACTCAAGAAAGGCCTATCTCTCTAATAGCCTCCCTATATCTAAATAATAATGCCATTTTTACTCAACTCTTTCATATAGGCTTTTAGGTGTGGAGTTGCCAATCTCTAGAGGAGCCTTCTCAAAAGTAGCCACCATGGCATATATTGCATCCTCCACTTGATTCTTCCAACTTTTCCAAGAGTTTCAAAGTCAATGTGGGAGAAACCTAATAAATCAACATTTTTTCTAACATTCTCACATAAGTTATCTAGATTTGAAGATAGATTATGACTCACCACTTTGAATTGGTTGTTGTTATCAAATTTAATCCCTTCCTCATCAGATTCAGCTTGAGCAACATATTTTCTTTTGAGTCTTTTCAATGCTCCACTTTCCTACTTTATAGGCTTGTCTTTCTCTTTATCCTTTTGTGCAATGAAATGTGTACTAGTCATTGTGGTAGGTTCTATACGTTTGGGTTGGCTTGGTTTAGCAACCTTCTTAGGTCTTGTCTTTGCTTGTGCCATGGTCTTTGCCTTCTTCTAATTAGTAGGAATAGGTGCTTCCTTAGTTTCTTCTTCCTCTTGTTGATCCTCACCCTATCCTTGTGTCAATCCAAGTGGTGCTCAAATCTTAGTGTCTTCTTCCTCTTCATCCTCTTCCTCTTTTTCTTCCTCCTTGACACCTTCAACAAATTTTTCTTTTACTTTCTTTACTGTTTTATTCTTCTTTCTAATGACAGAGGCAGACTTCAAATCCATAGTAATATTTGATTTGGCCAAATCCTAGTTACCAAAGGCTTGGGCTTTTTTGTCCACTTCTTCTACAAGTAATGAGGTGACTACTATAGAGGCCTCATCAACATTAATCTCATAGCCTAATGGCCTTAGCCATCTCACTCTAGGAATTTCTACCTAAACAAATGTGTGATCACTATCAACTAGGAAACAAATATCATCATAATGTTTTTCCACTAATGACACTATAATCCTTAATCTCTTCTTCATGGATTGTTTGAAATCCTCAAAATAACTTGTCACTACTAACTCAAAATTTTCACCTAACTATTCAATGAATTCTCATATTTGAACTACAACAAACCTATTTGTCTTTCATGTAATAGTACAAAATGTAGGAAATGTGTTTTGTACATAAAAGAAGATACATACCAAAATAGATCCAAATTTATACTGAGCACTCTTTAAGTTCCTTATTGCTCCTATGTTTTCAATTAATTTTTGTAGTTGTAGCTTAGCAAGATCATATGTATGATCCTTATTTACAATCTTGTAGCCCATATGTACTGCAATGCAGGGTACACTTTTCAATCTACCTGATTCATAAAACTTATGTGCAATTAAACTTATTGGGAAAAGCTATTAGAGGATCTATGATTGTGTCCATGGTCATTCCTCTATTGTTCAACATAACCCCTATGTTCTTTTCAATAACTTATTTCAACTCACTTCTCATAATCTTTGGCCGATCTAGGGTTGGATACCATGTTAACCTATTAATTATTCTCTTTGTTATTTTGATTGGTCAATTATCATACCATACTAAGCTATCATGAATTCTACTCAAAACAATCTTGATCTACTCATTTTTCAAAATGCTAGGGAAATCTAGGGCACGAGTTAACCCTTTCTTTTCTACAATTTTTAATTTTTCCCTCAACCCACCATTTCCACATAGTTTTCCATATGATTCTCTAATTTTCATGTTAGCAATACTACCAATCTTATAATAATAACACTTTCTGGCATCTTGAATCATTAAACCTTGTGGTGGTATCATAGATAATGCACCAGAGGGATCTTGTTTGTATGCTATTTCTAGAATCACCTTGAAAATAGGCTATTTTATCTCATTACTAACCAACTCAAAATTTAAATCCTCTTTTCCCTCTACATCCTTTTGTTTTGAAGAACAAGATGCCATTTTATAAATCTATGGTTTACAAAATTTGAAATAGTGTAGCTTGGCACACGATGAATACCTGGTCAATCTTGATGAAATGATATCAAATAGCTTCTCAAATATCCTAAAATTCTTTGGATGAAATTTATAGATCTACTTTAGATCTTCTTTCTCTCTCATGAATTTGAATGATGTTAAATGAGCAAAAATTGATCAAATAGACCTTTAAAACACAATAATTAATGCTAAGTGCTTACACAGCTACAATCTTGGCATCCATTTGTCTTACCATTCACTCTGTAACCATTACAAGCTTGGTATCAACTAACCAATTTGTTAGCTCGATATCCACTAGCACTTAACTTGGCAACCATAGGAAACTTTACATGCTCGGCAATGACATGAAAGACTTACAAAAATTAAATATTTTTTATTTATTCCTAATAACACCTTGCATCTTTATTCATGCTTATGCAATCATTTTAGAATTAAATCCTTTGGAACTTATGTATGGTATAACTTTTAAATATCTATCCTACATACCTCTTGATTGCTTAGTTTGATGAGGTGTGATCACCTGACCCATTGGGTAAAGTGATCCCTTGTCCACTTGATGTGCTACAATCATCCATTCTCTTCTATGTATTTTTCTTTTTATTTCTAACATTTTTAATATTTTCCTTGCATTTGTCTTTATTGAAATCACTACTTTGTGTCTTTGACCTTGTTGGACAATATCAGCTAGTGTGACTAATCTATAAAATGCTAAAACATGTGGTTTAACTCAACCACCTTTTGTAGCCACTCCAAAAGTGTGTTCTAATATAGTTCTTAGGAATATGCCCATACTCTTGAGAGTAGTGATGTAACTATACCTTGTATTATAGTCCCAATTATAAAAGTTGACATTGTTCTTTACCATTTTTTCTTGTTTGATGACCATATTGGGTTGGATTTGCACTCAAAAGCTCTATGTCCATACTTCTAATAGTTGTAACAATATCCTTCAAACCTTTGAATGTACATGGTCATGGTTATGCATCCATGTGCCTTATGCCCTTGTTTGTTGAACTTATGGTAGTGACCCATGCTCTTCTACTTATCATTCTAATTTATAGTCTTGATTTTGCATACATTGGTAGTATACCCTTTCTTACCACAATTATGACAAGTAGGTTTGGAATTCTTACCTTTCCCACTCATTTCTTTAGCACTTTTGGATGATTCTCCTTCTTAAGTACTTGTGTATCCTAGTCCAAATGTATCATTGTTAGATCTAGGGGATCTTATCAATTGTTTAGAGTACTTGATCGCTTCACTAGGTTTATTGAAATTTTTAGAAAAATCCTTTTCTATTTTTAGGTCATTGCTCAATTGTTCATTCTTCAATTTTAGTGTTGTTATCAAAATGTCCTTGGCATTCATCAATTGAACCAAAGTTTCTAAGTGCAAGTTAGCAATCCCAGTTACCTTTGATGATCTTTCTTCAAATCTACTTATCAAAACTCTTTTGTCATCTTCAATAATGGATTGTTCTTCCACTACTTTCTTTTTCTATTCAATCACCTCACATAGTAATATGGCTTATTATTCTTTTTCTAGCTTGAGATTTTTGATTTCTTCAGCTTGGGTTCTATTCTTTTCCATTAGATCTACAATTGTTGCATCAAATTCATTGGAGTCTCCATTTTAGAATAGCTTAGTAGTGTCCATCTCTTTGTAATGTGTGTCATTCTCCTCAATGGTGATTTCCTTCCTTCTATGATTTCTTTATATCATCTTTTGCTTCATTCAACTAATGTAGAATGAGTTGTATTTCAATCCCTTAATTTTCAATGATCTTTCCCAGCTTGTAGACTTCCATTTCCAAGATGTTTCTTCAAAGCTAAAAAGCTTATCTTTTAGAGAACTAACGCTTTCAAACAAATTTTTGGAATTACAATAAGAAAGGTAAATTCCTAAGAGGGATGGCTTTGAGCCATAAAATAATCAGCACACATCCATCTCATACATTCATTAAATAAACTAAAATACTAGATACATAATATACATCTAAAGCATGTAAATAAGTAAGCATTCACACATATATGACACAAGATATGATTACCCAGAAACCCTATAATGAGAAGGAAAAATTGGCGTGGGGATGACACCCACAAATCTTCACTACTCTAGTGATAAAGTGTATGCAATGAAGGTTAAAATGTTTGATCATGAAGAATGATCTACCCTATTAAAGGCTTACAAAGATTGTTAGGTCTTACCCTATTAAAAGTGTGCCTTGTTAAAGGACTTCAACTCATAATTAAGTGAGAACCTTGCTAGAGGATTTCAATACAACCTATTAGGAGTACTCTATTAAGAGATTTAACTCATTCACCTATTAAAATGTTTCAGCATTGATCCTGTGATTAATACTCTTATGCTTGATGATAGATCAGCTCTGTCCTACTATGTAGTTGATTCTTCTTGATCAGATATCTTTATTGTTTACTATTTCCTTATACTATTCTCCTTTAACTAATTATGTAATGAAATTCAAATAATAATACCTTGGTCACCATGAATGTCCTGGTTTGTGCATGCAAAACTCTCTTTTATCATTCATCCATTCCCATTTCATACTATATTAAATATTTAGGGTTTTTCTTCCTTAAGAAGACCTAGGTCTTTTAGGGTTAGATATGAATCAATGGATGTGATTCACCCATAATTCCACTTAAACCTTCCCTTTACCTATTTGGGTGCATTTAATGCATAGGAATTTTAACTTAAGATTATCCTTATCACCAAAATATCATAATTGAATCTATAAGTAGGCTTAAAAATGATATACATAGTAGTTTGTGTAAATAAAAATAACTATGAAAAAAGTGTGTTACTAGGAATCTAAAGTCCATAGTTCTCAGCACATACTAACTTCAATATCGTCACTCAGCATCTGAATGACTCGACATGCACTACCTGCTCATTTCCTAGATCACTCAGCACATACTATCTGCTTAACATTTGAGTGACTCAGCACATGAGTGACTTGAAACTCATTTTTGACTTAGCATGCTCTAACATATACATGTTGTACTTAGCATAGGATACTTTTTTGGCATGAGCTAAGTAAATGACTAAGTGTATAGACACTCACTAGTCAAAACCAATCTAAGATTGTAACACAAACAACACCAAGAATCAATGAAATACATGTTTTGATCAGCAAGTCCAATGTTCTTGGCATTGATACTTCTTGTTTTGATTTGATATATTACATAGAATAGTGTCAAAAATTTTAGTAGTGTATTTGAAGGATTTGTTACATGTTTTAAAGGGTTTGAGAGTCATTTTACATGACTGTACTTGAGCTTATAGTGGATTATACTGATTTTCTAAGTTTCCTTTCTTTGGTTTGAAGTTTTGTTGGAACTAACAACCATTACATTGACTCAAAGGCCTAAAATCCATGGAATGATGTATATTGGCCATGTACTATATGAATATAATTCATAACTTGCAACAAATTGACTGAGACATGTGTAGCAAAAAGAGTTTGAGCTGAATAAAATAGTTATTTTTTGGTTGGAATAGTCTTATATGGTGTAGTGAATGGTGAATGAATCACAAAATGATCCAAGAAAGGCTTGGAAGAGTAAAATTAGAGAAACCCTCAAAAAAAACATTTGAAGCAACCAAATTGGGGCTTTTGTTGTTCCAATTGTTTTTGGTCCAATTCCTCTTAGGATTAGAGATTTTGTGTAATTTGATGAAACTTTCCAAGAGGTGAGACATTTGGGATATGTTTGATTGGTACTTGGTTTGTAAAATCAAAAAGTTTTTAGTGTGTTTATAGGGGTACAAGATGAGTACTATCATTTGGTCCAAAAAACTAGTACTTGAATTTGAAATATGTTATTAAATGACCAAATGGATATTGAAATATGAATTTAGTTCTTCTAGTATGTCAGGAAAGTTGGGTGTCTAAAGACCAAAATCATCATTACAAGGGTAATTGTTGATTTCTAGGCTTCTAGGCCAATTTAGAGTCTTTTTGTCATTGTGAGTAAGAGATAGGTCAAGAAACATTTAAATAACTTTAATCTATCCTCATATACCTCAAATACATCAAATCTATCATTGGTTTGGAGGAAGAGTAACTTTGATTTGGTTGAGTCTTTTAAAGCTATTTGAGCACTTTTGGGACTAGTGCGTTTGTAATTAAAATTTGTGAATTTCATCTTGTGTGAAAGGTCCATCACCCTTATCTCGGCATCAATCAACCCCTCAGCACAAACTCCATGATTTGCATGTCTGTAGTTCTGCACATGGCCACCATTCCCACCTATCCAAGGTGCACATGTGTACTAGTACAAAACTACACACAGCCATTTCCAAGGCAAAATAAAGTCAATAGTGCACTTGCCAAGTTGTACTATGTGTGCTAAGGTACAAAACTTTCCATTAGGGTTTTTTTTCATAAACAATACCAATTTGACTTGTTTTGACCCATTTTGTCATCAACCAAGGTCTTAATTCAGTCTCATTTTTTTCTTCCAACATAAGATGACTAATTTTTTCTTTTGTTGTGTAGATAAAATGACATCATCATCATTTACATGGAAAAGAAAATGACACCCAAACTAGTTGCATTCAAACACCAAGGAGCACCTAAGAAATCTAGATTCTAACATGGACATGTAGAGATTTGAGATATAGAGCTTGGTCACATTGATTGGAATGTCTTTCTAACAATATGCAGCAAACCAAAGGAGAGGTCAACAATGATATCTACATTGATCCAGAGTGGGTTGGTAAAATGCTACTTCATGCTTACTATAAGTTCAATCTTCTGAACTGACTATGACATTGGTAGAACATTACGTGATAAAGGAAAAGGTCACGAATAGTATCACAAGAGAGATAGTCCTAGACCTCTAACCTCACAACATAGAGAGGGTGTTCCACCTTCTACGAGTACACCAATACCTCTAGATATCTTATGATCAAGCGGATGGGTCATACAAAGAAAATGATAGAGGCAAAAGAATTGGTCCAAACTTGATTCTTGATTTATAGGACACATCTGGCTTGTAGAGTGGCCAAAGTAGACATGATCCGAGGTTACATGAAATATGAAATTGGAGACTTGATTGTCTTCCTTAGTAGAGTAATGGGTCTCCATACAATAGGTAACCTATAAATGTGGATGGTTTACTTCATTAAGACCATCAGAGCTATAAAGATGTCTCTTGATTGGGTCACTACCCTTAGTGACAACATGGATGAAGAGTTAGTCATGGTCAAGATAGAGCCTCATTTATACATGACATTGAAAATTATGTACCTATTAGCAACTATAACTACTAACTACCAAGAGTTATATAGGAAATAAAGCATACAAGATGCAAAAACTTGGCCCTATGTGGTTTACACACAATTGGTGAAGAAATAGCTCCTACTTCAAAGAGTGGAATATAGGGTAGTTAATGATGGATTAATTTTTTCCATCATCAGGTTTATTGAAAGAGATTATGCTAAAAGAATATTAGTAGAAGCAATAGCAAGAATAAATGAAGTAGGATCCAACAACATTTAGTCCAGGATATTCACATATCACCAAGTAGTTTGTACTCTTTTGTGCCCCAAAAGTCTCCAAAGGTAACTTTAAATAGGTTGATACTTTTGGAGATATGTCACCTGCCCACTTCTACATCTAACAAAGTGAGGAAATAACACAAGTAGACCTCATTTTGGAAAATCACTATTAGGGCATTAGAGATGAAGAAAA
Source organism: Cupressus sempervirens (assembly GCA_028749045.1). NCBI lineage: Eukaryota > Viridiplantae > Streptophyta > Pinopsida > Cupressales > Cupressaceae > Cupressus > Cupressus sempervirens. The sequence continues at coordinate 636,094,545 of CM053790.1, read as the reverse complement.
AATAGGATATTTCTACCTTTGATTCAAAATGAGATCATTTTCCATTGGAAGAATATAACTCTCCTTACCCATATTTTGACAATATTGGGATGGACCAACATCTTATGTGAAAAGAATTTCTCCACGAGGAATCCCTTGAAGATCATTGGATGAATACTATAGATGACTATGATGTCTACATAAGTGACTATTGTAGGATTAGTCTACATCTGGTAGAAAATGTGCTCAAAATGGAAATTCCCCTATAGGTCATTGATAAGAATGTCCTAGAGGTAATTGATCATTTCTATAACATAGTAAAATAAAATATGACAAGATAATTATAAACATAGAAATAGGGCATCATGAGAATTATGAAAAAGAATATTGGGTTAGAGATGTAGGCAAGCTGAAAAGGGAATGGACTAAGTCATTTTAGGTGGGTCTAGTTCCCCAGGACATACCCTCACAAGTTATGGCCAAGCCTCAAAAAGGTAAAGGTGCTAAGGTCAGCATACCAATCTATACCACTAAATAACAAGTGAGGCCAAAATGGTTGATCAACATGAGTGGGAGGTTGACTATTTTGAGGGGGAAAATAAAAGAGGAAAAGGGAAGCCCTGAGGGAAAGGAAACCAATAGGACAAGCCCAACAAACTAAGATAGAACAAGAGAAATAAAAATTTGAGCTAGAGCCATCAATATAAGCCTAGAGAAAGATCAACCAGAGAAATACTAGGAGGAAGCTCTAGAGGAACAAGGGGTTCTACTATCAATAACTTTAGAAGAATAAGCATCACCTTTAGTTCCAAAGAGAGAAATAAAAGAAAGGACCTATGGTGGGTGTTCAAAGAAGGAGATTGAAAAAGAAAAGTAATCCCTACCCACAAGTTTTAGACACCATCCTTGAAGTGAAGGATGCGGAATGAGGGAAATAGATAGAATTTTTTTCCTTAAGTTAGAGAACCATCCTAGCCAAAGAATTAGAGGAAGAGAGAAAGAGAAGCTCTACCTAAAAACCTCCATCTATTTCAATATAGCCTATTCAAGTAGAAACTTTAGAGGATGAACAATAGAAGTAGATAGAGAGATAGAGGGTGAGGGAAAAGATGGTTTTACCTCTCAAACTTTGATTTGATACTAGTGGTAATTGAGATGGTGGGTGAGTAGATAAGAGATACTCCCATAAACAAGCCATTAGGAGAGAATTGGAATCAATTTCCTCCTCTACATCAAGAACCTCTGGGTATTCCACCACCACCACCATAATATATGACCACCATTGTGGATAAAGGGTCAGTAACTCCACATCCTTTGGTAATAAAAGTTGAACTAGAAAATCAAGAAGCCAAGAAGGTAGAATACAAACAACTTGATGTTGATGAAGTATCTGAATAGGGGAAATTATTAGAAGAAAATCAACAAACTCTCTTAGCTATAGAGACTAGATCATTATACTAGCAAAGCACTAAAACTCCTTTCCAATATCTTCCTTGAGACGAGTGTTGGAAATATTTATAATAAATGAAAAGGGGGTGAATTAGTTATCCAAGAACTAAATGTATAGATACAAATTTTTAGCACTTAATAGATTTATATGCATAAAACTATATCATGCACACATCCATTAAAACAACCAATATCTTAACTTAGTAGGTCATTGTCCTAGGTCAAAATAACTTTGAAAAAATGTAGGCATGAGATTCCAAAAACTCATTCACATAATTTGACACAAGGATGTTACATGGAAACCCAATTTGGGAAAAACCACTAGTATCATGGTACCAATTTTCACTCTTCTAAAGTGATGCCTTGTTAAAGGCCAGCCCTATTAAAGGCTACAATGTAAACTATAAAATGTGACCTTCTTAGGGGATTTCAATTAGCTTATTGGTAGTGAGCCTTGTTAGATGACTTTAGAACATTCCATTAGAATGTCACCTAGTTAAAGGATTTACAAATGAGTGTTAGGTCAACCTTAATCCGAAGGATTCATCTAGACTGATTTAGTTGTTATATAGTAACAATAGAACCTAATTTGATAATAAATCATAACTCACTTGTAGATTATAGGTCTCTAGTTCAGTCCTCCATTCTACTTGGCATTCATACTCTTCATCTCTAACAACTTGTTCACCCTTTAAGAATTTATCCTCCTAAACCTTCTTTCATTGTGTTCTAATTGCAGACTCTTCTATTTGGCCACCATATGGAGCAACAGCCAAGACTCCTTTTCTTCCTTATTTTCTCACACATGATAATCATTTCTTTTGGCCTGCTATCTCTATATATAGAGAATTTATGTCTTTTTTGTTTAACCACAATCATCCATTTTAGGGTTAGTCTAGATTCATTGAATCCTCTCTATTTTCATTTAGTCCCTTCCAGAAAATTATTCTACAACCCACTTTGAATTCACCTCAAAATGGTTTATCTTGAATTTTGTGCCGTTGACTCATCATACTTATCTTCCACATGCTTTAAATAATTCAAGAAGTCAATTTTATCAATTCAAACTCATTGAATCTTTGATTTAACTCATTTTTTTGTCACTCAACATCTACACTATTCACTTGGCAATAATATCTTTCTAATGCTCAAACAACACTGGATTACTCAACATCAACTAAGTCTTCCTTTCCTGGTCACAACTATTATTGACCTTATGCTCAATACTTGCTCAATTTTACTATCACTCAACACATTAAAAGTTTACTAATGGCTAGCACCAACTATATTTTCTGACACTTGATACATAGAAAATTCTTCTCAAGATTAACTAAGTTTTACTCGACTTACACTATTTTCTTGTCCAAGTTTGACAGACACGTTTTAGGAAAACACATCTTGTAAGATTAGCTTAAGTAAATATTTACTTTAGCCATAAGTTGATCAAGAATACATCATACTATCCATGTCTTGGTCTTAGTGCTCCTTTTATAAACTAAATAACTCAACCTTTCTCCATGTACTCTTGTTATGCTATCTCTTCAAATCATTTTCATCAATAAAAATAAATCATATAATTCAGACCAAAAAGTAGCTATCTTACCAACAAGTAGTAAATTTGACATCACTAACAATCTCCCTCTTTGGCATTAATGGAAAAAAAATACCAATAAAAATGCCAAAAGGAAATTTAATACCATTGAAACCATCCCTCTATCAGTATGTGTCCTTCCTCTATGTACGATGATGCAAACTTTGTCAATCTCCTTCAACATATCTCTCCCTCTTAGTTCTACCAACATATTCTCCTTCTTAAGATGTTTTAGTCTATACCTCCCTCTATTTTTCTTTTCCTTATATATCCTTACTTGGTATCTCCCTCTTTTTCTTCCATGTAGATCTCCATGTTTATCTCTCATCTCTTAATTATTTCTCCCTCTTTGACAACAATGCCAAAGACTTATCATCTCATTATGTAAATATCATCACTTTCTAGTTCTCCCTCTATCATCTTGCATGTTATTGTAAATCATATGTTTTAGCTCCTTGATTACTTTAGGGAGCTCCTAAAGTAAGATACATTGAATCACATTTTAAAATAAGATATTCAACTCTGTTGATGTAAGGCACTACTATTTCTTCTTATGTAGCTTTGAATAGGGGTATCACCCCAAGTATACCTTTAAGATATTCATGTGTATTCCTAGGTAAAGACTTTGTGAATATATAAAATGTCTATTCTTTTGTATTCATATATTCCATTATCACTTCTTTGTCTTGAACCAGCTCTCTCATTCAATGATACTTGATTGCAATGGTCTTTGTCTTTGTATGCAATTTAGGGTTCTTAGATATGTTAATAATACTTTTATTTTCATAGTAGAGTATGCTAGATTTGGTAATTTCCTCCTTCATTTCTTTGAGTAACTATTTGATCCATACCATATTTGTACAATTCAATATACCAATAGTAGATTGTGATATACAATTTTTTTTCTTACTAGTCCATGAGACTAATATTTTTCCTAAGAAAAATGTTTCACCACTTATACTTTTTATGTCATCAATATTTCAAACTCAATTAGCATATATATAGGCTCTTGATTCAAACTTATCATTCTTCTTATAGTATAGACCATAGTCTTCTATTCCTTTCAGGTATTTGATAATCCTTTTAACAACCATTAAATGATTTTCCATTGGATTTGCAAAGAATCTTATAAAAATCCCAAAAACTAATGCAATGTTAGGTTTTCTATGAACTACATATTGCAATTTTCCAATCATAAACCTATACAATATTCGATTTACTTTACTAGAATCATCAATCTTGGATAGTTTGTGTCCTGCCACCATAGGAGTACTAATAAGTTTTGAGTCCTCCACACCAAATTTTTTGAATATTTTCTTCACATACTTGGATTGAGTGATGTAAATACCATATTATTTCATCTGATATACTTGCAATACAAAAATGAATTTATCTCTCCATACATAGACATTACAAACTCTTTCTTCACTTCATTTGCAAATGTCTTACACAATGCATTTTTTCCTTAAAATATGATATCATCAACAAATATTTCAGCTAGTAAAATTCTTTTACCTCCTCTATCTTCAAGTAAAAATTATTTTTATCATCAGTCTTCTCAAAACCAATCTTCAAAAGATAGTTGTGAAGCCTCTCATACCATACTCTTGGATTTTTCTTCAAACCATATAAAGCTTTGTGTGATCTACATACCATGTTCTTCTTGTTTCGATCAACAAATCCTTGTATTGTTCAATGTAAATCACCTCTTTTAGTATACCATTCAAAATTTTTGATTTGATAGCCATTTGATAAAATTATTATATGAAGAGTAAGAAAGAAGAGTTCTTACTCTTTCCAATATTGCAACCAGGGAAAATTCCTTGTGAATTCACCATTCTCATTTAGTTTATTTCTGCATATCTTGTTGGTTCCAATTAGATTCTTTATCTCTCATCTTGATACTAGAGGCCATTTTTTTTCTTCTAAATCTAATCAATCTATTCTTTCAAGGCTTTAGGGTATGTGCAAGATCATCGTGTGCCAAAAAGTGGCAATCTAAAAAATCTGTAGTTCTGAAATATTTCAATCCATTTCAAAATCTATTCCAATATTTTTCCCACCCACCCTGATACTAAATGAAAACAATTAATATCTTTATAAGATCTACAATATAGGTTTCATATCAAAGTGTGTTGTTGGCCTATTTTTATGTGATTTTTACTTCAAACATGTACTTGACGACCTTTTTTAACCAAAATTTGATAAAATGAAAAGAGTTTCTTAGGAATGTTCTTATCCTTCCATGAATGTAAGGTTTGTCAAATTATGAGTTTAGTAAGTAATTATTACTTATTTTCTAATGGAGTTACATATAAAGTGTTGACTGACACACTACTTGAAAAATAACCATAACTTTCAAATGGTACAACATTTTTTAAATCCAAAAGATATATCACATTCTATGTTTCTTCTACTGTAAGGAAAAAAAATGAAATTTTGAATTTTGAATAGTTTTTAATTAGTTAAGGTGGTTAGACACGAGAGTTTTTTTATTCCAAAAATACTAAAGTCAAAAATTAATTATTAATTATTTATTTAGAATTAAAATGCCCAAAAATATGTGTCACATCCAGACATGAGTCTACTACTTATATCTAGAATATTATTTAAAAATATTATCATTTGATTTTGATTAAGGTGGTCAGACATATGACCAATCAAATTTTTTTTTTGAGATAAATCCTAGTAGTTTAGAAATTAGATTCAATTTCCTAGAGATTATTTTCTCTCAAATTTTTGATACAATGTTAATAACAACTAGAAAATTGCACATGAAGTTAACATAACCCTGATTTTCTAATTTTTTATTGCCACTTAAGAGCATAGTTTGATTGACCATGATCCTGCACATACCCTTTACTTGTCATGATTTTTTAATGCATCCTTCACTAACTTAGGCTCATGCATTCTTAAAAAACATGTATCACTTTTCAACCTATTTTTTTTTATTGGTCTTGCATCTTTGTCTCCATTGATTGTTTTAGGAGGGTGATGTCTTATAAAATACTTTGACAATCTTAGATCTACTCTAATTTGTATAATGGGTTTATCAACTTCATATTCATTGTGCACTACTCTATCAGGCAACTTGACATTTCTTTCATGTACATTGATCTCAATATTACAATGTATCTCAACTTCTAACTGCAACTCGGTTCCTAAATGAAACTTGTTTCTTGAATACAACTCGACATTCATTTTATTTGACTCTATAGTTAATGACACTTACCACTATTTATTTACAACTTGGTTCTCAGCTTCATCATTTTTCATGTCTTCATATTAGTACACAAAGTGTTTGTAGTCTTTAGGTTCCTTCTTAGCTTCAACTTCATGTACCTCTGTATATTCATCAAACTTTACATTTTGACATTCCACAATTTTGTTAGTGTTAACATTTAAACACTTATAAGCTTTACTTGTTGTGGAATAGTCTAAAAATATACCTTCTTTACTTTTAGCATTAAATTTTCCATTTCTATTCTCCTTAAGAATGTTACACTTTTTTCCAAATGCCTTAAAATATTTTACATTATGTGAGTATCGATACCATAGTTCAAAAGGTTTGGAATTTGTACCTTTATTGAATTGTACATGATTCAAGATATAAATAGCTATACTAATAGCTTCTCTTCAGTATCTCAAAGTAACATTCTTCTCCATCATCAGTGTTCTAGCATAGTCAATTACAGATCTCTTCCTCCTTTTAGAAATCCCATTTTTTGGAGGGGTCCTAGGTGCAAAAGTATGTCTCTTGATTCCTCTACCATAATAGAATATCTCAAACTCATTTGATGTAAATTCTCCACCTCTATCAAATCTTAGACATTTCAAGCTCTTGCCACTTTCCTTTTCAAATCTTGATAGATACCACTTAAACATTTGAAAAGCATCAGAGTTTTGTTTCAAAAACGTAAGTGTCATCATGCTAGAATAATCATCAACAAATAGGATAATTTAATTGTCACCTTTGTATCTTTGCACATTAATTGGTCCGCATAAATTAGTATGAGATAATTCCATAATTTATTTTGAGGACTAATCTTACTTTTGAAACTATATTTTACCATTTTTTCTAACTAACATCATTTGCAAATCACATGAATAGGTCTCTTTAGTTTTTGCAAAACTCTTACTCTTTTCATCTTACTGATACTGACCAAATTATCAAAATTTACAAGACAATATATTTTATGCCATAGCTAGACATCATCAAATTGTACAACAAGACAAGTAGGATCATTCATGTCAAGATAAAACATATTACCTCTAGTCTGATCATCAACATCATAGTTTATAGCCATTTTGTTTCCAACTTCAACCTTACATCTTGAACTATTCAATTGTGACACACACAATAGATTATAGTTAAGTCCTTCTCCATAATAACCATTATCACACAAGATCTTATCTGTTAGTTTTATTGATTTTTTTCCTTTTATCACACATTGTGCATCATTTCCATTCATGCAATTAGAGCAACCACTATCAATGATCCATCTATCACTCTTGTTCACATAAGATACCAATACAGTTGCCTCATCTTCATTAGTACTATCCTTAATCAGAACATAGACAACTTCATCATCAGCATCATCTCATTCTTCATTTCATTTCTCTTCAAAAATTTAGGAACCCTTCTTTTCTTTTTCTTTATAATGTTTTTTGTTTTCATCTCTTTTAGTTTTATATTTGTCTCCAATTATATTGTTCTTCTTCTCTAGACACCTTATAACAATATGATCAACCTCATTACAATTGAAACATATGATACATAATTTATCTTTGTATTTCCCTTTTCCTCTTTGAAATATCTTATCTATCCATGCTTTGAGCTCTTCTACATCTTCATCATCTTTGTCACTATCACTAGAAACATGTTTGACCACTTTCTTCTTCTTATCTTGAGGTTCTTTTAGTGTCAGCTTAGCTTTCAAAGAAGATTCAATATTCTTAGTTTTGAAATTATCAAAATTAGAAATTTTAAAAGTAGTGAGTCTACCCATTAGTCCTTCAAGGGTTAAATTACTACTAGCAACACAACTTAGTTTTTGTATGGAAGAGACTCTAATAGAATTTTTAGGCAATAGGGTTCTTAATAATTTGCAAATTATAGTCTCATTTTTAGTAGCATCATTTTCTCCTTTGATAGCATTCACAAACTCTTTGATTCTTGTACAATACTGGACTATAGTCTTACCTTCCTGCATTCTCATGTCATTAAACTTTCCTCTGAGACTTTCAACTTTGGCTCTTTGAACATTCTTGTCTCCTTCATAGATATTTTCTATAGCATCCACAACTTCTTACCAATTTTACATCATTTGATGTCATCCAACTTTAAGTAGCTTAGCGAAGATGCAATCTCCAACATTCCTTGATTGTGTTCTTTCTTCTTTTTTAGATCATCAATAGTAGGGGTTATAGTAGCATCAATATTCTTAGTGGTAATGGTACATTGTGCATCGTCTTCAAGTCCTCCTAGATGTAGCCTCATAAAGCTTTTTCATGCAGGAAAGTTTACCTTGTTAAGCTTGGGTACGTCCCTTTTTGACATCTTGTTCTTTTGCTTTTAGTACTTTCAAAATATTTCTTTATAATCCACAATGGCTCTAATACCAATTGTTTGAAATATTTAGAATAACTAAAAGGGGAGTGAATTAGTTATCCAAGGTCCAAATGTAAAGATAAAACATTTTAGTACTTAACATATTTATATCAATAAAGCCATATCATATATGCATCCATTAAAACATCCAATATCTTAACCTAGTAGGTCACTATCCTAGGTCAAAATAATTTTTTAGAAATGTAAGCATGAAATACCACAAACTCATTCACATAATTTGACACAAGGATTTTACATGGAAACTTATTTTGGGAAAAATCACTAGTAACATGCGACCAATATTCCACTAGTATATTGAGGTTTCATTTTTTACTTAAAGTTTTGATGATAGGCCAATTTGGCTTGTCAAATTCATCTTAAAAAGAATATGATCCTGACAATGTCAAAATTTCAATAATCCTTAAGTTTATAGTCAAAATTTTGATGATACTTAAGTTTATCATTATTTTTTTTGATGTTTTCGAGGATATAAACACAAAAAATAAAAGTGAAACTTTGTTTATTCACATGACAAAGTGTGGGTGGAAGGGTTTAGCGGCATGACAAATATTTTTTCAACACCATTCAAGGTAAGGCTTTTCAGTGCTAAGTTGGGAGAATGGTAGGGAAATTAAGTCATTAAATTTTGATTGATTATGCCATAATATGAAAATATATAGATCCAAAATTTATTGGCATTCGAGAATACCATCTCCATCCTCTTCATCTTCTTCAAAATCATCATTGACCACCTCAAATGTCTCCTTCAAAGCTCCCATGAAACATAAACTAAACCTGAATTTCAAAATGACACATCCACTACTCCTACTACCACCTATCATTACTTTTGTGAAGAAGTTTTTAAGCTACATAGTATCCTATAATATAACTATGACAAGCCTTTCTTCCACAAACCTATCATTACTGAAATAAAAATTGGATCTAATATGCCTAGCACAAACATATAAAGGTGATTTTAGAGATCTTGAAGGAATCTAGGAAGGCCCTAAAATTGAATATTTATGAGGTAGTTACGCATTTCACACTTTTGATTTGTAGTATTTTCAATTATTTTTTAAAGTAGTGTTATCATGAATACACTATAGATGTATGATTCTAAGGATATACCCTATTACTAGTTCAAGATGCATTCATGTGTGGATACCAAAATATTGTTAAAAACCAAGATGAGTTCTTAAAAACTTGTTCAACTTAATTTTTTTCTTCTTCATTTTACTCCCTCCATTTCCTCTTTAAAAAATATGTTTCTTCTTTAACTAGGACTCTATTTTATGTTAGATTATCTCCGCTTCATTCAATTTAGAGAATAAAATGGTTCATCTTCTTATGCCATTTGTTTCTCATCCCTAGTCTTTCGGTTATCTAGATCCGAAATTTTTAGAAAGGTATATTATAATCCTTCATATTTTTATTACATGTTTATATTACCTCCTTTGTACCCATATTATATATCTTTGTGAGAACTTTCTATTGACTAGTCTTAAATATTTCTTAGAGGGAAGATATCATCTTAGTTCCCTCCCTTAGCTTCATGCTCTACCCATTCCTTCTTTAGGATGAATTTTCTCTTTATTGGTGACTCTTTTTGGTAGTTTCACAATTAAGAGGACCTCCTCTTTTTCAGTTTTTCCATAATTTTCTTGATTCCTTGATATTCATCTCATGCAATTCCATAATTAGAGTTTGAGAGTACTTGACTATATAAAGTTTATATTTGGAAGGTTGTTTCTTATAGCTAAGGCTTTGAATGTTAAAATGTCCTTATAATTTCTAATCTCTTATATATCCTTATCATCTTGATTTTTAACTTCATAATTGGAAGGCTCACCTTGTACTTCAACTACTTCCTTTCTAACATGTTTTTATTATTTTGGTTATGCATCATATTTCCAATAATATATATCACTAATTTGCATTATAAAATCCCATGTCCTTTGAATTTCATGTAATACACAAAATCATTTGATCCTCCCTTTCTATATTTTGTATCCAAATACCCCCCAAAAAATGAATTTCTATATCTTTAGGGACAAGAGGAATGAAAATGAGATTGAGACAAATTCTTTCATAAATGTCAAATATCCTTTCTTATCTACTTGTATGAAGGGATCTATGTGCTTACCAATCTTTAGGTCAATATATATTCTTCCCAATATTTAGTTGGAGATTATAGAAATAAAACCATATTGGTCTAATCTCTACTTATTGTTTCCAAGGACAAAAATTTGGGAACCATTTTTTCATGAATAGGATAGTTCAATCCATTTGGTACTATCCAAGAGTAATTGCTTCCCATGTATCTTTGTTAGAAGATAACTCAACTAGAAAACTCCAATTGGTAGAGGTTTTAGTAGTAATTTGATTTCCCAATCCTTACTTTACCATTTTAAAATCTTTTTAAATATTTTTCAACTCCCACATCATTTTACAAACATTCAAACATCCTTAGGTTTTGAAAAAAAAAATTTATTTCCTTTCCTTTAAGATAGATACATGTATGTATCTTGGAGGAATTATATGAATACCTTATTTTATTGAAGGAGATTTTTTATTGGAAATATCTACTATTAATTTTCCTTTTCCCTTCAAATTTTTTCTTTTGTGATCTCCACTAGTAGCCACTTTATGTGGATGACCCTTCATTCTCTAGTTTTAATATACATTTTGTTTCCACCCTTGATATATAGGAAAGTGATCATAGGATAAAGTTATAGATGTTGTGATTGATGAAAATATATATTACTGACAAGGTCATTTTTTTATATAATAACTTTTGAATGGAAGTCATTCATGAAAAATGCCTAAGTGTAGAACAAGAACAAGTATATAGTTAGATAATTTTAGTTAGCAAGTACATAATAGTTTTTAGAATTGGCTCAAATTTTTGATACATATAGTAATTATAGTGTATGAATGCTTCAAATATGGTCTTATATGTTAGTGTGTTAATTAGAACATATTTTTGGTGAATAGAGTAAAAATGATAGACTATAGTAGTTGTTCACAATAATTTTGGAGATTAGGCAAATTGACCTATCTAATTTAATTATCTATTTGATTCAATTTCTTGGAATAGTATGAATGATATAGAATATGATAACCCTTGGGTAGAATAGTCTTATATTTCATATTAGAGTTTGTGTTGTAAATTTTGTGAAGAGTTTATGTTACTTGACTATAAAGATTTGTTTTGTATGTGAGCATACATTAGGATCCTATGATTTTTTATTTTTTTTTACATGTATAAGCCTTAATGCTAGATTAGGAGTTGGTTGAGTTTTTTTTCTCTGCTAGGGTTTCTTGCTTCATGTGAACTTTCAATTTTCTTGTGTCTGACTCTTCGTCTGAGCTTTCCTTCTGTAGGTACCACTTGTCAAATTGCATTTACTAAGAGAGCTTTTAGGTTAGGATATAATGGCTCTAGCCAGTAGTGAACTAGTTGTTTTTGGTATTCACATTGCTACTTTGGACTGCCATGGCACTGCCTTAGAACAAACACCCACGCAAGCTTGTCGTAAAGGTCTTTCATGAGGTAATCCTAACATTATCCTTCCTTTGCAAGAATTTGATGCTGCTTGTGACTGGTTAGAGCAAAATACCTTGATAGGATATTTTGTTGGTAGGACTCCTCCTAAAGCTATGTTCCAAGACTGGGTTAACAAATGCCAGACTCCTCATGGAGTCCACCTTGATGCTGTGCAAAACCTTACCAAAGTTTTTTTTTATTTCACTTCACTAACCCCTCACAAGTAGACGTAATCTTTAACAACAAACATTGGTTTGCGTGTTCCTCTCTGCTTGTTTTCTAAAAATGGTCTTAAGACTTCATAATCTCAGATGATAAAAAGCTTAGGGTTCTTGTGTGGGTCGAGTTTCTAGGTCTTTCCTTGCCATGCTAGCTTTTCATTAAGTCCATTGCCAAAGCCCTTGGCAAAGTTATCTCCAAGGAGCCTAAGAAATTTTTTAATGCTCACCCATAGCGATGCGTTTACATCAAAGTTGATCTTTCTAAGGATCTCAAGGATTCTGTGGAAATCCAGATTGGAGCTCAAAACTTATCACAAAAGGTGCTTTACTTGAATCTACCTAATACCTCTTATAGGTGCCATTCCGTGAACACAAGATCAAGGATTGCCCTCTAGCTATGCCTAGGGTCAAGTCCACACCTAAAGAAGCGCCTGCCAAATAGGCTAAAGGGAAAAAGGAAGAATGGGTTACTATTGGGTGCAAGGGCAAGGTTCTCTTGAATCCCTTGTCCCCCAAGAAATCTTATGGAGTGGTCATTGATGTTCCTCCTATTTCTATAGGAGTGTTTGCACCAGCTATTGTGGGCACACAAGTGGCTTCTACAGTACCTATTTTAGGGGTTTTGCAAGTTCCAAACCTTGCTAGTATATAGGGGATTAAGGAGATCGCTAGGGTTTTTGCCTTGGCTGGGGTTCATTCTCCTCTTGTAGTTTCTTCCATTGTACCATCAGTGACAAGGTGCTCTTGCAATCCTCTTGGATGTGTAGAGATACCAGAAGTGAAACGTCAAGCTGTAAGGTCAAAGGATTTCCTGTCTAACTTCCACCCGATTTCTACCTTCTTAGAGAATAACTACTCCTCTCTTGAGGATGGGGATGATATGGAAGAGTTCTCATGAAATTCCTCTTCTAGACTATTCAAGGCCTTACAAACCTCCTCAAAAAATTCTATGTCTAGGACACCTGTCATATACTTGGTAATTTAGATTTTCTCTACCTAGAAGAAGTTAAGATTTTTGGTTTCATGCTTTCTGCTACATGTCACATCATTTGGTAGGATGGGATTATGTTTTCCTCTTAGCATGAACCTGGTCGAGTGGTGTAGCTACTCTCCTATCACCTCACCTTCATTCAACTATTATTCTGCACGGTTCTGACCCCACACAAAAAATTATTTGGCTTTGTCTTTCCATTCATAATCATTCTTTTGGAGTCATTAATGTTTATGCCTCCAATGATGCTATGGAAAGGTCCTAGTTGTGGGTTTGGCTAGCTAAAAACTTGCATCCTACTACTTGGTTCATGTGTGGAGACTTCAATATGGTTGAAGTGGCATCTGACAAAGATGGCATTCTGCCCCTTTAGTGGACAGTCGGGGAAAGAGAAGCCTAGTACTACATGCAAAATAATTTGGGCCTTTTTTATCCCAATACAAATTGCCACCAGGGTAGTGGGGTCTGGCACACTTGGTCCAACTTTTGAGTTGGCTCTAACCACATTTTAAAATGTCTCAATCATGTTATGATCTTTTTGCAATATTTTTTCTCTTTTTCTGAAGATCAAGATCTACCTATCATTCCCCTGACAAATGTGACATTATCCGACCACTATCCCATCTATTTTGTCATTTCTTTGCAAACAGCTATCCCCAAGGTGGCCAAGTCTCAATTCTTCCTTATCATGTCTATGCTACTACATGCTTCCACCATCTCACACATCCAACCTGTCTGGAATTTGGAGCCACATCCGCCATCCCAACGGGGATGGATTCAATAGTGGAATGATGCCATTACCAAAACTACTAAGTTTTTATGCACCTATGGGCACTAGCTAGTAATTTTTAGGAAATGCTCTTATGAAGCCAACACCATTAAACTCAAAAAAACCTCTAATGCTCTCACCTTCAACCCCTTTGATGTGGATTTGCAAATTCACATTGCGAAGTTTCACCATCACAAGAAAATTGCTAACAACTATGTTGCTCATGGAGCTCAAATCAAGGCTTGTCTCCACTAGTTGGAGGTTGGCGATAAAGCCTCGAAGTAGTTCTTTTAGGCTCTCCAGGCCCGTCATAAAAATGTTGGGATTAAAAAGATCAAATAGGTAATGGCTATTCTGTGTAGTCTCCTTGACATCCTACAAGCATTCGTTCATCATTATGAGAACATCTTTTCTTCGTAGGGAAATTCGATTGCTTAGGAGGAAGCTCTCAAAAAGTGTATCTCTGTTACTCCAAACCACCTTGCAGTTGAGTAACCTACTTTCTATGAGAAACTTCTTTCCCTTAGAGACCTTAAAGAGGCAATTTATTCCATGGTGGATGACAAGTCTACTGGGTGTGATGGCTTTCCCTATGAATTTTACAAACACCTATGGGAACAAATAGGTCCTAATCTACACAAAGTCTATCTCAAAGCATATCATACTAAAAGCTTAGGAGCAATAATAAATAAAGGGAATATCAAATTCACACCTAAAGCTAGTGATCCTAAGGACATATGCAATTGGAGGTCCATTACCCTTCTAAATGTGTCATATAAGATCATTGCCAAGGCACTCTCTCTCAAAATCAAGCACATGTTTCCTTTAATTGTGCGGCCTGAGCAAACTAGCTTCATCAATCCTAGATATATTCTTGACAACATCATTATTGTTTGGGAAGGTATGGAATGGGCTCGCAAGTCCAAGCAGTAGGCTATTTTTTCAAAGATAGATATTGCTAAAGCCTATGATCACATTGAATGGCCCTTCATCTTGGCTATGCTTCAAGCTCTGGGTTTTGGTCACAATTTTCCTTAGTCCATGGAGATGCTCTTTGGTGATGCTAATTCTTGCATTACCATCAATATTTCATAATATAAGGCTTTTAGACTCTTTCATTCAATCAAGCAAGTTGCCCTCTAGCTCCAATGCTTTATGTCCTTGCTGCTGAAGGTTTTGGCTATTTGCTAGCTCATTCTGTTTCTTCAAGTTTGGTTCATGGTATTTCCTTGCCTGAGTCTTCCTCCTAGTTAGTTAATGGTCATTTTGTTGATGATTCCTTTCTTACTATTCTTGAGGATGAAGAAAACATCAAAAATGTTTTAAATTATCTGGACACCTTTTGTCAAGCCTCTAGCTCTACCATCCAATGGCATAAAATGCTATACTACTACTAGTTTTTTTTTTGCAGCTCTACCTTGGCTCAACTAGTTTTAGTGGAAATGGTTTACTTACAGAGAAATATTTTTCTTTCTTGGCATTCCCTTTGTCTTCTAGGCCTCTTTTGTGGAGCTTTGGAATGCTACGCTTGCCAAGATTAGCAAAAAGCTCGACTATTGGATCACCAAGCAGCTTTCTCTTGCTGGTAAATCCCAGATTTGTTCTAAAATTATAGCTGCCACTCATGTGTACTCTTCTTCCTACTGGGTGCCCTCCAATGCTTCCTATCTCAAGCTAGAAGGTTTACTCAGAGATTTTCTTTGGGGTTTTGGTTGTTACCATCATGGTTTTCACAGAGTTGCTTGGGATTTTTGTTGTCTCCCAAGGGAGTTTGGTGGTCTTGGCCTGCTTTCCACTTAGAAATAGGGCCTTGCTCTCTATGCAAAATGGATTATCCGAGCTATTTCTAGGGATGAAGCCTAGAAGATTCTGGTAAGGCACTGCATTTCTCTCGACTTCCCTATTAACATGTATGTGTGGAAGGGGATTGGTTTTCAAACCCTTCTCATCATGTGTGAACCAATGGCCATTCAAGGATTATTTGTTATTAAGAGTATCTGGAAATCTTAGGAAGCTCTTAAGTGTGGGTTTCTTGAGCGGGAGATGAATTTCACAATGGGCTCTCCTTGAATTAATAGTTAATTTGGTGGTCTCCCCTATTTGCAATTTAGGGTACTCCTCTCACCAAGATTCAAGGTGCTAGTGATCTACATTTTTTCAAATGTGGCATTGGAACTCCTAAGGATCTCTTTTCAGGAGTCACCCTGAGTTTTAGGTCATGGGAAGATATGCAAGTTCCTTACCACCTTGTTAGTACAGATCAACAAACTTTTTACCTTCTACTATCTTCCATCCCTATGCACCTAGTTCATAAGGTGGGGATTCTGTCTGTTTGGCCTTGGTGGCATGATTGGAAGTGGTATCATGCCACTGCATTTGCCAATTATAAGCCCAATATGGGGTATAGATGGCTCTCACCCCATCTTCCAATGGTTGACATGCTTAACTAGTCGTGGCATTTGCAATCTTCAGTTTCTCAATGGAGAAAATGTTTTGACGACATTTGGAGTGCTATTACAAAACCAAATATTGCCCACTTTGCTTGTTGCCTTACCTTCTAAGGTCCTCCCCTAGGCCCTCAGCTCAAGCACATTGGGGATCTTGATCCCAGATGCCCCTTCTATGGTCAACCTGAGTCTTTTTTGCATATTTTATGTTTTTGTAAGCGTGCTCAAAATTATTAGCACTAGATTCATGATTTTTTCAAGCCTTTCTGGCCTGAACCATTTTCATGGCATGTGATCTTGTTGGGTGATTCCCCCAGAATTCCTTGAAAATTCACTTAGATTTGGCATATCTTCAGGATAGAAATTTTCTTTTCTCTGTGGAAAGATAGGAATGTTGTTCTCTTCAATCACAGTTTTTTGGATGTTAACATTGTTATGTACACTAAGGCATGCATTTCTAACAATGTGATTATGCAGATCTAGGTGCAAGCTAATAAAGTTGCCCTAGAAGTTGCTCACTTATAGGAATTGTTAAATCACTGAGGAAATGCTCCTTGCATCATTGCTAGAGTTCCTCTAGATGCCTCAGCTGATGCCTATATGCCTCATGGCCACCGTTATTGCTACCAATCCTCAAGCTACCACTCACACACGCCACACTCCCAAGCTTCCCACCACCACTCTCCTAGTGGTGGTGATAGAAGATGGAGGCACTACTCTACTTTTCCACCCCGCAATGGTTCTAGCTAGCCCCCGGCTCCTCCTCTTGGGCCTCGATACTCACAATCTAGGAAATTTCCTTGCTTGACTTTGGCAATTTCTCCTCTATGGCTAGAGGTTAAGGATGTGGAGGCTACCCCTAATCCTACTGCTACTGATGACAGCTGGACTGTTCCTAGTCTGCCCCACAATCTCATTGATGTGTGGGGATTTCCTGATAAAGATGATCCTCCTCCCTTGGCTGGCACTGCATTGGTAGGCTGAGGTTGTTTATTCTTTTTTTTTTTATGAATAGTTTCTATTTCTAGGTAAGGCTATGTTTTTGAGTCCAACTTCGGCCGTGTTAACTCTTTCATGGGGTGATCTTGTATCCCCCAGCCCCTTTTTTGTGAATTGTATGCTTAGTATATTTTATTTATAGAAAAGGACTATTCATCAAATAAAAATGCTAGATTTGATTATATACAATATTCATTTTAGACTAATCATAAATTTTCATGTTAGTATAGTATTTTTCGCATTGGTATACTTTATTATAATTGAACAATGAGCTCTTTATCAAGAAAATGTACTTTTGTTTTTGTTAAAAAATTTCTTAGAGGACTGAGAACTCTAGCAAGGTTATGTCTTATAAGAAGGAAACAAATATGAACTAGGACCTAACTCTTCATAATTAACTTTGAGATTAGTGCATAGTTGGGTACCAACCCCATTGTGGTTTTCACTTAGCTAGAGTTTCCTTAAAAATAAATCATTGTGTTATGAGTTCTTTATTGTTCTATCATTTATTTTTTAATATAATTTTATGTGGATATTTATGGTTCACTTAAAAAGAATTGATTGGTTTGAAAGTGCTACAACACTTATTCACACCCCCTCACCCCCAACCCTACGGTTTCTTGATCCTAACCTAATCTTGCCGAAAATTTCCATACCTTTACTCACATTTTTTTTCTTCAAGAAGAAAATTCATCATTGAAAAAATTCTTTGACTATTCTTCCACATCCTAGGAGTGGATCAAATATCCCCTATTATAGCAATCTATTTAATTGTTACATAATGAAGCACCATTGATAGATTATACATCAAAGTTCTTGAGTTTTACTTCTCATTGGTCCTCATTTTTACATCCTTTTAATATCCTTTTTGTTCCATGACATAAATGACACAAACTTTTCACTCTTATCAACTATAATCTTCAGTCTTCCATAGTTCTTCCTTTAATGGTGTTTTAAAGGTTGGTTGTAAGACGAGAAGTGGTAGCAGCATATTTTGAGTGGAAACATACATAAACAATTATTTTTTGTTGTAAATCAATGCCAATCTATAATATTGTTGATGATAAGAAATTCTCACAATTATGAATGTCGAAGGGTTTAATTTTAGATGCCCATTTCATTCTCATCTATGTGTACAAACATTTCACATGTTACTGTCGTATGTTCATTTCTTATGGGTTAAATAAAACTAGTTGTACATTTGGTATGGATTAATTTCCATATATTCTCCAATCAAAGCTAATAGCAACATGGATCATAGATTTTAAGGCACTAACAATTATAGTGATTTTTTTTAATGAGTTCTTTTCTTATTAGTATTTATATATTTATATTGTATAATTCATTTGATTTGTTTAGATGTCATCCTTAATAAAGAGATAGTAATATTTAATTATTTTATTACTATTAATTATATACAAGATAACACTAATAATTGTATGTTTATATTTGATATAATTTTATAGCCTTAATATTTTCTTGTGAAGAAAGTCCATGCCTAACAATATGAACCCAAAAGAAAATAAGGCAACAATTGCTAGATTGTGGTCTCCTTCCAAAAGAAATGGTGATGGGAAATGTTATTGTCCTTTCTAAAAATTTAAGGTCTTAAAGAATCAAATAATTCTAATCACAATAACTCTGAGGGATTATAAGCAACATGATCACATTGAAAGGTGAAAGGATTTTCATCCTTTGGTGAATGTGGATTTTAGACTAGTGGAACATGGAGGTGTGAATATTGAAGTAGAAATTAATTCTCATGGAAGAAGATGATCCTAAGGTAGAGAACACAATTTATGATGTTGGTATTTGTGCAGCTAATAAAGTGCTAGAGAACAATATTGAAGAAGATGTTACTAGCACAATTGATGAAGATGATGAAGAAAATCATAGTCCTGCATCTAATGATGATGATGCAAAGAACCTTGATATACCTATAATTGAAAAGGAATATGAGCCCTAGTACCAAGGTTCCCAAACAAAACTTCTCTCCACTGTATTCTTGTTGGAAAACATCAAGGTTATGAATGGTATATATCCAATGTAGCAATCTCATGTATGCTAAGGTATAGTATCATTTTTTTCATCTTCTATGTTTGCATATCATTAATATTCTTTATATTAATAATTTGTTTCCATAGATTGATAAGTGGGTGTTTGTTACCACCATAAAATATTCTATGTCACTCTTATTGAGAAATATCAACCATTATGAAAGATATTAGAATGGACTATCAAACAATACATGCATGTCCCAATGATCATATTGTATATCATAAAGAACATGAATTTGTAATACAATTCCCTAATTTTCACATTAGTATATATTGATTAGATCAAATAGCCAAAAAGGTGTCTCAAGGTTCTTTAGTACATTCCCATTAATCCACATCTGCAATGATTATTAAGGTGTACTAGCTTGGCATAATTTATGGATTACCATGCACACAATAGAAGTCAATATGACATTAATTGAATACCTATAGATGGTTCTACATTTAAGGACATAGAAGATAGGGGGCTAGTATTTAAAGAAGAATCTCATAATCTAAAGCTTTCATTAGTAGTAGATAGTGTCAATCCATTTGGATATATGAGATGTGTTTACTTGCCTTAGCCTATTTTTGTTGTTAACAATAAAATTTCTCCTTGGATATTTGTAAAGAGGGAGCACATAATATTGACAATGATTGTACTAAGTATGTTTCCATTCAAAAGTCATCTAAATTAATTTATAAACATAGTATCAAAATGCGCATAATAATTATGTTTTTGTTATGTGCATTTAATTAGGTAAGTTCCAAGTGAAAGATATGGATGTATATATTGAGTTCTTGATTGATAAGTTGTTTGACTTATGGAATGGGGTCACTATTTATGACATCTTGAGACCAATTGGTGAAGGAAAATTTCTATTCCATACAATGCTTTTATGTACAATACATGATGTCCCTATACTATCACATTTTTGTAATATGTAAAACTATTAATGCATATTTTTGGTATTTAATAGCGTAAATGCATTTTTATTATATGCTTAATTTATGTTTGATGATTTTAAATATGAATCTTATAGTATACATGTCACCCAATTATAAATGGTCTTGTAGCTCTTCAGAAAAAAGGGAAATTTACCTGTTCAATTTGTGGTCCAAAGATGAAATATCACCATTCAAATAGTTTAGGAAAGAAGGTGTTCGATGAGAATATAAACTTTCTCCATAAAAACCATCAGTATGTAATTGTTGAAAAACACCTTTTCAATGGGAAAGAAGAGATAACATCAAAGCCATGAAGAATGACACCTCACATGTGAAACTTTGAATACAATAGAATAAATCATCAAGGTAATGTCATTCCATTTGACACAACTTTTCATATGAAATTAAAATTTGGATATTTTCTTTTGTTTAGTAATGATATAATTGATGTTTGTAAATGTCATTAAGGAATCAATGAGAAACTTCCAAAAGGACTTAAAAGCTATCCTAGATAACTTAGCAGGTTTTTGTACTATGAACACCTCCCAATCATGCATTTGTTTGATGTTATGCATATTGGAAAGAATTTACCAAAGATGCTACAAAAAATATTTGATGGAAGGTAGGCCAAAGAAAAATTGGTCAAAATTTTTAATGATGTGGATGAATGCAATCATGCATTGAAGTCTTTCCTTAAATCAAATAACAATATTGGAAGCTAGATTAATACGAGTGTCATTCCCTGGTTATTAACACACCAACAAATTGATATCATATATGAAGCCATAAAGAAAACTAAAATTCCCACAAGATTTTTTGCAAACATAATCAGTTTGATATTAAAGAATAGTGATTTTGGGTCAGGCTTGAAAATACATGATTGGCATACTTTTCTCAGGGTAAGTCATGTTTTTCTCTATTTACAATAAATTTGTAAAACATCATGTAATTTTGATTTTTTTATTTTATACTATATTGGAGAGATCATTTTATTATTTTTGTAGTATGTTCTACCTCTATCTCTCCCACACAACTTTGACAACATGAGTGTCAAACACATTATATGTGATCTTGGGAAATACATGAGGTTAGATATTTTATTTCTTAGATTAATTGTATAAAAGTGTTATTAGTCTCATTAATATTTTTTTTCATGATGAATATCTTATAGGTGGTTTTCATCTAAAGAAATTGAAAAAAAAAGACATAAAATTATGGAAGAGAAAAATTCCTTAGCTTTTGTGTGAGATGAAAAAGTGTCTACCTTTAACTTTATTCAATGCTCAAGAACACTAGGTCTGATACATCAATGTCTCAGGGTCTTTTCTGATGAGGCCATAGAATTTAGGTAATATGGTGGTAGGTATCTTCTACAAATTTTGGTTACTTTGCTAAGTGTGAATAGGGAAAGGAAAGTTAGGTTTGGCCATCCTTGGAGCAGGTCCTAGCTGTTATGGCTAGTAAAAAATAAGGGAACGTGAATTATCCTGATAACTTGAGTCAACATAAAGGTCTTTTAGATGAAATGATTCCTCAGAGGATGAAGGCAAAGGAAATTTTTCATATGCATTAGTGAATACATTCTCAAATGGTTCTTCTTCTTGTATATTTATGACTTGGGGTTCCTTAGGCTCTGGGTTAAAAACCTAAAATGGTTTGTCCTAAATAATGTGAAGAAGGAATCTCCCAAGTTGGCCTCTTCTTCTATGCATGTAAAATAATGTAGAATTTAATACCAGCAACAATCCCAACAATGATGCCAAAAATGGTTAGTTAGTATAATACCTTAGTAATGAAGGATGGACATCCTATTTCAATGATTCTATGGTTAAACAACATTAGGTGTCTTACTTAAAATAGCATAATGAACTCATTTGATTTCTCAATCTGGAAGCATGAACTTAAAATGGTGACTGGAAATTATATGCTCTAATTCACCTTCAAAATCATTACCACTAAATCAAAGATGATGATGTAGGAAATCTATACTAGAAATGGAAATAACAACTTAACTTAGAACTTAAGATAATGTTGTAAATGATAAAACTCTTTGCGCATCTATGCTGGAAGAAATAACCAATGGTTATGTCATTAGGTGGTTGCAAGAGCAACTAAGTATAACTACTTCAAGAAAGCTTAAGTCTAATTCCCACTTAATCACGAGCTAAGTTCATGTTCTGTGTGGGCCCCTATGGAAGAGTGATTGAATTAGAAACTTAAAGACTAAGATCTGAAAATATCATTCATTAATTCATGGAAACATAAGTATAAGATGAAAATAAAAAATTTGTATTCACTACTTGATGTATTATAAAAAGGATTTCCCAAACATCTAGCTTTTTTTAGGAATTACGAACTCCAACTTATTTGTAAACAAATAGAAAATAGAACTCTTAAGTGTTGACATTGAGGTCATGTTTGTTATTAGTGACATACTCTTATTTAGATTGTGAGTTCATGCTGAGTATATTGTATAGTTAACAGTGTTCACCAAGTACTACAATTGTTACCAAGTCCTAAAACTGCTACCAAGTCTAATGGATAGATTTCAATTTGAATCGAGTAGTTATTATAGAGTTGATGAACAGTAGTGTATACTAAGTTGTGCAGTGCTTACCAAGTTCATAGTTGATGTTATGTGAGTCTAGCATTGATTGAGCTACTTAGTGTTAACCAAGATACTCAGTTTATACCAAGCTCAAGGTGATAGTGTTTACCGAGCTATGTAGTGTGAATTAAATGATTTAGTTTATACATTATGTTTCACAGTATTCACTGAGTCACCAATGTAGATTGAGTTCAAAAATACTTCAAAGTGATCAGTATGGACTAAGCTTCTACATCTATCAAGTGCATGACAATTTCAAGCATTGACAGTGGATGCTGAGTATCAGAACCTCATCGAGTTAGTCTTTAGAGCCCAAGTTTCTACATTTTGGTTGACTTTGTAATATTTGTGTAAACTTTTATTGTGGCTGACTTTTTAATTATTTAATTAGATTGATATATATATGTAATGTATTATATCATAGCCAAATGTATAAAATGAATTAATGTAATCACAAAGAAGGGTAAGAGAGTGAATTATAAAGGCTACAATAGTATAATGAGCAACAAAGATTCATCTATCATAGCAAGCTGATTTGTACACTTAGTGGAACCTCATTCAATAAACCAAGTTATAGATTAGAGATCAACCACTATTTCATCCTAATAGGTGGATCAGTCAAATCCTTTAACGAGGTGGACCTAACAGTCTTATATAAATCTCTTTACCAAGTGGATACTTCATTGTATATTTGTAAATCTATTTGCAAGGTTAGATCATCAAATAGGTTAGATCTTATTGCTCCTTGTAGTCCTTATTGCTCCTAATAGGTTAGATCATCAAAACTGATCATTGTAAGCCTTAACAGCCCAACTTTATAATGCAATACTAAAGCTTGTGGGTATCATCCGCACCCATTTTTTACTTTCTATTTGGAAGGTTTTTTGATCACCAAATATTGTGTTAAAGTGTTGTGTATGCTTTCATTTTTTAGTTTCTCATGCATGAATATTAGATTAGGAAATATTTGAAGGAGTAATAGCTAATTGGGATAAAAGTTTTAGAAGTTACTAATTCATTGCTCCCTTCTCAGTAACTTAGCTTGTCATAATATTTCCAACAATTGTTATCAAAGCATTGTGGTTCTCAGTAAAATGTTTAACAAGATTGATCAAAGATCAAAGATCAAAGGCAATGGAGGTATTCATATTTGAAAAAGTGATTGACAATAAAAAGCTAGATTTAGAATTAGCCATTGGACAACTCAAGAAAGCAAAAGAGAAACTCTCCCAAACCCTAAAAAGAAGATAGGATCTTGCAATTCAAATGAATGATTCACTCTACATTGAAGAAAGAATTGATGACATCTATTCAAGTAATTTAGATGAATTTGGTGAAGAAATCAAAGAAATACTAGAAAATAATAATAATCTTCAAGAAGAAGTAAGAAAACCAAGAAAAGAGCAAGAAATTCAGTCAGTAAGATTGTGTAAAGTCATGGAAGAGAAAAAAAAGATAAGAAAAGAGATAGAAGGAAAGAATAATAAGATTCAACACCTATTCCTTTAGCAAGTAGACTTCATTGATAAACTTACCAATGCAAATGAAGAAGTCATGAACCTAAGATCAAAGAATTAAAGATTGTAGAAAGATCTAAACATCAAAAGGAAAACCAATGAAAGAAAGTTGAAATCTCAAGTAGAAATGAATTAGTTGAATGAGAAAAGTCACTTTAGATGAAAAAGGGAAAGAAATAATTGGTTACATAGAAGAATAAGAATCATCCAAGTAAGGAGCTCAAAGGAACCAAAAACCCATTTGCAGTCATTGTGGAAGAGAGGTCATATTTCAAATAAATTTTGGAGCAATGGGAAAGACAAATTCAATGGAAAACGCTATAGTTGTAATCAACATGGTCATAAAGAAAATGAATGCAATGAGAAACCAAAATTTGAAGGAAAATGTCACAAATGTAAGAAGCATGGGCACAAGTCATCAGAATGCAAAACCAAGATATTGAATCTAGCAGAACAAATTGTGAAAGCTATATTTGGTTTAGACTATAACACTTGGTGCAAATGTCATTGAGTTGTTGAGAATTTGGATACATTGGAATAAATTACGTAAAATATCACATGAGAAAAAGAGATACTACCAAAAGATGTTTTATTTGTATAGAACTTGGTCATCTTGCCAAGAATTGTATGAATATTGAAAGAATAGAAGATGAGAAGAAGGCAAAAATTGATAACATCAGAAAACAAATGAGACAAAAATGGCTTCCAAAGTCTACCAAAAATGAGAGTCTAAGAAATGATGATCAAGTCACTCAAGAATTGGGTGACTCCACCATTTCCACTTGATTTCTCAAAAGAGAACTAGAACTAGGCTACTAAACAAGGCATCTAAATTATTTCTAGTTGATAGGACAAAAGATCAATATGAACATTCAAGATGCAAAGTAATCATCAAGTAAGATGTATGGGTGAAAGCACAAACCTATGTCACCATTTGTTATATTTGGAGGGGTTATGGCCGAAATAGTTATGGCTATAATGGTTATGGCTGAACAAGTTTTGACCATATATATGTGGCAGGTTTCCCCATAGACGTGGCATGCAAGGTTACGGCCAAAACACTTCCAGCCAAAAGGGTTCCAACCGTAACCCCCATGTATCAAATGATTCAAAATATCATAAGAAATAACCAAAAAGTGATTGACGACAATTTTATAAGCTTGGGTGTTTCGGATATAACACTTCCGACTGGAACAATTACAGCCGAAACTATTTCTGCTAGAACTACCTATGTGGCATCCTAGGTGGTAGCCAGATAAGAAAAAATAAGAACTTCTACAAACTTCTCACTTTGAAGGCCAATTTGACTAACTAAATTGAATTTTTTTTAAAAACTAAGAATATAGTTTTGTAGGTCTCGGAGCCAAGATTATGATCATATAATTTTATTTTTATTTTGATTATGTATAATATGTTATAATTTGAAAATATTACAAGAAGGTATTTTAACATTCAGGAAGATGTCTATTCAAAAATAAGAAAAAAATAGTAAATCATGTTCAAAAATTATTATATTTTAATGTTGCACTAGAGGAGAGTCTTCTTCAAGAATATGTAATTTGTTTTAAAAAATATGTAGATTTGATGGAAAAAGTTTGATGGGAGAAAAAAATTGTCAATTTCTGATAACTTTGACCTTGACCAACTATAACTTGAAAAATATTAGCCAAATTTAAATTTTTCTTTTTTGGTGCACTAGGTATACATGTCGACTCTAACATATTCCAAAATTAGACCAAAATATGAATATTTTCATATATTCGTTTTATGGGAAAAAAAGCTCTATATTTTCAACATTTAAAAAAAATTAAAAGATAGACTTTAAAAATTAAAAATAGATAAAGTTTTCACTCAATTTTTAAAAAAATATTACCAACATAAAATTCATCTAAGTTTACACATTTGATTAGTTTACATCATCTTCTAATTCTAAGCACAAATGACACTTTTCTGTCGTTAAATTTGAAGACTTTAAATTCTGATATCACTTTTCCTTTACAAAAGGTGACACAAGTTTGTGTTTTTACCTATACTAGTTACTACCAAGTTACCTTCCTTACCAAGTGAGGTTAGGTCATGGACTCTATTGAGCGAGGCCGGGAGTAACTAAGTTTCATATGGTTACCGAATGATGAAAGACTGTACTAAGTAATCAATGCAAGCAAAGTGGATGACAATTTGTCAATTTGATCTAACATTCCTACCAGACATTTATGGAAAATTTTGTTAAAAGGAATGAAATCAAAGTCATTTTTACCATAAATTTTCAAGGGCTATTTGTGCAAAGCGATATTCGAAAAGAATTCAAGTGATTTGAGTGAATTGTTATCAAAAGTTTTCAAATTATCTCAAACCCTATTGAGTGAAGATGGTAGCTACTAGCAACAAAGAGAAATGAGGACCAGACATGTTGGTTCATGTTGTAGAATGGAAGGCACTAGATTTCAGGCTCACTCCTTCAGTCACTGAAATCCTAGATCTGACTGAAGCATAGTCACAAATCCCTCCCAAGGTACTATCAATCAACAAAATCCATTCTCATTTTAAATGTGCAATTCAGGATATTGGTTGTCTTGAAATGGATGCATATTTAAAGGAGTTATGCATTGATGGCATTTTGAAACCTGAGCATCAACATCTCGAGGAAAAATATTTAACCCATATTCCTTACATGCCCCATGATTTCCAAGTGAAATGGATTAGGTTTGTCCCTAGTCATGTAGAAAATGGATAGTTATGGTAGGAGCAACTAATTTTGATTACCAATAAGATGATCCACAAGATCATAGGTCTCACAATGTTGGCAAAAGCTAAAATAACTAAAACCCTAGGTTGGGTCAAACTGGAGAAGAAAACCCTATCCAAGTGGGATGGTAGGCGAATGAAAATTAGCAATATCACTGACATGGAATTCAATTTTGGTATTCATGTCATTGCATACAAGATCTATAGTTTGAGTAGGTTGAATAGTGTGCAATGTGAATCAGTTGACCTGGCATGCAAGGTAGTCATGAAGCACCTATCTCTTGACCTTGCCAAGCTACTATTGAATAAATTCAACAAAAACATGGAGAGCATCAGGACATGATAGAACAATCCATGTAAGTTTGACTCTCTATTGACATGTTGATTATTTTATGTTTATAAATACTTTCCATCAAAAGATAATATTGTTTGGAGGAAAGATGTGCCAATACTCTATTAGATTAATGAATACATTGCTGAGATGGAAGAAAATTATACTAGTATCATGGACAATTATTTTGATGCATTTAAGGAGAAAATGAATAACAAATACTAGATCCCCAAGAAACTAGTTAAGGACTACAAGGATGATGTTTGTTTTATGGTGTGTAGTGATAAGGTATTAATTTAGGTAGTTAGGACTAGAATTGCATGGGTGAAACCTCTAGGATATCAGGTAAATATTGATGAAACAAAAGATATAATGGAGGCACTGATGAATGAACTAGTTGACCCCATGGTTGCATATTTTGGCACATGTGATGAGGCTAAGGCCTGAATAGAACTTGAGATCAAGCTTCCTCAGGTGGGTAACAAAGGCAAGAAAAGAATTGCCAAGCTAAAGATGAAGAAGTAGAGGATGAAGAATCAGAGGAAGAGGAGCCATTGAAGAAAAAGGGCAAGGTAATCATTACTAATCCTGCCAAGACAACCATATCAGTATTTAGTAGGGGATCCACCAGGAAGAAAGCAAACAAAGAAAGGGGAGACATAATTTTCAAGAGGTTTCCACCCACATTTGAAAAAAGCATGAAAGTATTGGAATAATGTTCTAGAATAACAAACTTCAAGGCAATAAAATATGAAACCAAAATAGCTAATGAGTAGAATTAGATTGAAGACATGTTGATATCTAAGATGGGTAAGTGGAAGTACTCACCTAGTCAGCCCACTCAGCAAATTCCCAATGCTTTAATGGATAAGATTAAGCCAAGATGGGAACACGCAATGAAAACTACAAAAGATATTCATGAACAAACCTTGAGGTAACTTGTGCCAAATCTAACTGACAAGGAAGTGAATGAATCTTTAAGTAAAATGAAGAAAAATTAACTTTAAGATTCAATACTTGTCTTATTTTGTTAAATGAAATAGAGCATGTGGTGAAGAATGCAACAAATACTTGGAAGAATATCTATCTTCTTCACAAACTAAGTTATTTTCTGGTTAGTACAAGTGACAAAGATGATGAAGAAGTAACACATTTTGATAATGTTGATGATGAAGAGGAACAAGAGCAAGAGGCTACCAGGGAAGGTACACAAGATTTTGAGGAAACTGATCCAGTTAAGATTGCTACAATAGTTATTGCCTCACTTCCTCACTCTCCAAGAAAATTAGTGACAACACCAAGCAAGGAGACAACCTTAATAGGATTGATTGTGTATAGAACTACAAGCACAAGCATCCAATGAATCTTTGAACTAGTTTAGCTTAGTACATCATTAACTGAAGTACAAAATACTTCATCTACTGAGCTACAATTTTTACCCTCTACATCAATTTTGGCTACAATAGGTATTATTTATACTAGTACTTGTACAAAGAGTGCAATATCAATTTGTGTAGCACGTCCTACTATTTCTATTATTGTTTATGAGTACACATAAAATAAGTTCAAGGATAGTTGAGACCAAGCCTCAATCAAGCACCTTTTTTTTTTTGTAAAGGTAAAGAAAAGGAGGAGGAAATAGATCTTGATGAGGAGATTGTCATTCCAAATTCAGACATCTCCAATCTTACTCCAGATCAGATGCAAACCTTTGGTGAAATTCTTCAAAAGAAAGCCAAGTAGTAAAGGCTAAGAGAAGAAAGAAATAAGGAGTTCAAGATCATTGAGGATGCAAAGAACATTCTAGTAATGGCTATAGCTATAGAGGTTGACACTTCTCAAACAATTTTGTATTAGTTGGAAGAGGTAATCCAAAAAAACAATGAAGATCTAAATGGACAAGATAAATTATTGTTGAAAGTAGATAAAAAGTTTGACAATAAAGTGCTAGAGCTCATTGCTCAATAGATTTCCATTCACCGAGTAGAGTTATCTACTAGTTTGAGTTCTCTAGAAACCTCTTGTATTAATTTATCATTGTTTTTGGTAAATTATGTGACACATCAATTTTCACAAAAGAAATAAAATATAAATTGTCTAAAATTGATGAAGATCTAAAGATAAGTGCACAATAGTTGCAACTTGACCCAAGTTCTAGCTTTGCTCACTTCAACAAAATCATATTTCTACTAGATATGTAGGAAGAACTACTTGGAGAAGATACTACAATTAGATCAACCCTAATAGATATCTAGAATATGATTCTCCCTAAAATGGATGCATTGTAGAAGCATATTGCATATTAAAAAACCCTCATACATGATAATAATTTCTCTATTGCAGATCATATGGTTGAAGAAGTGCAAGTGCCATTGTACACATGCAGGGTCTTGCAAGAGAATTGGGACACAACTTTGGCACTCATACTAAAGGTACATTCAAATTTCTTGTCTCATTTTGGCATTACTATGTAAATACATATAGTATAAATCTATGGCATTAATGTTAAAACGAGGGAGAAAATATAGAAGTTATAAGGAGAAAATATAAAAGTTATAAGGAGAAGCTTTAAAAAAAAAGAGGTAGAAAGATGTAAAAAGATAGGAGGAGAATATTGTAAGAAGAATGTTGAAAAAATGTATATTGTATGTATAGTGTACTGCATATTATACTATGGAACAACATTACCATGTAAAGAAATGTATCCTTTATAAAACTAATTTCAAAAAATATCAAAAATAGTATACTCTACCGAGTTGGAGATAAAAGGTGATGGATAATTCAGTTTTGACTGATAAGCATTTTTGTCACTAATGCCAAAGGGGGAGATTGTTGACATTCTAGTCATGTTTGTTATTGGTGGCATACACTTATTGAGATTGTGAGCTCATATTGAGAATATTGTATAGATAATAGTGTTAACAAATCATTTCAATTATTATCAAGTCCTACAGTTGCAACTAAGTCCTATGGATAGATTTCAGTTTGAATTGAGCAATTATTATAGAGTTTATGAACAATAGTGTAACTGAGCATCTCAATGTATGCCAAGTTTACTAGTGTAAACTAAGTTGTATAGTGCTTACAAAGTTTAGAGTTGATGTGATGTGAGTCTAGTGTTGACCAAGCTACTTAGTGTTAACCAAGAGGCTCAGTTTATACCAAGCTTGAGGTGATAGTTTTTATTGAGTTATGTAGTGTGAATCAAGTGATTCAGCTTATATGTCAAGTTTCATAATATTCACTAAGTCACCAATGCAAATCGATTTCAAGAATACTTGGAAGTCATTAGTATGAACTGAGATTCTATGTCTACTAAGTGCATGACAATGATGAGTATTGATATTGGATGCTAAGTATCATAACCAGACCAAGTTAGTCTTCAGAGCCTAAGTTTCTACACTTTGGCTGACTTTGTAATATTTGTGTAAAGTTGTATTTTGGCTAAACTTGTAATTATGTAATTGGATTGATATATATGTAATGTGTTGTATCACATCCAAATGTATAAAAATAAGTAGTGTAATCATAAAGAAGGGTAGAAGAGTGAATTAAAAAGGCTATAGTAGTATAAGGAGAAGCAAAGATTCATCTCTCACAACAAGGTGATTTGTACACTCAAAGGAATCTCATTCAGAAAACAAAGTTGTGCATCAAAGATCAGCTACTATTTATCCTAATAGGTGGATCAGTCAAATCCTTTAACAAGGTAGACCTAATAGTTTTATGTAAATCTCTTTATTGAGTGCATACTTCATTGTATGTTTGTAAATCATTTTGCAAGGTGGACCTAGTAGTCCTTATTGATCCTAATAGGGAAAATCATCAAAAGTGACCATTGTAAGCCTTAATAGGCCAACTTTATACTGTAGTACTAAAGTTTGCGGGTATCATCCCCACCCTAGTTTTACTTTCTATTTGAAAGGTTTCTAGCTCACCAAATCTTGTGTTAAAGTGTTGTGTATGCTTTCATGTTTTTCTCATGCATGAAGATTAGATTAGAATTCATTTAAAGGAGTAATCGCTAATTGGGATAAAAAAATGGAAGTTACTAATTCACCCCTCCCCTCTCAGTAACTTATCTTGTCATATTATTTCCAACACTAAGAACTAGGATCCCCCAATTCATGGATACAACACCTTTTAGTTATAAGAGAAATAAAAACATTTAACATAGGAGTAAACCACATTCAAATAGATAGGAATATAGAAACACACAACCCCTAGATTTCCTCCAAAAGAACCATTAAATTAATTGACTCGATCTACAACATAAACCATCATTGTTTGGAAATAGTGGAACCATTATGAATCTTGAAAGTAGTTTGTTGTCTTCATGATGCCACTTCGATGTTGACTCTTCTTTTCCCGCTGACTTATCATTTCCTACTAGAGATTAGTGCATGCAAAATCTGCAACAAATCCCCAAGATAAAGATTCATAACAAGTTTTTCCCTACTTTAGAATTATACTCATCAAAAGGCTACATATATGCTACCCCATTAATGCAGGATGGAAAGAATATCAAATTCCATCATGCATAACAACATAATCCATATATATTCAACATATTCCTTTAGTCTTAAAAGTATCAAATACACACATAATAATAACATACAAGCATGGAATGTTTGAATATTTTTTTGAGAAACTCATGAAATACCAAGTCTTAAACTAGAAAACCATAAAACAAATAACCATAAATTAGGCTCATCAGATAGCTAATATTTTCCCTTTCCTCAAAAAGAGCTGTGAGATCAAAATCTATGTTGACTTAAGAAATTTGAATTAGGCTTCTCTTAAGGACAACTATGCTCTCCCTAACATGGATCATTTACTATGCATAGTGGTAGGCTCTAAAATGATGTCCATGTTGGATGGTTTCTCAGGCTTCAATCAAATTATAGTAGACCTAGGCAATCAATTTAAAATAAAATTCACCACTCCTTGGGGAAATTTTTCTTATAAAAAATGCACTTTGGACTAATTAATGTTCGAGCTAATTTTTAGAGAGCCATGAATTCATCCTTTGTAGATTTAAAGGACAAGATTATTGTCATCTATTTAGATGATTTAAGAGTCTTCTCCAAGAGAAGGAAGAGAGTCATTTGAAGGACTTGGAGAAAGTGGTGATGAGATGTAGGGAACATGGAATCTCCCTTAGCCCAAAGAAATTTGTCTTATGTATTATAGAACGAAATTTTTTGGTTACATAGTTTCTTAGGAAGGCATTAACATTGACCCTAAATGTGTCAAATCTATCTGACATCTCAACTTACCATCAAGAAAATCTAGAATTACATCCTTCTTTAGATAGGTAAATTTTTTGAGGCATTTTTTTTGTAATTTCTCTAAAATTACCAAGTGTATAATTGTCATGATGGAGGGAAGTCAAACATTCAAGTGGAATGACTCTAGAAGGAAGAATTTTGATGAAATTAAGGCTAGCATAGCCAAGGATCCTATCCTGGTTCATCCAAATTATATCAAAGAGTTTATTTTGTACTACTATGCAACAAACCACACAGTATCTTCCACATCCATGCAAGAAAATAAGGAAGGTATTGAAGAACCTATTGCTTTCATGAGCACCCCTCTCAAGGAGCATGAACTAAGGTACTCTCAAATGGAGAAGCATGCTTATGATGTGGTAAGAGTGCTTAAAAATTTCAGATTCTATGTCCTGTTTTCACATTCTATTGTTCATGTTCTTGATTTAGTAGTCAAGAGTATATTGAATCAACAAGAGATAGGATGCAATACCAGAGGAGATTGGATAGCCAAAGTCTATGAATATGACATTGAACTAAAGCCAACAAAACTAGTCTAAGGTAGTGGTTTATGTAGAACAATTGCAGAAAACCAAGAGGCAAGTAAAGAAGAGGAAACCACAATATTTTTGATGGTAAGCCTCCAAGACCCTTAGTTTTCAAATATTTCTTATTTCCTTATTTTTGGATAGTGTCCTAATGGATTGACATACAAGAAGAGATGAGATCTTAGGACTAATTCAAGCAAGTATGTTATTTATAATGATCAGTTGTATAAAAGGGAAATTCATGGTACCATCCTAAGGTGTGTAGATAAGCCTCTGCAAGATAGGTTGCTCCAAGAATTTCATGATGAAGCTTGCAGTGAACACTTCTCTTCTATAGTAACAACTTATAAAATTTTGAGGTAGTGCTATTACTAGCTTGGTATATTCAGAGATGCCTATAAGTGGGTAGCTAGATGTGACAAATGTAATATGACTTCTAAAAAATCTCAATTGGTGACTTTTCCATTGAAGCTAGTAGTGATAGAAGGCCCCTTTCAACGGTGAGGAATTGAATTTATTAGTCCAATCAATCACTCCTCCTCTCTTCATCCTTTATATATTATAATTACTACAAATTACTTCACTAAGTGGGTGGAAGAAAAGCCTACCAAGAGAACCACCTCTAAAGTCGTCAGTGAAATTATTAAGGAGAACATTCTTGTGAGATTTGGTGTCCCGTTGAAGCTAGTAATGGACAATGCTACATACTTTTCTTCAACAATGATTGTGGAATTTTGCTATGACAATAGTATCCATCTGAGTCATTCTTTTGACTAACTCCCCTAAGGAAATAACCAAGAAAAATTAAGGAACCAAAATTTGATCAACATTATGAAAAAACTTGTCTCCGATAATTAGAAAGATTGGCACAAGAAGTACAAAAAGCTCTTTGGGTAGATAGGATAATACCTAAAAAACCATTGGTAATTCCCCATTTGAGCTAGTATATGTTTTAAGATTAACCTTGGATACAAGTAACAATTACATGTAAATATAACTAATACCAAAATATAATAGATTGCATAGAAGAGAACACAATACACCAAGTTTTAATGTGGTTCACCCAATCCCTAGGCTATGTTCACCAACAAGTCCAATGTTATTTTTATCCAATGATTATAATCTACAATCCCTTACAACTCAATACCACCAAATGGAGCTACAATATCACCATTAAATTATGAAATCCCTAACCATAAGCCTTTGTATACAAGATTTTTACTGAAAAACCTAATGGGGGTGTTGCCCCTTGTACCCACCCTATACTGTGACAAGTAGTGAACCTAGGGTGGTGCCCTCAAACCCCTGTAGAAATAATATGGGGAGAAAAATGTGTCAAATAAAATTTCAAGTTTCATTAGGGTCCACATCACAACAATATGGAGTCTAGTCTTCCCCTTCCATTGGAGCTATCCATTTGTAAGTTGCAACAAGTAATCAAGAACCCAATATTTTAGAACAGTCTACAAAAACAAATCATGTACCTAACCAAGTTGGAAGAGGAGTTTGAGAAATTAGTTGACCATATCACAGAAAATTAGAAGCACGTAAAGAGCTTCTTTGACAAGAAAGAAAGCCTGGGAAGGTTCATATAAGATGATCTAGTCTTGTTATGGGATAAGAGACATGAATCCACATGAAGTCACCATGACAATTAAATAACATCAAACTTATGTTGAAATAATTACTCAAAGCATTTTTGCATTATTAGCTTATATTTTCACATTACTTTCATATAGATTAATCATGCATACATATAGATTAATTTTTTATTTCTATTCTTAGATTAAATGCATAAATCTAGCATAGATAATACATATAATATATCTTAAAATCCATCATTCTAGATATCTGGTTGATAGCTTCTCATTCTGAGAGTGAATAGCATAATCATTCTAGTTAGAAGGCAATAGATGAGCTTGTCAACATGTTTTGGATGAAAAATCTAATGTTCATTATGGGATGATTCTTTATATAATGATCATGTTGAAGTGTGGTTGATTAACAAGCCATAATTAACACTCACATATTTGGCGTCCACCGTGGGGTTGAGAAATCAAGTTTCTAGCCTCATCTATTTTCTATTTTGCAATTTTTTTGTGTTTTGTCACTATCATCCATACAATACTTTTTTTTCTTGCATGAAAAATCCCATTCTTGCATGAAGAAACTAATATTTTTCTCCTTGTTATACACTTTCTCATGCACACAGGTGTATAATTGTGTGGTCTCTCATGCGTGCACACCATTTTCTTGCATGGGCCTATGAAGAATTACACATGAAATTCACCATTAGTAAATTGCAAAATATAGTTTTCATATTATGTTTTATCATGATGATTTAATGGTTATTTTTGAAGTATTTTCATTTTTGGTTTCTAATTTTCAACAGCTTAATAGTGGTTTGTAGAATGCTTATAAAAGACACCTTATGGGTAAGAGTACAAAGTTGGGTCACAATTTTGCAGAAGTCAAATTCATGGAATTGGATCTCTCAGAAACAGGTACCTGATTTTCTTAGAATAAGGTACCCATTTCTAAAACCATGCTCCAGGCACCTGAGTCACGATTCAAAATTTGGGTACCCAATTTTTGAAAAGCGGATTGAGTGCCCGAACCACTTAAAATTGGGCACCCAATTTTGAACAAATTAGGTACCCGATTTGTTCAAAATTTGGCACCCAATTTTGAAAAACTACAAATAGCCCTTTTTTGGCATTTTGAGTGTCATTTTTAGCATTTGGAAAATGGAAGCTCAACTTTAGAGCAATACAAGAGCCCATTTTTTACCTCTAGCGACTGCCCCCTACTACTATTTTCTGACATACTAGGTATTTTATTTTGTTTTCTACTATTTTACTTAATTATTTTCAGTTTTATGTTTTATATACCGTTAATTTATTATTTTTTTCGAGTTTTAATATACATAAAATTGTAAATTTTCATCGTTAATGAGTATTATCTTTAGATTATTGTATCTATTAATTTAAATAATAGTTTCATAGATGTCCATTTAAAAAATATTATTTTGGATGTTTTTAAATATATTTAATATGTAAATTGCAATGTTGAATGATTAGATTATAGATATAAATTCATTGTTTAAACATGTAATTACAAATAAATATTAATTTCAAATAACTAGTGATTAATTATAGATTAGTTTGTAAACCATATAACAAAGAAAGTAAAACTAACTATATTTGTAAGTCTTTAACCTCAACCTAACCATATAACTATACAATAAAACCCTAAACATATAACTAAGTATTTAATCACCTAACACCCTGCCAAGGGATCCAAACATAAAACTTAGTATTTAATGAATTTACTTGTTGTATCATACTTTCTTTCATGGATTGAAAATGGATGATGTAAACAATTTTATAAATGTATATTATTTCAGCCTTTCATACCCTATGACATGTATAGTGGATGATTGTGCATTCTGAATTAATTTGCCAAGTAGCATTCAGAACAAATATATATTATTTATATGGATTGAACTTGTAGTTATTCTTTCATGTGGATGTGTTATTTATTTTACTTCTAGTACTTATAATTATTTTAAAATAAAATGTAAATGTGCTCGTTAAGGAATCGTTAAGGAATGTAATCTCTTATGTTTTTTATGTAAATTATTGTACATGTTATTGCTTGCTTAGTAAAACTTTAGGTTAGTTATTTGGATCTCTTGGCTGGGTTTTACATAATGTGCCCCCTTACTTCACGTCAAGGTTATTATTATGGTTAAGGTTAGGGTTCAAGTATTAGGCATAAGATTTACACTAATTGTTTTGGATTAAAGGAAAACATTTAGAATTAACTATAATCCCAATTTTGACCAAATCTCTACTCATAACCCTTACTATCATCCTAACCACAATCTTAGTTTGCTAAAACCTACACCCTAATATAAATAATTAAATATGTATCCTAAGAACCAAGTACTAATTATAAATATAAAACCATAGTCCTAACCATAAATGATAAACTATTATCCTGAATGCTTAACCCTTATCTTAAATATTAATATTCCTAATCCTAACCCTATCCCTAAATCCTACCCTTATATAATCTCTAACTTTTATTTAAATGCTAACCTTAATCCTAAAAAATTTACATAAATCTAAAGTATTAAATACTAAAAATTAGATCCATACCTAAGAAATAACCCTAAGTTATAGTAAGGATATGTTCAAGATCATGGTCAACCAAACTATGTTCTTAAGCAGCAATAAAAAATCGAAAAATTAGTGTA
Source organism: Cupressus sempervirens (assembly GCA_028749045.1). NCBI lineage: Eukaryota > Viridiplantae > Streptophyta > Pinopsida > Cupressales > Cupressaceae > Cupressus > Cupressus sempervirens. Next base: position 636,056,677 of record CM053790.1, on the reverse strand, counting down.
ATTTCAACTTGATGCACAATTTTCTACTTGTTATTAGCTTTATATCAAAAAGTAGAGAGAAAAGAATCTCTAGGAAATTGAATTTAGTTTCTAAACTACTAGGACTTATCTCAAAAAAAAAAAAAAATTATTGGTCAAAATTTTGAATTTTAATGTAATATTACAAAAATAAGAAGTAGATGTATGTCCGACCAACTTAATCAAAACCAAATAATAATATTTTTTAATAATATTCTAGATATAAGTAATAGACTCATGCTTGGATGTGACACATATTTTTAGTTATTTTTATTCTAAATAAATAATAATTAATTAATTTTTGACTTTAGTATTTTTGGAATAAAATAACTCTCATGTCTGACCACCTTAACTAATTCAAAACTCAGCAAAATTTAATTTTTCAATTTTTTTCCTTATAGTGGAAGAAACATAGAATGTGATGCATCATTTAGATTTAAAAAATATTTTACCATTTGAAAGTTATACTTTCTTTTCCAGTAGTGCGTCAGTTAGCACTTTATACGTAACTGCATTAGAAAATAAGTAATAATTACTTACTAATCTCATAATTTGGCAAACCTTACATTTATGGAAAGATAAGAACATTCTTAAGAAACCCTTTTCATTTCATCAAATTTTGGTGGAAAAAAAGTATTCAGCTACATGTTTGAAGTAAAAATCACATAGAAACATACCAAAAACACATTTTTAGGATGTTTTTAAAGTTGACCATATAGGGTTGGTATCAAAAAATATAGTAAACCTTATAAAGGTATTAATTGTTTTCATTTAGTATCAAGGTGGGTGGGAAAAACGTTGGAATACATTTTGAAATGTTTTGAGGCATTTCAGAACTACATATTTCTCAGACTGCCACATTTTGGCACACCATGATCCTGCACATGCCCATAAATGATAATTTAAAATGAAAAAATCTAAACTATTCAAATACTAAACTATAGTTTTCAATGATATTATAATCTCATCCCTAATTATAAATGCTGAAATTGTATACTTTAAATTGTAAAACATGTGCCTAATACAAAATATTAAACCTTGACATTACATTTCAAATTCCAATCTCAAGTCTAACCCTTATCCTAAACCTTTATCCTAAATTATTAACCCTTGGCCTAACTAAGTTATCCTAAATGCTAAAGCTTTATCCTAAAAATAATCATAAATGTTAAACCCTAATCTTGACCTTAACTATGATTTACATATAAGGTTAGGGTTTAACATTTAATTTTTAAGATTAGGATCTAGTATTAGGATTTCTATTCAATTCTAAAATATAAATAGGAAAAGTATTATAATTTAGATTTTATAATTAAGGTGTATATTTAGATTTATGATTAAGGTTTATAATTAAGGTTTATAATTAAGATTTATTATTAAGGTTTATAATTAAGGTTTATATCTAGAAACTCATTAAAACACCTTAAGAAAAATGATAATTTGTGAAGTTGCTTGCACCTACAAATCAGAACTAGGAAAACATATTTTATTAATCATTGACACTACTGAGGCTAATGTTTGGATGAGCCAAGAGTAGTTCACAAGTGGAAGACAAGTAAACATCCAAAAGTAATTATAAAAGATGTGATTAATATAATACAAAGTTTTCTAATAGTAAAAAGACTTTGGTCATAATTAGAAAATGCAATTAATATAACACATTCCAACATAGAGATTTAGAGGGAAGAAAATTTCTATTAGCAAAATTCATAACAGTTATTAAATGATAAGTTAAGATTTGAATTACTAAAGAAGATATTATAAGTTTAAGTATTTTGATTAGAATTAGGATCTAGACTTATAGTTTGCATTAGTGGATAATATTTAGGATGAACTATAATCATAAATATAAATCAAATCATAATTCTATCTGTAAGCTTTCATTCTATTTGTAGCATTAACTCTCATCCTCATGCCTTCTATTATATATCCTTTAAACAATAGCACCATAGTAAATATCCAAAACCTAAATATAATTCTAACTAAAACCATAATCCTAGGTAAACCCTAACATTAGTCATAATCATTATAATAATCTTAAGCTTAGCCATCATGAAAACCCTAAACATAAAAAAATTATAAACCATAACGTTGCCATAACCTTAACTTTGTTTGATCCTAAGATGAACATATAATCCATAATGAGAATACAATCCCCCAGTGTCACAAAATAAGTGTACATAAAAATTTATCTAGCTACTTGAATATAGAAAAGGGAAACAATTTTGAGGCAAAAGATTTCATAAAGTAATTCCATTTAGGATCTAGATCATAATATAACAAAACAATGGTTAAACTATTGGGCACTTTCACATGCTTTTCGTTAATATCAAAAACATGTTCCCTTGAACTTGCATAGACAAAACAAGTTTGTATCTAACATTAAAACTAGATTTATATAGTTGATTTATTAATATAGTTTTTTGGAGTATTATTTTATTATTAGACTTAAATTTGGTATAATGTTCAATTATCCTTAACATTAAAGTTTACTTAAGTGTTAAAATTTATTTATTTAATTGATATAGTTTTAAAGATCTGTGCTTTATATAATTTATATTTTAGATTTAAATTTTATTAAATAGTAATTTTGTCATTTTTTATGTTGTTTAAACATATATGTAGATTATATTTGATGGACCTGCCACCATCCCCTCCCCCACCCCCACCCCCACCCTCACCTCTAGCCCCTCCATCTCCACCTCCACCTCCACCTCCACCCCCACCTCCATGACCACCTAGTCCTCCTCCACCACCCACCGCAAATGATATATGAGAGAGCATGAGGCATAATATTAATGACCTCATGCAAGATATTGAGGCTATTAGATGCGAGGCACACCCCCCTCCTCACCTACTACACCTTGCAGATAGCATGCGAGGCATCATTCACTTCATAGAACATTTGGATTGCGATATTGATTCATTTAGATTATGGAGGTAAAACATGCATACCTTCTATTCTGATGGCTTATCATATAAAGAGGTTCATAACCTTAAAATAAGTAAAGGAAATTTTCAGAGATATTTTGTAAACCCTAAGATGTGTGAGGAGATTAATGAGAAGAAGCCTCATATTTCTATTAGATGGTGCACACATCCTTGCATAGCAGCACACTTTTGGGAGTGGTTGTGGATCGTATTTGACCATCCACCACACACTAATCATGAGGTGCCCATGTACTTCTTTAGGAAGCTATGGCCTGAGTTTGAATTGGGTTTGAAACCCAATTATTTTGATATTAGATCATTTCAGGGGGTTGGTGGAGGGATGCCTCAGGATAGGCCTAGGGAAAAGCTGAGTGACAGTGTTTGAAATATTCAATATATGATAAGTTACTGAGAGGGGAGGGGTGAATTAGTAACTTTAAATTCTTCTTTTTGAATTTTCCACAAATCAATCTATGCTACTATATGCATTAATACTAAAAGTTAAAACATTTATTACAGAAAAGAACACAATATTTTGGTGACCCAGAAACCTTCCAAATGGAAAGTAAAACTTGGATGGGGATGATACCCACAAAACTTCAATACTATAGCAGAAAGTTGACCCATTAAGGCTTACATTGACCACTTCTAGTGGTATTCCTTGTTAGCAGCACAAAGGACTACTAGGTCCACCTTGTTAGAGGATTTACAAACATACAATGAAATATGCACTCAGTTAAGAGATTTGTACAAAGAATGTTAAGTCTACCTTGTTAGAGGATTTAGAGACTAATTCACCTTATGGATGAAGCAGTGGATCTACTTACAATTAATTTTTGATAAGATCCTTTATGCACTGATCACCTTGTGTGATGGATATAACATTTCTACCTCTGTAATGACCTTGTTGTATTCCTTGAACTTCTGCTGATAATCTTTCGCATGTACTTCTCAAAATATTTCATATTACTTATCTATTGCTTCATACATGTGATATCTTATAGTACACCTTACATATCTACCTTTCAAATTTACAAAACTACAAGGTCACCCAAAACACAAATTCTTTCAAAGTGGCCCAATAGTAAATAATTCAAGTTCACTAAACTGACTTGGTGACCTTCTAATATAAAGTGTCCAGTGCGTTACTGGGCATCATCATGCACTTGATAGAAGTGAAGGCTTGGTCCATACTAATCACTCAATGTATTTCTAAACTCAGTGACCATTGGTGACTCGGTAGATGTAGTGTGACTCAGTAGATACTACATACTAAGTTTACCTTGCTTCACTCGGTACACACTATTTCTTCCAATGCTCAGTTTACACAAAATTTGCATGACACAAGCTTACTACTCGGTAGACACTGTGAAGCTCGATAGACACTACTGATCTTCACATTGCCTGTATTTTCTCATTAGCCACTCTCTAATTGGTGTAAATTGCTAAACTATTCAAAGCTTGGTTAACATTGGAATGCTCGGTGAGATTAGAGAATTAAGTGTTGTGCTTAGTAGCTATACTGATATGGATAAGTGTTGTCACTAATGGAAAAAATAACTTAATGCCAATAATCTCCCCCTTTGGCATTAGTGACAAAACACTTATAAGCCAAAGCAGATGCCCATGAATTGACTCACTGATTTACTGAATTTTTTTTTCAAAATTTATCTTTGTAAAGCCACCGCATATACATTTCTACATATATCTTCTTGATGACATATAATGTATATACAAAGATACTTATGTACATAGCTATACACATATGCATGTTGACTCTATTGAGTGCTATCTCCCACTTTCACTTATACTAATATCTCTCTCTATATACAGAATTTCCCATTTTTTTCTTATACTAATATCTCTCTTTATATACAAAATTTTTCTTTTTTTTTCTTATACTGATATCTCTCCCCCTTTTTGATAGTAATGCCAAAGGGCTACATATACTATCTATATAGTTACACCAAAATGAGAGAAAAATTCTTGATGTACCTTAAGAATGAGGATGAATGATGTATCCCAATTCTCTTGCAAGATTTTTTAGGTGGAGAGAGCAATCTTAACTTTTACTAATAATTTGATCATGTGATCAGCCACTAAGAAGTTCTAATCCTGGACCAATGTCTTGCAATGAGCAATATGTCTATGTATTGTATCCATTATTAGAAAGATCAGGTTCTAAATATCAATCAAGGTTGTTCTTATTCTTGCTTCTTCTCTTAGAAGTTCTATTTTCACTTCTGTTAGATATTTCACCTTGGTGTGATGAGAGGAACTGGAAGAGGGGTCAGCTTGCAACTTTGATGCACTAGATTTCATGTTAGCATCAATCTTATTTAGCTTCTCCTTTATTTCATTGGTAAACCTGGACATATCACAAAGTTTGGCAAAAAGTGATGTAGCATTATTAAAAGAATTTTCAAAATTACCCAAAAATGTTGACAACTCCAGTTGTTTGATTGAAATTTGCTGAGCAATATGCTCTAGCACCTAAGTATCAAACTTCCTTTTAGAATTTTCAATTAGCTTCTCTTGTCAAGAGGAGTCCTCATTATATTTCTATATAGCCTCTTCTAACTAAATCAAAATATGTTGAGTGGAATCTACTTCAATACCTATAGCATCTGTAATTATATTCTTGGCATTTTCAATTATTCTATACTCCTTATCCCTTTCAAACCTTAGCTGCTTTTGCATAACTTTCTTCTCTATGAGTTAACTGGCTAACCTCATTTCTTCAATAGTAGCAGTCTCATAGTCAATCTTAGGTATTATTATCTCTATGTCTAAGTCAACATCTTCTTCAATTTCCTTTCTAGTGATCAAAAGTTTCAATGGTTTCCTTTGTTTTACTTTAGTGACGACTAGTTTGACTTTTGGGATAGACATAATAGTAGAGATAGAAGGGCTAGTAGTGAAAAATGGAATAGGGCTTAAGGATTGAATGCCAATAGAAGTACTAACTAGACCAAAAATTGAAACACTACCCAAAAATGGTACCACACTTGGCAGAATACCCATAGAAGTGTCTGAACTAACCAAAATTGAAGTAGATGCAGATAGTGCTGATGAAAAAAAAATTGTAGAGCTTACTAGAATTGATGAAAAAAAAATTGTAGAATTTACTGATGCACTAACTAAAGATGTAGAAGTAAAGGGAGCTAATTCAGTACCTAAAGAAGTAATAGTTAGCTCAGTAGATGAAGTGCTTCACACTTCTATTGGAAGCACTTGGAGCTTGGAGGTGGTTGGTGAAGATTGAGCAATTGATGTTGCTATTGTGCTCACAATATCACTAGTAGAAGCTATCTCCATAGATGTGACAGTATGTGGTGGAGTGTGAGGAAGAGATGCAATTGCTTCTACTACAATTCTGACAGGATCATCTTCATCCTTTTCTTCATCTTGTGCTTCTTCCTTATTTCCTTCTTCATCCATTTCTTCTTACTTCCTCCTCCTCTTCTTCCTTGTTTTCTTCTTCCTTCTCCTCCATTAGAGCATGCAATTCACCTTCAGTAACTATGATGGAAGGAGTGTTGTCATCATCATCATTATCATCATCATCATCATCACTATCATATTATTTAATTATAATAGTTTCATATGATGGATTGTTGAGATGATATACATCTCTTCAGACATCTGAGGCATGCTTAACAACTGATTCTATGTTATTCATTAATATAAAACATGAGTTAAGCTTTATAATCATTATGTCTTCATGGTCTTTTATTGTCTTCTTTACTTTTGCATTAGTCATATTAGGTAATAACTATCTCAACTATTGTTCAAAGTCTTTTATAGTTTGCACCATATTCTCCCATCTAACTTGGATTTTCACAAAAGGATCTGCATGGATTTGAGCTTGAATTTGAGTAGGGTAGTATTTCCAAATACCAATCTTCTCCATGACTATGTCCTCAATCTCTTTCTGCTCAGTTAGAGTTCGAGTCTCATATTTCAGAACTTTGAAGTTACATATTCCTACTCCAACTCTTAGTTGTTTCATCCTTTCCTCAAATGTAGGTGGAGAGCGAATGAATATAGGTTCAGTTTTACCTTTCCTACCTCTCTTGGAGAACACTGCAATTTGTTTCTTCCGAGGTTTAGTGATATTCACTCTACCTTCGTTCCTTATTGGTTCCTCTTTCTCTGATTCTTCTTCTTCACCTTCATCATATTCCTCTTCTTCATTGTCACCCTTTCCCTTAGTAAGCATTAGAGGACCTTCACCTATCTTTAATTTGGCAATTATCTTCTCGCCTTTGCTGAGAGCTTGAGGAATCTTGATAGTGAGCTCTATCCTCTTCTTGGCTTCCATATAGGTGGCAAATGTAGGAAGATTTGGATTAGCTGGCTCATTTACTAGAGCCTCAATGATGTCTCTAGCTTCATCAATTTTAATTTCATAAGGCAATGGTTTTACCCATGCCACTCTTGGTATGATTTCTTGAATGTATGCTCTGTCATAGTCCACCATGAAGCATATGTCATCATTGTAGTCTTCCACAAGCTTGGGTGGGATTCTGAATCTATTATTCATTTTCTCTTTGAATGCCTCAAAATAATTATCCAACACCCTTTCAAAGTTTCCACTCATTTCTTCAATAAATTCATTTATCTGATAAAGAATAGGGGTGTCTTTCCTCCATATGACTATGCTCTTAGATGGAAATAATTTTTAAAAATAAAAGAATAAATAGGTAAGCAATGAACCGAACTTGAAGGAATTTTTCTTGAAAGTCTTCATACTTTCAATGTTTTTGTTCAATTGCTTCAGTAATACATTTGACAAATCAAATTCAAGGTTCTTCTTTATAACCTTGTATGCCAGGTCAACTGCCTCACAAGGAACATTGTTTGATCGACTCGAGCTATAGATCTTATGTGCAATGATATGGATGTAAAACCCAAGCTCTATGTCAATGACATTGTTTAGTTTCAAACCTCTACTATCCCACTCAGCTAGGGTTTTCTTCTACAGTTCCTCATGACCCAGGGTTTTGGTTGACTTGGCTTTGCTTAGTATTGGTAGACATGTAACCTTATGTATCATCTTCTTTGTAATTAGAATGGGTTACTCCAACCATAATTGACCATTGTGAAACCGAATCAATATGTATCTTATCCATTTCACTTGGAAATTTTGAGGCATATGAGGGATATGAGGTAAGCCTTTAACTTCCAAATGTTTATGCTTGGGTTTCAAGACTCCATCAACATGCATTTTAGCTATGACAGTATCCATTTCAAGTGTCCCTAATTCTTTAATAGAACATTTAAAGTGAGTTTGTATGTCATTAATTAGGAGTACCTTAGGCAAGGTTTGTAACTGAGCTCTGTAAGGATCAAGTGATTTAGCAATGGCCAGAACAATCTTCAAGTTTGGTGCTTTCTATTCAACACCCTTAACTAGCATTTAAGAATCCTTCTTTGGTTTAGTGTTGCTTCCACTAGTAGACACTATCGCTTCTTGGTAGATGATAAAATTTGTAAAGATGTTGCTACTAAATCACTCAAAATCACTACAATTCTCTTTCAAATCGCTCTACTCTTTGAATGCTATGGGTGCAATAAAAATTGAAGTTAAAATTGCCCTTTTTGTTGAGAAATTTTCATGAATGCTTAGTGCCATTATGACAAAGTGCATGAAATACTATCATCCACTAACCTAACTTCGAAAGAGTACCAACTCTATGAACAAACCAAATTCCTTTACTCCTAACCTTGCTCAGTAAGGTCTACAACCAACTTTCCTCAGTGGAATCTGATGCAACTTGGCAAAAGATGACCTTTCTGTGATCCTAGTGTATCTAGAATATTGATTGGATCATTTCCATTCCTCATATTTCTTGAAACTGCTGATGATTTTCTTGCTAAGTAGAGCTCCAATACATTCTTGGGAATTTAGTTCGAGGGGATGGAGTCACCCACTTATTGAGTGACTTCACTACCATGATTCAAGCTTGTAGCCTTAGTAGATTTAGGAATCCATTGCTGCCTCATTTGTTTCCTTATATTGTCAGCCCTTGTTTTCTTTTCATTTTCAACTTTTCCTATATTCATGCAATTTTTAGCTATATGACCGAGTTTTGTGCATGTGTAACACCTTATAGTTGTATCTTTCTTTCTTAGGTGATGCCTTGCACAATTTATGCCAGTGTGTCCATATTCTCCACAGTAATGACATCTGCACCAGGTATTATAGTCCCATCAAAATATTGCCTTTACAAATTGTTCAACTAGATTGAATGATTTGGATCTGCATTGAGATGCCATGTGACCATGCGTTTTGCATTTGTGACATTTACCTTGAAATTTTGGCTTCTCCTTGCATTCATTGGCTTTGTGACCATGCTGATTGTAGTTATAGCACTTTCCATTGAATTTTTCTTTTCCATTTCTCTAGCATTTTTTTGATGTATGACTAATTTTCCCACAATGATTGCATGAGGTATTTTTATTCCTTTTTGCACCTTGCTCAAAAGATTCACCTTGTCATTCATTGTGTCACAATCCTTCTTTACCTTTTTGCTTATGAAGATTCTGCTCATTTTGTTGATTCAATTGATTCATGTCTTCTTGTGATTTCAACATTTTCTCATTAATTTGTTTCTCGGCATATAGGTCATTCTTCAATCTTTCAATGATTTTCTTTTCACATCTCGTGTCTCTCATTATTCTTTCATTGATTTCCCTTTCATAATTTAGATCACTTCTTATTCTTTCATTCTATGCTTTGAGAATTTTGATTTCCTCATTTGCTCCAGTGATTTGATCAATGAGGTCTTCATGCTTATTGGATTGATTTTGTTCTTCATTTTTTCTTGCCTCCAAGTCTTCATTTATCTTATTTCTTTGTTCCAAAATTTCACATAACCTGATTAATTAGATTTCTTGTTCTCTTTTGAGTTTCCTTACTTCTTGCAGAGAACCATTCTTTGCTAGGAGTTCTTTGATTGCCGCATTCACTTCATCTAAGCTGCTTGATGGGAAAAAGTATTGAATCTTTTTGTCAACATACTAATGGTCATCCATTTTTCTTGCAAGTTCCTTCCTTCTTTTTAGGGATTTGGAAAGATGCTCCTTTCCTTCTTTGAGTTGAGCTATGGCCATCTTGAGATCTAGCTTTTCATTTTCAATTGTCTTGTCGAGTCTGAATATCTCTATTTGTCTTTAGATATTTGCTCAAGTTTTCAAACTTTTATCCTAAGAACCAAAAATCTTTCATGCCAATTGTTGGAAATATTCATTATATGATAAGTTACTAATAGGGGAGTGGTGAATCAGTAACTTTAAATTCTTCCTTTTAAATTTTCCACAAATCAATCTATGCTAATGTATGCATTAATACTGAAAGTTAAAACATCCATTACACCAAAGAACACAATATTTTGGTGACCTAGAAACCTTCCAAATAGAAAGTAAAACTAAGGTGGGGATGATACCCACAAAACTTCAATACTACGACATAAAGTTGACCTCTTAAGGCTTACATTGACCACATCTAGTGATCTGCTCTATTAGGAGCACAAAGGACTGCTTGGTCCACCTTGTTAGAGGATTTACAAACATACACTGGAGTATCTACTTGATTAAGAGATTTGTACAAAGACTATTAAGTCTACCTTGTTAGAGGATTTAGAAGCTAATTCACCTATTAGGATGAAGTAGTGGATCTGCTTACAACTAATTGCTGATAAGATCCTTTATGCATTGATCACCTTGTGTGATGGATATAACCTTCTGCCTCTGTAATGACCTTGTTGGATTCCTTGAACTACTACTGATAATATTTCACATGTACTTCTCAAAATATTTCATATTACTTTGATATTTCTTCATACATGTGATATCTTACAATACACCTTACATATATACTTTTCAAATTTACAAAATTGCAAGGTTGGCAAAAACACAAGTGAATAAATACATTAGAAAATTCGGCCCAATAGTAAATAACTCAGGTTCACTGAATTGACTTAGTGACCTTCTGATTTACAACATCTATTGCATTACTTAGAACCATCATCCACTTGGTAGAAGTGAAGGCTTGATCCATACTAATTACTCAATGTTGTTCTAAACTTGGTGACCACTGGTGACTCGGTAGATGTAGTGTCACTTGGTAGATACTGCATATTGAGTTTACCTTGCTTCACTTGATAAATATTATTTCTTCCAATGCTCGATTTACATAGAATCTGCATGACACAAGCTTACTACTCAGTAGACATTGTTGATCTTCACATTGCTTGTATTTTCTCAGTGTAAACTATTGAACTCTTCAAAGCTTGGTTAACACTGGAATGCTTGGTGAGGGTAGAGAATTAAGTGCTGAGCTCAATAGCTATACTGATATGGATAAGTGTTGTCACTAATGGCAATACTAACTTAATCCCAATAGATAGAACAAGAAATTGCAAGCAACCTTAGCCCCTTGTACCTCTTCTTGTGCCTATTGTACTAGCTCTGCACCATCAACAAGTAGTTTCATCTACTCTTACCTCTTTGAGTTCCCTTTTAGGAAAGTTAGTACAGAAGTGGATGTAGGTGATACATGTTTTTCCACTTGGACATATTTGTACTAGCTATGGAGGCATGTGCAAAGGCCCTTAGAGTGATGTTGATGTAGTGCACGATGACCATTATGCTAAGGGTGTTGATTTTGATGATGATGTATACATTTCCCATGGTGATGGTAGTGATAAGATTGATGTGTCATCATTTTTTGACCTCATGCAGGGAGAACCCAAAGACAATTAAGAGCAGTAGGTAAAATTTTAATTAAAATTTTAATATGAAGTACATAATTATTTACTTTCTACATACATGTGTAATTGTATTAACCATATTAATTTTTACTTTTGAAATAATAGAGGACAGATGATACTATTCCTCCTAGGAGGTAGTATAGTCTTGTTTTGAGACCTACATACATTGGCATCCCTCATACGGTATGCACTTTGAATTACACTATAAAATGTACATTCGAACTTGAATTTAATAACACATGCTCATATGTTCTTTTTATCTAATTTTGTAGGGATTCTGTAATGCTACATAGTTTGATGTCAGTACAGGTCCTCATTATTTACCACTAAGACACAACCTCAAATACATATGTTATGAAATTTTGACTGAACACAAATAATTTGTACTATTTTTTATGAATGTACATTATTATTAACTTATAATCTAAACAATTTTGACTCATGTATATATTTTTTGTTTTGATTTAATGAACAAGAGATGGATCGTACTCATCCATACAGGCGTCAATATAGTTTATTTTTGACTCCATCTTTTGATCTTCATGCTAGCATACATGTTAACACATCTATGTGCTACTCAAGTATGATATATATACATGTTTTTAGAGTGTATAAAAAATGTAGTGTACAAATTATGTACTTTTTAGTTTATGTACTTTGTAATTATTCATGTGTATATAATTTTGACTCAACATTTATGTATCCATAATTTTAGGACTATATCGCCATGAGTGTTTTTGAGAGTATGGTACATAGCCAAATGGAGGTACCTACATCATCCTTTGAGGTTAGTATTGTGATTTATGCACATACATAATTCATTATGCTCTTTGTCAAATTTTAAAAATGTATGTATTGTAAATTGAAGGACCTCACCAGTGCTGCATTTGGTAGCTTTTGCAGTGCACCTCCTCCCATCAAAAAGGGACACACATCTCATGTGGTATTTATTTTATTATGTTGTGAATATTTAATTTGTTTGTTCGCTATATTTTGAAACCCATTTCAATTAAGCATGTACATGATGAGACGTACCTCATGTTACATAGGATGATCCATCTGAGTCCTCTTCGCATGGAGTAAAGAGGACATTTGATCAAATAGATTAGGTCATGTTGGCACCTTTAGATTGTGTTTTTATGAAACATATTGTTTATTTAGATAAAAATTGTATTAGGTAAGTTAACTGTATTATATGTATTTTTTGACTTCATAGATCATGTTATGACATATTAGAACATGTACTATTTTTTTACAACTTCTTATCATGCTAGTGTATGTAGTATATATTATTATTATTTTTCATCATGTTTTAAGTATTCAAACTATTTTCTTTATTTTATTCATGAACATAAGACACATTTTGTAAGTATATATGCTACACAAACAATAATTTTAACTATTTTTAGAGCATTAGTACTAATATCAAAAAGATTATTGGATAAATATCACATCAAATTTATGCATTGAGATTCATACAAATAAAATCGACCTACTATTATAAATAATTTTCATCCTAAAAAGTTCAAATTTATAAAATTTAGGTAAAGATTGAAGATTTTTTTAATGAAATGATGGATGATAGCCAAGTCCTTTCACACATTTTCTCATCAAGGCTATGTACATATGTTCATACGATTATGTACCTAGAAAATTCATGTACCTAGATGGTTCCTTGTAACTTTGACTTAGGTTTTCTCATATCCCAAGTAATTAAAGAATCGATTGAGGTAGTTTATTTGTTCCCTAATTGGTCCTAATATATTCTAAGGTTTTTTAACGGGTCCTAGGGCCACTTATAATCCATTATGATCCCTTATGATACATTAGAATCATTAACATCCCATTTGTGTGTCCTATTATAGTCAATGTCTTCTAAGGGATCCTAATAGACCCTAAGATGTCTTAGGACCACTAAGAACCCATTATGACCCTTTATGATATATTAAGACCATACTTTTAAAATCTAGGAGGAAACATTAGGACTAATTACAACCACTTAGGAACTGCTATAATGCCTTTGGACATAGTGGTGAATGTGTTCATAGGGGTTATAATTGGTTCATATGAGTCCTAATGGACCCTAATGGATTATAAGGGTTCCTAATATCTCCTAAAAGGTCATGGGATCACTTAAAACACATTAGAACCCCTTAAGACACATTAGGACCCATTAGGGCATATTATAAACCATTAGTGTGTCTTATGCCCCTTAAGATTATCTAGGAGGAATTAATGGATTTTAATATGTTTTAAATAGTCATAATGTGCACCCTAAATGGTATTAATGGGTTTTAAAACCACATAGGATGAATTGTGATCTTTTGTGAGATATTAGGACCACTTAGGACACATTACTATGTCTTGCAATGGTTAATGTATTATAAGAGCTTTTAATGGGGTCTAATGGGTCCTAGTGTGTGCGAGTGGACCCTACTGTCTCCTAATGAGACCTAATGTGTACTAATGGGTCCTAAAAATCCTTAATGTCCCCTTAGAACATATGACCCATTAAGGCACATTAGACCTCTAAATGGTGTTCTACAATGACTAAAATGCTATAAAGGCTCATAATGGGTCATAATGGTACTTAGGAGGTTGTAATTGGTCTCAAGGATTCCTAGAAGCACTTAGTAGCCACTAAAACTCCTTAGGAAAAAATAGGATTGAATAGGACACATTACAACCCTAAAGTGTATCCTACGATGATTGATGTTTTTTAAGGGTTCATAAAGTGTGTTAATGGTATGAAAGGGTTCCAAGGAGTCATAATGGGTCATAAGGTTTATTATGACCACACATGACCCATCAAAACCTCTTGGAAATGTTATAATGTACTAGGACACATTAGAAGAGATTACTTTTAGGACTACGATAAATAATGTGTTGTGAGGGTCCTAAGAGGTGCTAGTTTGTCCTAAGGTGTCCTAGTGGGACCCCTTTCTAATAAATTACAAGCACTTATAACCCTCCCCATATCCCTCCCTCCCTCTCTCTCCCTCTCTTCCTCCTTCCCTCCCTCTCACTTAACATGGTTAACATGGTTAAACATACATGTCAATTATCAATATAACAATAGCATATAATCAATACAATGAGTAATGATCTTTAAATTATCATGTACAAGTGAAGGGTTGTTAATTAAAATCAATGGTAATTTGAAACTTCAATCAAACATTAATTTAAACATGCTTGAATGTAAAAGTAATGGAAAAAAATAGGAGGTCATTACTTAAATTGACAATTAATTTATAGTATCATGTGCACACCTTTAACTTTTGAATAGCAGTAAACTCCTAGTGTTAAATATTTTTTGTACAAAATATTTCACAATATATGTAAGACAATGTCAATGATAAATTTATAGAAGTGAACTCAAAATATAAAATTGGTTCAACACACTTCTTCAAATGAGGTCCTGTATAATAAAATTGTAAAACAAAAACACATGTTAATAAACACATAAATTGAGGTATCTGAACTATGTAAATATATCTATAATTTTTATGTACTCACAATGTGGGATTGTACAGGATGTTGATGCTTGATCCACTTTAACATTTAAATTTGCATAAATTGTAATTGAGACTTGAATGCGAGGAATATATATATAAGTTCTCTAATTTGATATTGATAGCACAAACATACATGTAATTAAATTATATAAGCACATATATAAAAATAACAAAATAAAGAAAAAGCCTACATGTGTTTGATTTAAATGTAGTCATCCCACTATACCATCTGCATCCTCTCTCTTTTGCAATGCATCTATGATTGTCTCATGCTTGTCCATTGAAGTTTTCCATAATACATTATTGGCAGGTCTCCCTTTTTATCTTTCTAATTTGATATTCATTGCCACAATCAAATGAGAATAGTGTAAAATCTTCTATTCAAATTGGTAGTCTTCAAATGTGTGTAAATCATTTCTTCTGGTTAAGTATCTACATAGCCATGTGCCAGCTACAACAACAGACCCAACTAGATACTTAGAACCATCATCATCTACTTGATGACATATCAATTTTTTCTTAGGTTCCACACATCTAGCTAGCCAATACTCAATGTATTCATCATTATTACTAGGCACAATAATAGCATAAACATGTCCTACAAGATAAGATAAAGTACAGAAAAACTTTAATCACATGATTACATATGAAAATTATATAAATTGAAGCATGAGATGACAAAAAAATCTTATTAAATTTTGTATACTAGGTTCTATGAGGTTTGAAATACAATCATAGTCTTCTAATGCAAAAGTAATATTCTAGCCTTCGTTTACTATATCATCTAGAAACTGTGTGTTAGTAGGTGCTAATGATTTTTGTTTCCAATCTTCAACCCATTTTGTATTCTCACATTCTTCCCATTCACCTGCATGACAAAATTGATGAAAACAAGCAAGCTCCCTAGTACATATAGTACAAGTGTTAGAATCTAAACTCCTAAATGAATGCCATTTAGCTAACCCACTAATTGTATCATACTCATATCTTGAAAGGATATTATTTTCTTCAACTAGGTAGAAGAAATTTTTGATTGTAGAGTTTTCACTTGATCCCGAGTATAAATATTTGTTACACCATTTGAAAATCTCATGTGCATTTTTGAATTTAGATTTTTCCTCAAATTTTAATTGCTCTCTACTCAGGTCTCTCTTCGCGCATGTACCAACACCATCATGTACTCATTTACCATGTCCAGCCTAAAAAAAACTCCACATATGTTGGATGTTAGTTTGCCTATGTGTCCTACTCAACCAATAGAACATTCTAGCATTCTTGAATTGTCATGTACAATTATCTAATCATATCCAATGTTGTGTCATTTGAATGTTTCTCTCTTTTAAATTATCATAAAAGACCTTGAAACAATATTGGACAAACTCAGATGAAAGGATTTTATTATCACTCATAAAAAAATGGTACTCTCAATATTTTTCAATCCTCCTCTGTACTATCAGGTGCATGCAAATAAACTATATGAACATAAATTTTTAATTACACTAAATTGTAATATTGTGGTTATACCTCTTCTTGTGGTGCAAGTGTGTAGTTCTCTAAAAAATCAAAAACTAAAAGTATAGTACCAATTGGAAATGTATTCTTACATATGAATTTTTTTCTATCAAGCCATCTAGCATATTGAGAGTGTTTAAAATAGTTTGGTATGATCACACTCTTAAACTCATCCGTAAATGCATGGCAACTAACTTTATCTATAACTAGATCACACCTTCTTCCAATCTTCCCATCTTTCAATGGATATTAAATAGTTTTGAATCTTTGTACCTCAACTAATTGTTGTCCAAAAGTAGTCAAAGCATTTTCATGCAAACATTCATCCAAAAAAGAAATATTACCACACATATCACATGTACCAGAAAGACATGAATTGAAAAGAAAGTATTGATGATTAGGTGGCTTACAAAACAAACATGATATGAAATCCTTTATAGTTTGAGGTGGTATTTTTATACCACATTCCTACAACATTTCTTTACTATGCATGGTACCATGTATAGATAAAAAAAAAATCATAATGATAAAAAAATTGAGTATTAATTTTACAACAACATGTGATTATTTCTTTGTTAATCCTTATATACCATGGTTTATACTTTTCAAAAGATCTCTGACTAATGGTAATATTTAATGCCTTACCAGCTACAAATTTTCTAAATAATTTAGTTTAAGTCATGTTGAAAAGGTGTTTAGGATGTGGATCATGTATTTTTGATCCAATTCTCAATTTAAGAACACCTCTTCAATTAGGTTATACTCGTGTATTATCATACCAAAAATTTTCAACCAAACTTTTGACTTCACTAGTAAGTTTCATATCACATCTCGGGAGTCTACCACTAGAAGTCCACAAAATATTTGTTGGATTACATTCAAAGTTAACCCTTCTCTTTAAAGCTCTTTGTAAAGTCTTATGATTCAAATTAAGATATCCACTTATGTTTCTAATCAATCTTTTTTTAGTTGTTGATTTGTTAACTAAAGTTGTTGTTATTGCTCATCGTATTGTATTCTTATCTGTAGACTAACTTCTCTTTTTGATAATATCAAAGGCACTAGCAATAGTGGATACAACTTTTTTTAAAGAATCATTTTTATTCTTTGGTTTTTCATTCATTCTCAACCTTCTCATTACTTTTTGCATTTTAGACATTTTAATTAGTTGCAACATCAACTGACATTAAAACCCAAATTTCTTATTATAAAAAAAAAATGTTTATAGAATCTTTTAGCATGTGTCCTAATTTTTCTCCATGAAACCAATCCCTCAAGATTATCTAGCACATCATTAGGAATATGAAAATTATGTTCAGATACTTTACTATCATTCTGACATGTTTGTTGAGTAGTTGGTGGTACTATGTCTACATTCATGCAATTTTTATTTTCAAATTGACATTTCACTTTTGCTATTATTTGGGATTTGAATCTCATTTTCAATTTTTCTTTGTATTTCTTTCATGGCCTGCATTTTTATTAGAGTTTTTTGTGCACGTTTGTTTAACAATTTATTCTCATGAAGAAAATCTAAATAATTTAAATCGTAACCTGCTTCTAAAAAATCACCAATTTCATCATGAGAAAAAATTTGAGGGTTTTGAGACACACCTGTATTGAATGCATGATTAGAATGTGCACCTAATTTTTTTTATATGGGGTTCTCTTCTTTGACCTCTTCATCCATCATGGTATCTTCAATGTCTTTCTCCTTTGAAACATTGTTCAAGTCTATAATTCTTTGTCTTCTCTCTCATTGACATCATGCTTCATTCTCTTTATTTGTTGCAATTTTCTAATCTATTAGAACCTTTTTTTCTTCTTTCTTCATTTTTGTCATCCCACATTTGCACCAGTTTTGAATTTGAATCAATAGCTTGCAAATTGTAGAAGAAGACAAGAAAATATAATAACTATGACAAAATTCACTATTGCAAATTGAAACTATTATTCAATCATTGAAATTAAACCTATGGGGTAGCTTTTGGGGCCCAATGTGTACATAAGAATTGGGTACCCGATTGTTTAAAAATCAAGTACCTGATTCTTTAAAAATCAGGTACCCAATTTTTAAACAATTAGGTACCTGATTCTTACAATGGTTAACATGCAATTGGGCACACAACTTTTGAATTAGAAATTGAATGCCTGATTCTTAAGACATGAGTAGGAATTTGAAATGAAATGTGACTTTTGCATGGGGTTTTTCCTTGGGGAAAGGCATGGCATAGGCTTGGTCCCACCAAGCCATGCCATTATGATACATCTTTTTCTAAGGCATTTAATCGACCCGATTGTTTAAAAAATGGGTACCTAATTCTTTAAAAATTAAGTACCCAATTCTTTAAAAATTGGGTAACTAATTTTTAAAAGAATCAAGTACCTAATTTTCAAACAATCGGGTACTTGATTCTTACAATGGTTAACATGCAATCAAGCACTCAATTTTTGAATTACAAATCAAGCGCTCAATTCTTAAGACATGAGAGGGAATTTGGAATGGTATGCAACTTTTGCATGGGGTCTTGCCTTGGGCAAAGGCATGGCATAGGCTTGGTCCTACCAAGCCATGCCTTTATGATCCATTTTTTTCTAAGGCATTTATTTGACAATTTTAGAGATTGTCATAATTTTTATATAGTCATCCCCATTGAATTTTTTGATGAAACAAAAACCCACTATAGGTCTTACTAATCTGATTCCAAAAATGTAAATTTTATAGATTTATTCATTTATTTTCTATTTTTCAATTATTTATTAATCAAAACTATCTCTTAAATGTTAAAAAGTGACATTTACTAAAACTTTAATAACTTTTTTATTTTATAATTTTTCTTAAATTAATTTATATGTCATCAATCTACATACAATTCTTTTCAGGTTTTTTTTTTTTTTTTTTTTGAAAAAAATGAAATTTTGATCAAATTATAGTGTCCATACACGAGAGGTTTTAAAATTTAACTTTATAGCCAATTAATAATTAATGATAAAAGTTTTATTCAATAAAAAATTAAGGAAAAATATTTTCATCAATCTTAGGTTTATTAGGTAACTCCCTTTAAAAGGATTTATGAAAATTCATTTATCTGTGTCAAATTATGGTGTCTATACATGAGCGTGGTACAGTCCTAAAATAGGAACTTTGAAAAAGTGGGTTTTAAAGATCCATACCAAAAAAATAATCGGTCATATGGGTACACAAATAAATTACATATTCAAAAGCTAGATTCTGAACACTAAAAATTTTATTTTTAAAGTTTTTTTTATATTCAATCTTTAAATGCCTCAAATTTTGACATAAATTGACAAAAAAATTCAAAAACAGGAAAAGCACTTCCACTTTTTGGCCAAAAGTGAGACCCAACTTCTTGCACTGACTCTAATTATAAACTCTTTAACAATACTAATGGTTTGATTGTAGAATATTTTTCAAAGATATGCATGTCAAAAAATATATTTAAACCCACTAAAACGTTGTGTCTTCTTTACTACTTTCTTACACATAGTTTAATTGAGCTTGTGAACTTCGTAGGGCTCTAGACAAAGCAATAGGGGTGTATGCTCTTTGCTACATAGTGATTCCCAAGAGTAAATTAGAAACCTAGACACCTTTGGAGGATGGTACCCAAAGGAGGCAAGAAAATTGGTGGTTCTCCCAACAAAAGCCTTTCATGATGAGATGATGATTTCCTTTTAGGGGATTAAAATCTTGGAACAGGATAAGTTGGGATTGATAAGCTAACTCAATGATGAACATGTTCTATGTGTTTGGGTAAGGTGATGAGTAGAAAAGTATGGTCTTTCCCTTGTGGAAAATTAGAAACTTGGACCCTTAGATCAGAACCACCAGTCTGAGTCAACCATTAGAGGATTTGCTAGAGTGATCCAACCTATAGGAATGACCCAACATAGCACACACCTTTTTCCAGTGATTCCAACTCACTATAATAAAGAATATTTTTAGAGAAAAATACTCCAAAGCCATGTTAATTTATTTCTCTTGATTCCTAATATCGCATATCAAGAGGAGGTTCTATCTATTGTATTGGCTGGTGCTAGCCCTAGTCTTGCTAGTCAAGTGTGCGCACTTTCAGATGTTGGTGTGGGCTTCTAGCCTTAACTTTCTTTGTGAAGCCACTGGGGACTAATATGAATGGAAGCAAAGTAAAAAATTTTAATAGTTGCTACCTAGTTCACCTCTAAAAGAGGGCATAATCTTTGTGCAAGGAGGGGGAAGAATCTCTCATATAGATACTCACAATAGGCATGTACCTAGACATTGGAAGGTGGTATACATGCTTGACTACAACTACAAGAGTGTTAATTTAGTGTATATGTTATTGAGTCCTTAGAATACACCAAAAACATGAGCACCCTCTACTGGGGTGACATGGTTGTGTGAGGTGAATGCATGTACATAAGTTGTGAGACAAAGGTTGTTCTTCCTGAAGCCTTTGATGCTTAGCATCCACCATATCTTGAATGTTCTAACTTAGCCTCTGAATGACTTGGAATCCATTGTTCACTCAACATCTATATCACTCAGCATATACTAACTTGATTAGAACTTGAGTGACTCAATACTGATTGTTATCTTAGCACATATTGGTGCTCAACACATATTGTATATTACTCTTGGCATGTACTATCTAAAAAGTCATACTTAGCATGCACTACTTACTCAGCATGCACTTTATGAATATGACTACATTTGTAGTCACTCAAATGTCAAAACCAATATGAGATTTAACAATCTCCCCCTTTGACATGAGTGATAAAAATATTTTTTCATGTGTATATAACTTATGAGCATAACTCAAATGATCTATATACTTTACTTAGCTTGCATAAAAAAATTCAAAGTTTTGCAAAACTTATGACTTATCAGTCATACCTCAAAACTTCATAACTCCCCATGAGTTAATATTTGTATGACATATCTGAATCTCTAAATCTTAACTCTTGCTAACTAAATTCTCTTTAACTATTGGCTTACTGTATTTCTACATTGACTCCCCCTTTGGGTATGATTTTTTCTTAAATATCCTAAAAAATATCATTCCCCCTTTATTCATTATCTCATAATATCATTGCCCCTTTTTTGACACTTATGTCTTGGGTATTAGAAGTGTTGCATGGACATCCATTATTATCTCAAGTGTTGCATCCCAATTGTTGCACTCTACCTCTAGAGAGTGAAATTGAACATCTAGCTTACCAACAATTTCTACTAATCCTTCATGAGTAGAAAGATGAGGATTTTTCTTCATCAATTTTTCTAAAAAGGCTAGTTCCTTGTGCAACACCTCCATGTGTGGGGTCAACATGGCTTGAATATTTATCAAGTTAGCTAAATATTTGCATCTTGTGCATGTAATGCAACTATCTAACCTTGAGTAGATAACAATCTTTGAAAATGTGATTGACTTTGATTGGGAGATGATTTCAAGGTTGTACCTATAATATTTAGATCTCCCTCTAGTTGGTAAACATGTCTTTGAACTTCTTGTTTAAAAATATTCACACCACATAGCTTTGTGTATAAAGAGAAGATATTCTCTATCACCTTCCTCACATCTTCCATTTTGCTTGCTAACTTGACCTGTCTAAGTGAAATGGAACTAGAAATATTTTCATTTTCCTTTGATTGAAACTTCTACTCAAACAATTCTAGCAATTTGGCATTTGTGTCCAGGTCTACATCATCTATTTTGTCCACTAAATTTACCATTTTCTCAATAGTGTGTATCCTCATTAGGGTTTGGGAGGCTAAATCCATCAAGAAATATGTATTTGATGTCATATAACACTTTTCTTTGTTTGTGCTCCCTTTTGAGTAACTCCTAATTCTTCTTTCTTGATAGAGTTTGTTGCAATATGCTCATCTATTCTATGGTCATTGTAGCTAGATCTAACTTTGGAAGTTTAATCACCTCATCTAAGTTGAGATCTCGATAAGATGTGCCTTTACCAACCTTAGATTTTTGAAGACTAAGCGTTGAGGACTACAACGGTGTAGCATCTACACTCAGCCTATGAAGAGTTTGACTATGAATAGGATGGTAGAGATTGGTGGGGTAACCAATGTCTGAATTGTAATCTGTTCCTCTCACTTCATAGTTAAAACTATATCTTCTATCCTATCCTTCTCCTTCTCTTTAGTTTTTGTTTGGACTTGTGTCATATCCTTCTCAACTATTAATATTTCTTGCGTTGGGACATTTGGCACTAATGTGCTAACATTTGATCTCATTGTGTGCTTTCTTTGATATACCACAATGGGCATTGAAACATGAGTGTGAGTGGTGACACCCTATTGTTCTAATTGACCTCTTATCTCTATAAGTGTAAGGCACACACTAGATGTACTAGTGTTCCATTTCTCCTTTGTTGATACCTTGTCAATTTTATTTGTACTAACTACTACAAGATTAGGGCATAGTTTAGCCGCTAAATTTGAATCATGTAGTATCCTCTTCAAATCATCCTCTATCAAATGATTCATTTTCTACATAGTATTATCAAAAACATCCTTTATCTTCATTGTAGCCTTTTGAATTCCTTGGTCAACATGAGGGGGACTAGCACTTGGCATATGTACCTAGGGTACATTCCAATCTTGTTTCTAGTCTTCTTCTATTGTAGCCTTCATATTTTCTTCTTTCTCAATTCCATGTTCATGTCCATTGTTGACAGATCCATCTTTGGAAACCTTTACTACTTCTTTTTGATATCTTTGTTCACCTACCTCCTAAGGTGCTTTCTCAATAGCCTTTTCTATTATCAGCCCATAAATAACCTTCCAAATTTGGTTACTTTGCTTAAAAACCTCCTTAATGTTATTATGCAGAATGTTAAAGGTTCTTTACTTGGAAAAAAATCTCCACTTATATTTATTCATGGCCTTAGTTATAGATGACTTGTCTAGTTCTAGCACTACTCTGGCTAGAGTAGTCTTCCTTATATTAATTTCAATAGTTAAATTGTATTTCCATCTTTGCTTAATTCTATCATATAGACTTTTGGGTAAAGAGTAGGCAAGTTCAATTGGTGTTTTCTTCAATGTGGCCATAATCTTATACACAAATTCCTCAACCTTATTCATTTCTACCTTTCCTAGTTTACCAAACTCAACATGTGTGAACCTTGACAAATCTTCATTGTTCTTGATATTTTCACAAAAGTTATCTAAGTCAGAAGAGGGACTGTGGCTTACCACTTGAAAGTGAACATTTTCATCTAACTTGGTCCTCTCCTCATCTAATTCATCTCAAGCTATATATGTCCTCCTCTTTGGTTGATCTTGTTGACTCTACTTTGTAGTAGAAGTAGCTCTTTTTGTGTTTGGGTTTGTTAGATTGTTGTGTTTTCTTTGTAGTATTCATTGTGCTAGCCTTGGTAATAGGTATTGTTGGTTTTTTTTATATTGGCTTCACAACCTTCCTTGGTTTTTGTATTGCAGACTCATTGGCTTCTTTTATCTTCTTTTCTATAGATTTAGGTCGTTCATTGGCTTCCTCATCCTCAACACCTTCATCATGTTCCACTTCTTCTTATTGTTAGTCCTCTCCTTGACCTTGTATTAGTGTAAGAGCAGCTTGAGTAGGTTTCTTAGATTCTTCATCCTCATCAGCTTCTTCTTCTTCTTCCTCTTCTCCTCCTTCACCAAATCCTTAAGCTTCCTCACAATTTTGTTTTTCTTTCTCACCACAAAAGTTGTCTTCAAATATATTGTGATTTTTGATTTGTCTTCCTCATAATTTCTCAATGAAGTTGTACTCTTGTCTACTTCCCATCTTAATAATTTTTTGATGGCTATTGATGACTCATTTATATTGATTTCATAGCACAATGCACTAATTCATCTAACCCTAGGAACAACTACTTGTACATAAGTAAAATTAGCATCAACAAGAAAACAAACATTATTATAATAGTTTTCTAGTAGTGACAGGGGTATCCAAAGTCTCTGCTTCATAGACTTCTTAAAGTCTTGAAAATTGCTGGTCATGATTGACTCAAAGTTGTCCCCTAGTTGCCCTATGAATTGTCCAGTTTGCATTGCAATAGACTTGTTGGTCCTCCAAGCAACTTTTCCAATTGAAGGAAATGTGTTTTGCACATTAACGAATGTGCAAACCAGCAATGAACAAAATTTTCATTGTGCACTCTATTTTTTTTATGACTCCCATTTTTTGTGAAAACTAATAGAGTTCTAATTTGACAAGGTCATAAGAGTGATCCTACTGTTGGTGCTCAAAATTGCGTTCTCATTTTGAGCGACCATTTAAAATTTTGAATCAAGTCAAGCCTATGAAAGCCCCATAAATGCAAATGTTCCCGGTTGTACCCTTAAGGCCTGTGAGGTGTGTAATGTTTCTAACACCTTTCATTCAGTCCGCCTAAGTGTTCCATGAAGTTCAATTGTCATTTCGAGTCATTTGGAAAAGTTATCTTTTGAGCTAGTATCAATTTTGCATTTTCACTTAAGTGTCAAACAACGACAGGAGGCTATGTTTGCCAATGAATATCTTGCACCTAGAAATGTGCCATGACTTTCCATTTTGAGATTATCTAGTGTCCATACCCGAGAACCTATGTTTCAGGTTTCAAGTCGTTTCGAGTCCATTTGACTAGGTTTTGAATCCCTCAAAGTTGGTCAGTTACTATTTTCATACATTTGCAAAATGTTCATAATTCTGGGAAGCCCTATTTGACGAGTTATAATTGTTAACTAGTTGACCAAAATGCTAAAATTCTATATGTGTTGCATTTTAGACATTAGATATTTGTAATGTTTCAAGTTTCAGTTCTTGACGAATCCATTTGATCAGTTTTCAAACGCGATTCCAAATGGAATTTCTGAAGTTTTACTGATGTTAGTATTCGCAAATTTGTCAGTACCCCTGTTCGTGGTGTTATAACTCCTAATATTTGATTGGTAGGACTAAATGGTTTATTCCCCTGTATTGTCCACTAAAACTACTTTAAGTGTGTCAGTTTTCAAATCTTGATGAATCCATTTGCACACTTTTCCAGGGTCATTCCATTCATAAAAAATGCTTTCTATCAGCATGTCTAGTCTGCAAATTTCCAAGTAGCCTACTTTGAATGTCCGCCATTTGCGTCTAGTTATTTGTCTTGAGCCCAAATTGCATAGTCATACTATCCTTGTGACAGAGAAATAATGCCCCAGTTTTCATTTCCCCATGTGCCCATTTGCCTAGTTTTCTAGGCCAAATCCAAACCCAATTACTTTTTTTCTAACATGTTTTCTTGCAGGTGATTTTAAGAGGTCAACTTTGACAAAAAATGTCTTTTGACTTTGAATTCATCATGAGACGAGATCTGACAGGGTAAAGGCATGTGGAATAAAGAATCAGTATGCTAGTTTTCAGAGCCCGATCAGGTGTTTGGATCAGGTTTTTAAAGCCAGCTGATAGGCCCTGTTAGTAGAAAATCACAGTTGGTAGATTATACACAATGAGCTTCAAATCGATTGTTTAGCAGTTGAATTTGATTCCAATCAATCTGAGAAGGTCAGTGGATTAGTTTGAAGTATCTGTTGTTCGAAAATGAAATTTTTTTTTAGCTGGACCCACTTTGGAGCCTGACCAATTTCATCAAATTTACAACACCTGAGAGGATTAATGATGTTTCAAAACAAATGACTATAATGACATCGACTTTGTGTGGTCTTGATGAATATATATTGTCAAACTTGCTTCATGTTGCCAGAATAGGGTACCTGATGAAAGGAAGGGGAGTAACAAGAAACATGATTAGAGTTGTCAATGAATTTGATGACAAAATGTTGATTATAAAAGGTTTGATCCATAAAAATTCCATTGCTATGATTGAGGAGCTCTATAGTCCAATTTATCTTTTCAAAGGGTGTATAAAATATGGCTTTTATATAGTTTGTAAAAGATATGGCTCTTGGTTGGAATTACAAGAGTAGAATATTTTATAAGTGAAAACCAAGTTAGAGTAAAGATGAGTGAAATTGAGGAGGTTACAGCAATGTAATGGAGGCATTAGCAAGAGGTTTGAATATCTACCCTAGGCACATTGTAATAGAGATAGAATACATTGTAGAAGAACTCAAACTCTCTTCTGTCCCTTGTCAAAGATAGTGTTGACCAACAATCTCAAATTCAATCTAATTCTATCGATGCTCCTTTTTACTTTAATCTAGTTTGTCGAGCATTGAGAGCATAAAATCATACAAACCTCTAGGCCTACTCTAATGGGAAATAACTTCACTCCAACCTTTACATAAAGCTTTGTTCCCTTTACCTTGTAATGATCCCTGGTGTTTTGACTAAATGCAAATTACTTGATTTAGTGGTCTACATGTAATCGGGCCCTTGTTTAGTTAAATCTTTCGAGCCTCTAGTGTATTCTAAGCCGCAGGAACAAAGAAAAATCTACATGGAAGAAGCTATAGCATATCAAAGAGCTCACAACAAATAGAAAGGAAATGCCAGCAGCATGGGCAATCAACAGTTGAACAAAGGCGTCAATCAAAAAGAAAAACCCGCAAATTTTCAAGTGAGCTCTACCCATGCCATCTCCAAACCAAGGTAGATTAGGCCAAAAAGGACGACTTTCACATAATGCAGGGCTGGCTGTTGGAGTTTGCAGGAGGTTTCACAGTGAATGAATTTGAGTTTAACCACAGCATTGAAAAAAGAAGCCACCAGTATAGGAACAGAGCAGCCATGTTCCAGAAAATACAAATGCCAAAATGAAAGGCTCCTGCTATCAAAGGATTGAAAAGCCACCAAACAACAAGAGAAAGCCGTCCACTAGAAACAGAAGCCCCGCACTTAAATATGTCATTGAAGCAGAATAGGGTTGTAAGTAAAAAAAAAACATTGTCAAAGAAGCCATGAAGAGCCAACATCAACTCAGTTAGAAGGGAACCGTTGGTTCCAAAATGAAAAATCTACCAAGTGAAGCCGCCCAGGCCAGAGAATGTAAGCACGTGTGCATAAAAGGTCACTCGGCAGGATATGGAAACTCTTCAGTTAACCTTGAATAGAATAAGGAATGCAAGCTCGACAGAGGATTATGATGATAAGATATACCAGATGCAATACCGTACTGAGCATGAGAGTATGTCTCGACAGGAAGAAAAGCAGTTATTGGGCAATGTCAAATAGATGAAGATATCTCGGGATGAAATATTTGCAAACACAGGGTCTCATTCTGAACTTGAAGAGGCATTTGAAAATATAGATACAATTCAAGAATGCATTCAGCTTCTGGATCAAGAATTAGATTCCCTGAAATGGGAGCACCACATGTTTTGAGCACCCATGTTTTGAAATCAAAACATAATATGGAACAAACAGAGAACACATGCATTTAGCAAGTAACTAAGAAAACAATCACGCATTGTGAAGAAGGCAGTGGGCAAAAAAATAGATGGAAATGCACACAAAATTGGAGGCATCCATAATCTTGCAAACAAAGTGAAAGGTAGATGATATGGCTGGTTTTAATGTGGATTATTCAAAAAATGTGAACAGGGCCAAAGAATGCAGTCTTTGTTGAACATTGATGCCAGTAGTAGTAGGGGCGGCATTAAAAAACAAGCTGCATGAAGGAAAACGAGCTAAGGTTTTATCCCATATTCTGTGTGGGAAGTTTTTTTTAGTTGTTTAAATATAAATTTACACAAAGCCATAATGTCTAATAAAGACAAGCTTTTTCAAAGACATGCAATGTGCTTGCGAGGTGGGCCCCTCCCCGTTGACTTAGTCTTGAGGACAACAGTTGGCACAGTATGAAAGACATATTTTAAAACATGCATGCACACTGATGTGGCGACGAGGGCCGAGATATTGACACATGGCAGAGATGGACGAACGATGCTTCCCCGCAATATAAGGTGCGGGGTAGTTAAATAATGCGAGGATGCACCTGGGGGCCAAGTGGCATCGCAGGTGATGTGATGGTGAGAATGAGTAGCTCAAACAGAGGCACAAGATTTCACCACGTGGCGAGATCTAATGGTCTGCGCATTCCTGCAAAATGGAGTTGTAGGAATTTAAGTAATGCAGGGAAGCGCATTTGCGACACATGGCACTGGGTCCCTGCGATGCTGACATGGCATCTAAGAACAATGGTTGGCCAATCAAATGTGGACATGTGGCAAAAGGATGGTCAAAGCCTATTGACCTGGATGGAGGCATAAAGGGAAAAATAAAATGGTTTTAAAAATTTTATTTTAAAATTTCTTTCAAAAGGATACGTGCATGTTCATTTTAAATTCAAAGAGGGCTTAAATGTAAAGTTTTGACTTTAAAGAATATTAAATTTTTGAAATTTAAAATCAAATTGAGTTTCAGACCTAAATTTTTATGGCCAGAAGAGCCATTTTCCAATTTGAGATTCTAGACATTTTCGAGAGGCTAGATATGCACTCCAATATACCGTTGAAATCGGGAAGACCTGAATTTTCTATTTCTGGAGTCAGATTCTACACAGGTGCTTACCAGTTTGAGCTATAAATAATTTTGTGAAAAAGGTGGCATTGGTAACAGAAAGAGAAGATTTGATTATTGAGCATCTAAATCAGTTATAGGGCATTTCTGAAGGCTTGGTAAAGCTTGATTATGGAGAAAACAAGAATAAAAGGTTACATTGCATTCTGAAGGCCACTTTATAACTGATTTTCACTTTTATGGTGAATCCATTTTAACTCCAGAATCAGTTACATCCTTTCATCATTACATTTTGAGATATTTTATGAGCCAAAATGAAAGGATTTGATTTTCAGTTAGAAGGAGAAGTTAGGAAGAGGTTTTTGATCTTCAAGGGAAGAAATTATGAAGGGACACCTGTCAGTTGTATATTGAATCTAGGAATTCCCTTCTCCATACATATTCTTTCTTTTTCTCTGAAGCAGGTTGGTTGGTTTACTATTTTCCAGTTCTTAGAGCTCTGCTCAGGCTATGAAAGCCATACACCCAGCATATCTTGTATGAACAACATATGGATTTTATAGATAGTTCTGATATAGTAGTGTGATCTTGTATCTTGTTTTATGCATTCCTAATGTACTTATTTCAAGGAGATAATTACAATGTGCATAAGGTTTTGAATTTCAATATAATTCTGTCTCCTTTCTTGTTGAATTTGTAATTTTATATGTTCAAGAACAAAGACCTTGAACCTATTTGCAATTGCCTAGTTGTATGTTTGAGGTTTGCTTTCCTTTGACTCAAGGAGTCATATAATTGCTTGTGGTTTTAGACAAGGTTGCAGATTCACTAAGAAGGATGTGTGAAAGTATGGGGTTATATTGGATATTGTTGTCTAATTCATAAGGTGAACAGACTGAACATGAATGTTTCTACATATGCCAAACGTTGAGTGATGTTCAAGGATGCATAATTCTGGAGTATAGGATTTCCCTAATGGATAAGGCACTCGTCATTTATAGGATCATCAATTTTTTGCTGCATATTAGACATGTTGTCTTTTCTCAATATGAATCAATCATTTTCCCTTCATGTTGAAGTGGACATAAAGGTTTAAACCCTCACTCAGTTTATGAATAATATAGGTTTGCACCTAGCTATTGTAGAATCTGTGTTGTTTCATAAGCCACTAGGAGATATAAGGGGTTTTCATCTGCTTAATAGATTCAGTGTATGCTTTGACAACTGGTACCATATGAAGAATGTATAGGTTCACCTGCCTAGGTTTTGCAAAGCCTGAAGTGCAGAAGGAGTATAGCCTTATAGTTGGCCTGGTGTCTGAATGGGCATGTTGAAAATGGGATTTAGTTGCCCCTAGATGTGCTTTGTTCTCATCAGGGTAATTGGAAATGGGTAACATTTTCAAACACCAACAAGATGGTGACTCTGCTGGGGACGTTGTGAAGTAATTCATAGTTAAAAGGACAAGAATCTCTGGTGTATAATTTGAAAATTTCAGTCCTATTCTCAATTGGGTTTGGCCCATCTGAGTCACCAAAAAAATGATGACTCTGCTGGGAACTGTATTGAATCAGATGTAAGACAAACCCTGAGAATTTAAAAGAGGAGATTCAATATAGTAGATGAAGTGCATAAAAAGTTGCAGCAGTAGGTTATCTGATGTGTTTTCCAGGTCTCTTACTCAAATATCATGCACCCCAGTTGAGCTTTATTCATGGACAAGAGTTCATTGTAAAATTGGATGAAAATTGTGTTCTATGACTATCATAGGTCTATCTTCAATCAGTTCAGTTTTTGCAAGTGCTATTGAGAAAGTCCAGAGTCAAGAATTGATTTATAAAGTATATTTCATTTTCAAGGTGTTACTGATCTGCAAATTTCTCCTACATTGAAGGTCTGGTTCAGATATGTCAAGTGACAAATTATGTTTTATTTCTCACCAAGTGTGAGTGGTGACTCTCAAATCTCTGTACCAGTTGTTCCTAGTTGATTTCATTGCTAAATTTGGAGGACTTTCAGTTGTATGGGCAGATCTGAGACTGTTGATAGATCTTGGAAAAGAAGTTTTAAATTCTTGATAAGTTTTTAAGTGTTGTTTGCAATATGTTGTTATAAAGAATTTGAAATGTAAAAGTGAATCACAGCAGTGGTTATGTCATTCCTCTTGTAAAGAGGTGGCGGCTCTACAAAGTTTGATCAGTGGTGTAAAGGATTTTCAGTCTTGCACCTGTGCCAAATCAGCAGATCAAAGTTCAGCATCAACACTTAAGGTATTTTTTGTTTTCATGTTTTCTTTTCATGAAGGTCAAGTGTTTAAAAAGGGTTGCCTCTATTCAATGATTTTTAGCACTAGGATAAAGAGGTAGAAATTTCATTCTTAAAATGGATTCAGAGTATAGATCTGATAATACTCTCTCAAGCTATGAAGAGGTACATGAAAATTTGTTTATGTTGTATGGAAAGCTTCATAGTCAAGTCATTTCTTCTATCCGAAGGAATGTGGGAAGTGTAGATGACTTAGATGCAATTCAGATTTACATGCACTTCAAGTTGGAAATCTTAGAGCTTCCCATTTCAGCAAGACCTAGTGAATTATCATGGGCTTTTGTGTTTTTATTAGTCTTCATGCCTGATTCAGTACATTGGATAGCAAAAGAAAGATTTGAAAAGATCAAATACTTTGAGAGAATATTTAGAGAATGTGAAGGCTATTTCAAAAAGAATGGTTACTGTATTGTTGAAATTGAAAATGTTGATAGTCATAGTGAAAGTGACGAGTCCTATGACAATATGTTTGAGAATGAAAAGGGTTATAACAGTAGTTTTGAAATATCTTCCTACAATGAAGTTGAATGTAGTTGCACATCTAATGTCCAAATGTGGTTTAAGGAAGAGGATATGTATTGTGAAAGTACTACTAATTGTTTAGATTGTATGACTAATGGTGTTACTATTATAAGTTCTTCAGATTATTTGGGAAATAATTGGAATCAAGATGAAGAAGTTTGTGAAAGAGATCTGCTGAATACAAATGAGGTCTCAGCCTTGTTGCAACATGAGTTTGAAAGGTATATGTCAATGTGTGATTCAACTTCGCCTTTATTAATGTGTGCATCTCGTAAGAATGATGTAAGGTATGATGTATACGCCTATGTTTGTTCACCTGCATATCAACATTGTTATTCTTTTGAAGACTTTCAGCATAAGCATGAAGATTTGTTTGAAGAAATGAAGACCAGTAGAGGTGGGGGTGGCATTAAAAAACAAGCCGCATGAAGGAAAAAAAGCTAAGGTTTTATCCCATATTCTGTGTGGGAAGTTGTTTTTAGTTGTTTAAATATAAACTTACACAAAGCCATAATGCCTAATAAAGACAAGCCTTTTCAAAGGCATGCAATGCACTTGCGAGGTGGGCCCCTCCCCGTTGACTTAGTCATGATGACAACAACTAGCACGGTATGAAAGACATATTTTAAACAAACATGCACGCATGCTGATGTGGCAACGAGGGCTGAGATATCGACACATGGCAGAGATGGACGAATGACGCTTCCCCGCAATATAAGGTGCGGGGTAGTTAAATAATGCGGGGATGCGCCTGGGCACCATGTGGCACCACGAATGATGCGATGGCGAGAACGAGTAGCTCAAACAGAGGCACAATATTTTGCCACGTGGCAAGATCCGACGGTCCGTGCATTCCCACAAAATGGAGTTGTAGGAATTTAAGTAATGCAAGGAAGCGCATTTGCAACACATGGCACTGGGTCCCTGTAGTGCTAACATGGCATCTGAGAACAATGGTTGGCCGATCAAATGCAGACATGTGGCAAAAGGATGGTCAAGGCCTGTTGACCCGGATGGAGGCATAAAGGGAAAAATAAAATGGTTTTAAAAATTTTATTTTAAAATTGTTTTCAAAAGGATACATGCATGTTCACTTTAAATTTTAAAAGGGCTTAAATGTAAAGTTTTGACTTTAAACAATATTAAATTTTTGAAATTTAAAATCAAATTGAGTTTCAGACCTAAATTTTTATGGCCAGAAGAGCGATTTTCAAATTGAGATTCTAGACATTTTCGGGAGGCTAGATATGTTCTCCAATATATCGTCAAAATTGGGAAGAGCTAAATTTTCTATTTCTGGAGTCAGATTCTACACAGGTGCTTACCAGTTTGAGCTATAGGTCAATTTGTGAAAAAAGTGGCATTGGTAATAGAAAGAGAAGATTTGATTATTGAGCAGCTAAATCAGTTATAGGGCATTTTGGAAGGCTTGGTAAAGCTTGATTGTGGAGAAAAAAAGCATAAAAGGTTGCATTGCATTCTGAAGGCCACTTTATAACTGATTTTCACTTTTATGGTGAATTCATTTTAACTCCAAAATCAGTTACATCCTTTCATCATTACATTTTGAGATATTTTATGAGCCAAAATGAAAGGATTTGATTTTCAGATAGAAGGAGAAATTAGGAAGAGGTTTTTGATCTTCAAGGGAAGGAATTTTGAAGGGACACCTGTTAGCTGTATATTGAATCCAAGAATTTCCTTCTCCATACATATTCTTTCTTTTTTTCTGAAGCAGGTTGGTTGGTTTTCTATTTTCCAGTTCTTAGAGCTCTGCTCAAGCTATGAAAGCCACATACCCAACATTTCTCTTTTGTATTGAGCAACAGTTATGTTTTATGCAGATAGTTCTTGCTCATTAGATGATTTCATGAGTCATTTCTGTATATATTTCATGTATTTGGTTTCAAAGAAAACAAATAAAGCACATCAAAGGTTTTAAGTTCAGTCTGAATCTTGTCTCATGATTATGGATCTGTTATTTCTTCTAATTTGTGATCAAAGAGCATAGATTAGGTTGCATTTTGTTTAGGAATGTATGTGATCAAAATGTCTTGCTAGTGGGGAAAAGAACCATGTAATTTCTTGATGTTTGTCATAGGGTTTGCAGATTTCATGACAGGATGTTCTAAGTATGAGATTCATTCTGTAGTAGATGTCTATTCACAAAGTGAAGGATAGATCAGGGATCTTGATGTAGGAATTATGTCACAGATTTCCAAAAGATGCATTGTTATAATTCATGTAATTTCCCAATGGATAAGGCATTGGTCAGAGAAAGGATTATTAAGTTTTGTTGCTCATACTTGGGTCTTTCTGTCATCAACATAATTAAATCATTTTTCCCTTTTATGTTGAAAGCTATTCAATGTTAACCCACACTTAGCTTGCCAGTTTCATGAAGTATGTTCTTAGCTATTTCATGCTTGTGATTCCTAGGTAAGTATAGAAGATTTAGGGGTTTTTATCTACTTTACATTAGATTCAGTTTATGCTTTGACAACTGGTACCATATAAGGAATCTATAGGTTCACCCGCCTAGGTTTTGCAGAGCCTGAAGAAGAAGAAGGGTCATGCCTTATAGTTGGCCTGGTGTCTGAATGGATGTGTTGATAATGGGAGTTAGCTGCCCCTAGATGCATCTTGTTCTCATCAGGGTAATTGGAAATGGGTAACATTTTCAAACACCAACACCTTCTTCACTATCTTGTAACTGAAATCCATAGCCATACAAGAAACATTGTTCAATCTGGTGGAATGAAAGAATTTGTGAGAAATTATTCTCACTGGAAATGCAACTAGGGGATCTTAAATTATGTCATTTGTCATTCCTCTTTTGTTCCATACAACCCCCATATTCTTTTCAATTACCTCCTTTGCATCACTATGCATGGTCATAGGTCTATCTAGGGTAGGATACCTTGTTACACCATCCATAGAGAGTGATCATGTATTCTTGCACTATCTTAATCCATTCCACTTTGAATACATTTGGAAAATCTAAGGCATAGATTAACCTTCTCTCTCAAAAATTTTATTTTCTTCCTTCAAATCTCCATCAACACATAGTTTTCTATACAAATCTCTAATTTCCACATCTCCAATACTACCAACCTTACAAGTGTAGCAATATCTTACATCTTGTATCATTAAAACCTATGGAAATATCATCAATAATGCACTAGTTGGATCCCCATTGTATAAAATCTTGGAAATAGTTTGAAAGGATGGTTCCTTAACCTCATTTATTATTAATTATAAATTTAAAACCTCTTTTCCTTCCTTCCTAATAGCAAGAGAAGAACTAGATGCCATTTGAAGTAACTAGGGTTTTTGATAATTCAGACAATGCAACTTAGCATATGATAAGGGTAAAAGCTCAAACCTGTGCCACCCTTTTGTAAATAAAAGACTAATAAACGTATAAATGTTCACCTTCAATGACATAAAGTTTCCATTATTATTTAGAATCTAAAAATGAAGTAAACTAATGAAATGTGTAGAAATAGATGAAGTTTAGGATTATAATTTTTCATAACTATTTTGAATCAGAATTGATATATTTTCCTATGATATATATATATATATATATATATATATATATATATATATATATATATATATATATATATATATATATATATATATATATATATATATATATATATATATATATATATATATATATATATATAATTTTTTAGTTTCTGAAAAATGTTGAAAATTAGGGGACTAGTTCTCGCTAAAAAACTATATGGAAATAAATGTATTTTCCTTTCATCTCAGACTATGTTATAGTTAACATATATAACTAGAGCAATCAAAAATAAAAATAAAATCTTGAGACTTATATTTTCTCTTTTATAATAATTCAAATTTCAACTCACCTAAAATTGATAGTTTTCATCTCCCACAACATTTTCCAAAACAATTTTATTCTAACCAGAAGAGAATTTATACATTCTGGAAGAGGACCCTCTCCTCAAGAATGCCATGAAATTTTATTATTATTTTATATCGTTTAATATTTTTCTTCTTCTCAAAATCAACATCTTTGCAAGTAATAAAATATGTGCTTGTAGAAATTTTTAATTAAAATATACTATATATAATTATAAC
Source organism: Cupressus sempervirens (assembly GCA_028749045.1). Taxonomy (NCBI): domain Eukaryota; kingdom Viridiplantae; phylum Streptophyta; class Pinopsida; order Cupressales; family Cupressaceae; genus Cupressus; species Cupressus sempervirens. Next base: position 636,020,500 of record CM053790.1, on the reverse strand, counting down.
ACTATAAAATCTATATGAGAATATTCTTGACTTTGAGTTCTATAAAATGGTCTTTATATGTTATTAAAAAATATTATAAAAAATAGTAAGAGTTATTGAAATGTCAATTCTCTAGAATAATTTTATTTCTTTAGTAATTATATACAAACTTGTATAAAACCTGCATTGAATAGACATTTCCAAGTGGAAAAGTGTGAGACCATATATAACTTAGCTAGAATTAATTTATCTAGATCATATGTTTAAAAAAAGAAAAAGGGAAAGAAAAGGTAGAAATATTCAAATTCATGTGTTCTGAGAAGTCTGCCTCAAAGGTGACACAAATTTTTACTTTTACCAATAAATACTTTATGAATCTAATGATAGGTAACGAGTAGCAATGGAATCTAGTTCACAAACACTTGAATCATTTTCTTTAATTTCCCTTAAGCTCTTTGTGGTCCCTTTGATCTCAAATGAATGCAAATGAGTCAAAAATAAAAAATATAACCCTTAGAACTCAACAATAAATGCTTAGTGTTTACACATCTATAAGTTTGGCTACCATAGTAACTTTAACTCACTCAGCCTAAACATGATTTCTTCTATGCTTGGAACATAGTGAGCTTAGCCAATAATATCTTAAATAGCTTGGTACCAACTGAAATTTCATACTCACTCGGCAACAATTGTGAAACTTTTCATGCTTGACAGCAAAATGAAAACTAACAAAACTTACAGACTTCTTCTAGGTTAAGACCTATACATTGCATCTTACTATATGCATATATAATCTTTTCAGAACTTAAATTCTTAGAATTGATAAAAAATAGATCAATGAGGTATTAGGCCCACATACATTTTGATTACCAAGTTCGAGGTGATGTGATCACCTAATCTATTGGATGAAGTGACCTCATCTTAACTTGGTGTGATGCAATCTTCCCTTTTATTTCATATTTTGTTCATTTTCATTTTGAGTTTCCCAACATCAATCTTCTCTTTGCCTTTGTTGAATTCAATGGTGTGTGCCTTTCACCTAGTTGTGTAGTTTCTATTAATGTAACCGGTCTTCAAATAACTAAAACATGTAATTTGACTCAACCATCAACTATAATCACTTCTAAAATGTCATCTAATGCAATTCTTAGCAAATTGTCTATACTCTTGATAGTAGTGACAATGATACCTTGTATTGTAATCCCAATTGTAAGAGGTATTAGTATGGTTTACCTTGGGTTGCTTGTTTCATGACCAATAAGGCTTGGATCTGCACTCATATGCTCTATGTCCATGCTTCTTATAGATATAGCAATATCCTTCAAATATTTGTGTGTTCATAGTCTTAGTCTTGCATTCATGTGTTTGATTTCCTTGATTTTTGCACTTGTGGTAGTTACCCATGAATTTCTTCTTGGGGTTCTGACTTGCATTGTTGCTCCTACAAAACATTTGTTGTATGACCTAGTTTTCCACAATTATGACAAGTGGGTTTGTTTTTCCTTTTTTCATCACTCTTGGATGATTCTCCTTCCTCAGTATTGGTGTATCCCACTCTAGTAGTATCATCATTAAGTCTAGGAGATCTCATCAGTTTCTCAAAGTACTTGATGGATTTAGTAGGTTTATTGAGACTTTTAGCTAACTCTTTTTCACTTTTCAGTTCATTCCTTAGTTGTTCATTCTGTAACTTCAAGGTTGTGATCTCAATGTCATTACCACTCAATTCATGAGTTCCAATTGCTAATTGATTCATTGTATCTAGTTATATGCTAGTAATCCTTTGTACCTCTAATGTCTACTCTTCTAGTATGTTAGCCAATATCCTTTTGGCATCTTCAGTCGTGACTTTTTCTTTCTTAGCTTTCTTTTTCTTCTCGGTCACCTCACATAGAAATATTGATTGGACTTCTTATTCTATTTTAAGATTTCTAACATCTTGAGTTAGAGTTCCATTCTTTTCCATCATATCTTCAACTATTGGATCAAATTCACTCAAGTTTCCATCTAAAAAAAATTCAATAGTGTCTTCTTCTATCTAATGTGTATCATTTTCCTTAATAGCTATCTCTTTCCTTCTCTTTAATGAGTGCTTCAATTCCTCTCTTGCTTCATTCAACTAATGTAGGGAAAGCTAGATTTGAATCTTCTAGTTCTTAATGAATTTTCCTGACTTGTAAACATCCATCTTCAAGATCTTCCCTCAAAGTTGTGAAGCTTTCCTTTGAATAGAACAAGGCTATAATACCAATTTCTGAAAATAAAATTGGGAATGTAAACTCTGGGGGGGTGAATCGGTCCTTCAAAACATTAACCCTTAAAATCGTCACCACACATCCATCTCACAAATTATGTGTAAACTAAAATATCAAACTAAGTATATTCTTCCATAGCATTAAAAAAAAATCCACACACATATGACATAACATATGTTTTTATCTAGAACCCTCTAATGAGAAGGTAAAATAGGGGTGGGGATGACACCCACAAATCTTCACTAATGCAATTGTAAAGTGTATCCAATGAAGGTTATAATTTTTTGATCATAAACTATGATCTACCCCATGAAAGTTCTACCTTGTTAAAGGCTCACAAGGATTCGTAGAACTTACCTTGTTAAAGCAATTTCAACACCTTGCTAAAAGTTTGTCTAGTTAAAAGAATTTAACATACAACAAAGTAAGCACCATGTTAAAGGATTTACAAAAGCTTTCTAGGAATACTCAATACATATATTTATTTGGTTCACTTGTTAGGATGATTGAGCCTTGATCCTTCAATTAGCACTTCTCTGCTAGATATCAGATCTTCTCCTTCCATGTGTATACTTGATCTTCTCCAATCAGATGTATCATGTCTATCCTCTTCTATGGTTTCCTCTGTTCTCTCTAACTAATTCTACAATCCATTTATCAATCACTCACAACTCCTTAGTCCCATGAATGATCTATCTGTGCATGTCAACTTCTCTCTTCACTCATACATTGTTTTAGGGTTTGTCCTCCTTAATAAGACCTAGGTGGCTTAGGGTTAGGTATGAATTAGGGAATGTGATTACCCATTTTTTCTCTTAGAACATCCCTCAATCTAATTGGTTCCATGTACTACATAGGGATTCTCAATACATCTTAATATAAATAATCTAGAATCATAAAAAAATCCTTAAGTTGGCTAAGAAATGATCTATGTAGGAGTTTGTGCCATTACAAACTACTATGTCAAAAAATGTTTACTTGACACTTAAAGCGTATGATGTCCAAACTCCACTATAACTTTAATGCTATAACTCGACCTTTGAATGACTCAACATACACTATTCATTTGGCATCTTTATCACTCAAAATATACTAATTTTCTTGGCACTTTAGTGACTTGGCACTAACTTTCTACTCGGCACATACTATATATTATGCTCAAATGCACTAGCTGACAATTTATGCTCAACATGCACTACTTACTCAGTAGTCACTCAAATGTCAAAACCAATTTGAGATTTAACACATAACAATAGCAATTTCAAGAAAGGTTCACTTATGGGAAGAAACTACAATAGGCTCTTGATTAGTTGGACTTTGACAAGATAAAATGATTAATAAATTCATGCTACAAATGTAGAAGATAGTTACAGTAAAGCCTTAAAGAAGCGATCAAGGATTGACCAAATGCATAGGTTTGACAAAGAAACAAGATTACGAGACTTGAAGTATATGTTGAGTATATGCGTGAATATGCAGCCTCTCTTAACACACACACTTCAACACGATCTTTATTTGCGGATTCATCCTAGAATGAACATGAGATTGTTAACCCAAGAATAGTTTGGCAAGGCAACCTATTGCCTTCTATCTAAAGGGATTTTTATTATTATATATCCTTAGATTCAAGGTGTAAGAAACCAAACCCTCTAAGAATGAAGGATTTAAAGAAATGCAATTAATCTATGTGATATGCAATTACTCTATATGAAAGATGCAAATTAATCTAAGAAAATGTAAATCAAACTAGATTAACCATATGCATTTTAAGAACTAGATGAGATTAAACTAAAAGTATGAATGTATGAAAATGTGTGAGCAAAAGTGAGTATGAAATTCAACAGCAGTTTGATAGCAACAAGATTCAACCTCTATAATGAGGAATTAGGAGTCTCTTAAATAGAATTCCAAGAATCCATCAACAGGTGAGATCAACTCAGACCGACAGTCAGGATTGAAATAGACATTTAGTTAAGATGGAAACTTCCTTGTGCATGTGAAGTGAACTATTCTGATTTGAGTGTGATGAGTAGTCAACTGAACTTTCCATGAGTGAGAGAGTAAGTTAACTGGATTGATTCTAATTTTGAGAAGTAGTTCACTCAAAGTTTCTATTTAGAACTGAAGAGTAGAATCAGGAATGATATTTAATTTAATAAAATGAGATATGATCTTATAAATACCTTTTCTATTTAATTAAATAATTTCATTCAATTAATTAGAATAGGCATATTTATTAAATTAAATAAATTTAATTCCTTAGTACATTAACCTTAGGGTATAATTTAATTTAATTAAAGTATAAATACTTAATAATTAAATTAAATATTAATCAATAGGTTTCAATGCGACTAATATGAGTAAATACTATAGGAATTAAATAATAAGCATGATGAATGTAGACTAGGGTTTTCTACGTTTGACAATTAAGTCAAGTAGCGACAATTAGAATGAGAATTGCCTATAAGAATAGGTCTTAGGATTGGTTAGAATAGACCAGAATTGGTATAATGGCAATGAGCCAATTTTAAGGTATTGCATTTTGCCCCGCTTTGAATGAATGTGCAAGCAACACATTCAATTCAAAGAAAATCATAAAGCATGATGTGAAGATTAAGAGATAAGATTGGTTCTGAAGTTGATGATATGGATACCAATTGATAAGCTTTTAAAGACTATCTCTAGAACAGAGCTTAATCCCAAGGAATCCAAGTAGAATACCTAGATACCTAAAATTGATAAGCATTTTAAAGGTTTCCTTCAGAACAAAGTTTAACCTATAAGGATCCAAATAGAATGTCTAGATACCCAAGATTGATAGCATTTAAAAGATTATCTCTAGAATGGAGCTTAACTTATAAGGATCTAGATAGAACACCTAGATACCTGAGATTGAAAGCATTTAAAAGATTATCTCTAGAATGGAGCTTAACCTTTAAAGATTTAGATAGAACATCTAGATATCCAAGATTGAAAGAATTTAAAAGATTATCTCTAGAGCGGAGCTTAGCCTTTAAGGATCCAAACTAGAACATCTAGATACCTGAGATTGTAAAAGATTATCTCCAGAATGAAGCTTGACCTTTAAGGATCCAGATAGAAAATATAGATACCCAAGATTGAAAGCATTTAAAAGATTATCTCAAGAATGGAGCTTAACCTTTAAGGATCCAAACAAAATGTCTAGATATCAAAGATTGAAAGAATTTAAAAGATTATCTCTAGAATGAAGCATAACCTTTAAGGATCCAAATAGAACATCTAGATACCCGAGATTGAAAGCATTTAAATGATTATCTCCAAAATGGAGCTCAACCTTTAACAATCTAAATAGAATGTCTAGATACCTAAGATTGAAAGAATTTAAAAGATTATCTCTAGAATGGAGCTTAACCTTTAAGGATCTAGATAGAACACCTAGATACCTCAAATTGATAGCATTTAAAAGATCATCTCTAGAACGGAGCTTAACCTTTAAGGATCTAGATAGAACATTTAGATACCTAAGATTGATAAAGGATGGTAAGATTGAATTATGAGTCATAGAATTATCCCTAGAATGAGGCTTGATCTTGAGGAGTCGAGGTTTAGGCTGTCTTGATACCCATAATTGACTGATGACCAGATGAAATAGATGACAAAGATGCTAGAAAGAGGGAAACAAGATGCCCCTGGTGGTGAGATACCCTCAATGATAAGGACAAAGGATGGGAATGAGATGCCCCAAGCAATAAGGATTCAATGATGCAATCATCTTTCCCCCTTGAGAGTGAAATCAAAAGATGACACACCAAAAATATGATGTAAGGAGAATGATGAAAGATACAAAAGAAATCCAAGGTTTAGCAAAACATAGAAGAGATCAAAATGATCAGAAGAAAATTTAGAGTCGATATGCGATGATTTGAAGGTCCAAAATACCAAGTTTGACCAAAAGTTGACTAGAATTGGCCATGGTCGACTTGAGTTGACTATTTCCCAAAATGGATTTCAAAAATATGAAGCATTTGGAGTTGAAAGGATTCGAGGACTCCCAAAATATCAAAAAAATTTGGACTGCAAAAGTGTTTGATCACGTCGATCCCCAAAATTAAAAAAATGTTTTTATGGCACTTAGGTGTGTCAAATTTTGAATTTTGCTCGAAAATGGATTCAAAATGGTCAAATTAGCCAGGAGTGATTTTTGTGCAAATTGGAGCATGTGGAAAAATTAGGTCAATAGCTATATAAGGGCCCAACGGGGTCATTTTCTAATCATTTGTGCATTTTGTCTTTTGTGAATAGTAGCTTTAAGAGGAAGATGGTAGTAAATGTGAGATATCATTGTTTCAAGCACTCCTGACAACACAGTTGGCCAACAGACTATGAACCTCTGGTGAGTAATCAATTTCCCACCTTCGTATCTTCATTTTCACGCATTTCAATGTCATTTATTGCATTTTTTAGCATATTTTAGGAAGTTCAAATAGGTCTTCACATGAGACTATCCTTTCTCATGTGAAGACATTCTCTTCTCATGCGAACAAACAAGATTCGTTATTTCTTCACAAGTATCGGTGGTTTTTCTCACATGGGAGACACCCACCTCTTGTGCAAAGAATGAGAAATCTCACTTGATCTTCGTGCAAGAGAGTATCATTCTTCGTGCGAAGAAGAGATTTCTCACATGAAGAAATGAAACTCCGTGCAAGAATTTGATATCTTCGCATGACAATCCATGATAGTGTAGTTTAAAATTTTCATTTTCATGCGTGAAAGTTGCATTTTTATCTACATTGTTCTACCGTTTTGACCTGGTACTAATTATTTTTTTGTCATTGTTATTTGTGTGTGCAGGATGTCTTTGACGACATGTCATTCATATCCCACTATCCACCATATGGAGATTTGTTGCTGAGTCTTGATGCCACTAACATGGCGTATATTGAGCAGTTGGGTCTATCATCTATATGCCAGATCCCAACATTTCTAGTGAATCACAACCTAGTCATAGCCTTGGTGGAGCATTTCCATTTGGAGATGAACACCTTTCACCTACCAGTGGGGGAGATGGCTATCATCCCAGAGGACATATGGAGGATACTAAGGATCCCATTCCATGAAGCCCATGTGATATATGATGTGGTGGCTCGAGTAGGTACAGAGGCAATGTCTATTGTGTTCGACATAGAGCTACAAAGGGGTCAAGCCATCAGTTGGGATGATCTTGTGCATACCTGTGAGCGGACACACAGACTAGCATTAGTGCTCGCAATATTTCTCAGCCACTTTTTAGTGCTAGATAGGGGGTAGCATGGCTTAGAGTGTGGTTGGGGGTTCATGCTTCACTAGATCGTAGAGGCCCTTGAGATGTTTAGGTGGGGTCAGCGCGTGTTGGCCCATATGTTCCACAAGATGCACGAGATAGTCTTCAATGAGAAGAAGACTATGGTAGTAGGAGTCTATTTCTTACATATCTAGGCATGGGAGCATCTTCTCATATGTAGGTTCATTCATGAGGATGCCCAAGAGCCTATGGAGCCATATATTAGCAGGTATTGGGGTCACATTACCCAGGTCTTCTTGGGTAAGATAGAGCACTGGAAGACTTGTCTCAATGACCTGGTCTCCATCATATGACAGCCCTACTGAGAGACAGAGGATTCAGATGATGCCCCAAGGGAGCTAGACTGGATGTTTTGTTCATTACCACTATTAGGCCACACATCACAGATCATAGAGTAGTTCATGATTTCACGGGTGTGGTGGTCGTATGGCCAACCAGAGCACATATCATAGGAGTATTGCACCTATGCCAAACTAGCAAAGGATGTAGAGCAAGGGTGCCACATATGACTAGACATAGGCCAATCCATGATATATGTGTGAAACTTTGTTGCAACACAGTGGGACTATCTCCCTAACATTGTAGATGCAGGGATGACGCTTGCATACCAGGCATATTTGATCAGTCATCCATTCCCATGATTCACAGACCTAGTGGGGAGAACACGGCAAGGTCAGAGACAGGCACCTCCATAACAGGAGGTACCTTAGTAGCAAGAGCAGCCATAGCTGGAGGTCCAACACCGAGTATAGTAGGTATAGATTCTCCCACATTAGATGGGGTTAGACATAGGTGCAGGTGGCAGTGGCACATCATAGGGTCAGAGATGGAGGCTGAGAACAGAGGAGCAAGCACAACCATAGGAGGTACCACCACAGTAGCAAGCACCACCGCAACAGTAGGCACCACCAAAGCTATAGGCAACTGAGACATTGGATGAGGATATTCCATGACGCATAGTTGGTGGAGCAACAGTGGGAGATCAATCGATGGAGAGAGCACACTGAAACTACTGAGTGGAGAGAAAAGATGATATAGGATGAGGTTTGTTTATAGTCAGCCTGGGTAGCATACTATTTTGCTACATATTCAATAGTGGTGCTTGATGAGGCTCTATAGGTACTGTTGTTTTCTTAGTATGCATGAGAGTTAGGAGGTGCATGACCTCCTGCGAGACCTGACATGCCACCACCTCCTCCTCCACCTACTACTCTTTCTCGTGCTCCTCCTAGAGATGAGAGTATAGGATAGAGTTAGATGATGTGTGCCAAGCTCCTAATTTTCATATTTAGCTATGTATTGATTGGTGTACCAACACCATTTTGTATCATTTTGATCGATAGAACTCGAGTAGTGCCCATTTTTGTACTGACCCATTTTTTTGATAGATATATATGAGATTTTGAGCTGAGTATTATCGTGTAAATATCATGGTCTATGTCTACTTCACTTTGATGTACATGAGATGTTAATATGATCACTATGAGATGTATGTTTTACTTTTATATGATGTGATTATGAGCATGTAGAGTAGATATTATGAGTATATAGATGCAATGCATATGGAAATAGACTGACATCTCATGTAGTGTTGTGTATTTTATGCGATAGTGATAGGTATTCCATCAAGGAGTGCAAACCAATGAACCAAATGCTTGTGCAGTCATGGAGGATCCATATATATTTGAAGAAACCCTCAATCCCTCATCATGAAGAATAGAGACAAAATCACAACTAAATTGTGTACTTATGCAAGTGAATTATGTAATGCAAGACTATATTAAATGCAACCCTAGGTTTGGTTATTGAGCCTCAACAATTTATCATCACTAGATATAGAACAAAGCTCATATGTTATACAATTCCAATTGACATTGCAATCATGGGAATATGAATAAACCATACATTATAGGTTTGTCGAGATTAAATGTAAGCATTCGAGACACAAGAAGCTAGAATGACCAAAACATTTCTGCCTTTTAATATAGCAAGTTAACATATGCATCAAAGTATAAATGCTAGAATGACTAGAATGTTGATTGCATGATAGGCACACCAAACACACAAGAGATCCATCTTATGCTAAGTATTCAGTAAGTATTCTATTTGTAATGACCCTTGCATTCATAACCTGAGATAGAAATGTGTTGGGTACACTCGCAGTGACCCATATGTTCACTTAGTAGGACGAGTATTAGATATTACTCTAGCATGATGAGTTCACTCCAATAGACAAGGAGAAGTACCAATGTTATTGATGTACTCGTATAAAAGGAGTCAAGGTACACTCGGCCATCCAATGTGAGATGGAGGCTCTTGTACTGGACACTTCTCTCATAGGAATATGTCAACTAATTGGAACTAAACCACAAGAAGAAAGCAAAGAAAAGATCATGCCCCTAGTCATTACTTCTCTAATTAAAAATGGCATCATCGAGTTTTTCAAAGGGACATGATAAAGTGAAACCAAACAAAACAAAGAAAAAGCTCAACATATCCACATAAGTAAGTCATTTCAAAACTATTATTTGTAATGGGATTGATGTCAAGTGTTAGTGTCCAGAACATGTTTGAAAGAAATCTCTTCAGTAGGGTGATGAAAATAAGCAAACATAGTCAGAAAAATAGGTGAATGAGGTCAAAGGGGAATCTTTGTGATGAAGAACCTAAGAAGGACTGAGCGATAGTAAATAGACATAGCTAGGATGACTGGTGACTAACACAAGAGAGATCTTCCATAAAGAAATCTAGAGACATGACCCAAGCAATAGTAGGCAGACATAGCTGAAATAACTGGTGACTATTGCAAAAGAGATTCTATGAGGAGAATCTTGAAAATGAGGGACACTGGCGATAGTAGGCAAACACAATGGGGACCATTGGTGACTATCGCGAAGGAGATTCTATGAGGAGAATCTCAAAAATAGTGACACTGGTGATAGTAGGTAGACACAGTGAGGACCACTAATGACTATAATGAAGTAGATTCTATGAGGAGAATCTCGAAAGGAGTGACACTAAAGGGGAATGTCCTCGAGCTGTGACAAGACTCAAACCATGTATAGATGAGCATAAAGCATGAAAAGCAGTAAAGAAATTATATAAAGAGCCAGAAGATGTGCTTCTAGATGGAGCATTGGGAACAAGAAGTGCCTATTTACCATGTTTTCACCTTCTTGGTAGGATTTTCCTTTTTTTGCTACCATGATGCTTGTTTCCAAGTTTTCACCAATGGTACCTTTTTTGTTTTTCAATTTTTTATTTGTATTTTTCTGTTTTTGAATTTTTTTTTGGTATTTTTAATTTTATGATTTTTTTGATATCACCAAGGTTCCTATTGCTAGGTTTTCACCATGATAATAATTATTTTTTAGGACTTCTTCTAATTTTAAATTTTTTTTCAGGACATATAGATATGTACAAAGAGCTACTGATATTAGATTAGTTGTAAAACCACTTTAGATGGAGAGTGTTAATAGGTTCCTTGAGCACTTCTCTCTTGGTTGTGGAAAGTTGATAAGCATTAGATCCATATACTACAGTGATGATGTAAGGACCGAGCCAATTCAGTTCAAACTTTCCTTTTTGAACTCGTTGCTGTTGATTCTCAGGGTTCTCTCTCAAGACAAGATCACCCAGCTAGAAATCACATGGCTTGACCCTCTGATTGTAGCTTCTTGACATTCTTTGTTGATATGCTAGTAGATGATCACATGCCACTTATCGACGTTCCTTCAATAAAACAAGCTCCTGAAGTCGAGCTATCCTGTAGTCATCATCATTAATAAGGCCCTTCATAGAAATTCTCAAGGTAGGTATCTCGACCTCTATTAGAAGCATAAAATCCGCTCCATACACCAAAGCAAAGTGAGTTGTGCCCGTTGGAGTCCTGATGCTTGTCCTATATGCCCACAAGGCTAGATTGATCTGGAGATGCTAGTCTCTCTCTAATTTGTTGATTGTGTGATAAAGAATTTTAAGGATCATCTTATTAGATGCTTCAGCCTAGCCATTACCTTGGGGGTAATAAATGGAAGACCAATGTTGTGTGATTTTGAATTTCTTGCATAGTTCTTTGAGGTCTTTGTTCTTGAATTGTCCTCCATTGTCAGTAATGATTAAGGATGGCACACCATATTTGCAGATGATGTAGTTTGTGATAAAAAAAGGGCTACAGTTTTGTCATCGACAACTGTGACAGGTACTTCCTTTACTCACTTTGTGAAGTAATCTATAGCCATGATAATGAACTTATGCCCATTAGAAGAGGTTGGGTGGATCTTTCCCACCAAGTCAAAGGCCTATTGTTGAAAGGGCCTGGTTGTAGTAGAGGGAATCAGCTCTCTGGCTAGAGCATGGATTAGATTCGCATGTAGCTGACACTGCTTGCATGACCTAGCATACTTGATAGCTTCTTGCTCCATTTTGGGCCAATAGTAACCAGTTCTAAGGAGTTTGCGAGCTAGTGTCAGGCCATTGGAGTGAGATCCAAAAATGCCCTCATGAAAGTCAATTAGTCAGCATTTGGACTCTTTAGGTTCTAAACATCTAAGGAGTGTTCAGTCAAGACCTCTCCTATACAAATCATCAGCAATAATGACATAGTGTGAAGCATTACAGATTAGATAAAACTTCTCATTCTAGGTTAGACCTTCTAGAATGGTTTGATTGTGGAGGTAGGAATAAATGTGATGGTAGTGGGATAATTCTTGTCCTATAACAAAACAAATCATCTTAGAATCAGGGTTGTCATAGGCTGAGTAGTGTAATGCTTCCACCAAGGACTCATGTCAAAGATCATTTTTAGGCATTTGTAGTAAGGAGGCCAAAGTAGCCATGGCATCAACCACTTTATTATTTTCTCGTGGAACTTGTTGGAAGGTGATGTGTGCAAAATAATTCTTTAAGTCATCCACCATGTGCTTGTAAGGAATTATTTTCCCATCCTTTGTTTGGTACACATCATTAACCTAGTTGATGAAAAGCTGAGAGTCACAAAAGATGTTTAACTGATCCACTCTCCATTCAACTACAATTATCATGCCATTGATTAAAGTCTCATATTTAGCAATGTTTTTTGTCTAAGGAAATAGAATCTTATATGCTTTGGGCAATGAGTATCTCTATTGTGTAATGAAGAGTAATCTGAAACCTGATCCTTGTTGTGTAAAGGACCCATCAAAGAACATAATCCATGTGTGGTGTGTGAGTGTCAAAACAACTCATCTAAGAAATCAATGTTCATTGGCAGGCAATTTTGCATGGGTGCATCAGCCAGCTGGTCTGCAATCACCTATCCCTTAATACCCTTGCATCAACGTATTGGATGTCAAACTCACTTAGTATCATAACCCTTTAGCCAATCTTCCTATGAGAGCCACCTTACTGAGCAAGTACTTTAGTGGATCTATTTTAGCCATGAGCCATGTAGTGTCTCAACTTTTGGGAAGCAAGGACAACTGCCAAGTAAGCTTTCTCAATGATGTTTTAGTTTTTCTCATAAGAGATTAGTGTCTGGCTCAAGTAGTAAATAGCTCTTTCTTTTTTGTCATTATCTTCCTGAGCCAATAAGATTTCCATAGATGTTTTAGTTTCTGAAATGTATAAAAGAAAATGTTTCCCATGGATAGGAGGCATCGGGATTGGTGGACTGATAAGATATTGTTTGATCTATGTTAGGCTTTGCTTACAATCCTTCCTCCAATTGAATTTTACACCCTTATGTAAGGTCTTTGTGAAGGGTTGTTATCTATCTACCAATTGTAAGATAAACCTGCAAATAAATTGGAGCCTTCCTTGTAGTCCTCTCATCTAATTGATGCTTTGAGTTGGTGGCATGTCGATTATTGCTTGTACTTTCTCTAGATCTACCTCAATTCCTTTTGTAGAGATGATGTATCCCAACAACTTTCTTGATATGACACAAAATTCACATTTCTTAGGATTGAGCCAAAGACTAAATTTTTCAATAGAATCTAGGATGGGTCCCAAATCTTGTAGATGAGTATTGCATTTAGTACTTTTGACCAAGGTATCATCGAGATAATCCTCCATGGTCTTATGCATCATATCATGGAAAATTGTAGTAACAGCCCTCTGATATGTAGCACCAGCATTCTTCAAGACAAATGGCATTACATTCCAACAAAAGGTTCCCCATGCACATGTCAAAGTAATTTTCTCCTAGTCTTCTAACACAATTTTTATTTGATTTTATCCAGAAAATCCATCCATAAGTGAGTACATCTCATAGCCAGCTGTCATGTCCAATATCATATCAATATTAAGAAGTGGAAAGTCATCTTTAGGACATGCCAAGTTGAGATCATGGAAGTTAGTACAAACCCTGATAGATTTATCGTGCTTGGAAACTAGAACAATATTGGATATCCATTTAGCATAATCAATTGTGTGGATGAAACCAACTTTTAGAAGTTTCTCCAATTCTGCTTTGACGAGTAATGCAATGTGAGGATGAATTTTTTGGAGCTTCTATTTAACTAGTTTGATGCCTGGTGCTATGGACAAGTGATGCATGATAAAATTAGGATCCAATCCTAGCATGTCAGAGTATGTCCAAGAAAAAATTATTTATTTATCTTTGAAAAAGGCAATGAATTCTTCCTTTTCTTTAGGTGACAACAATTGTGCTAGATGTATCATATGAGGATGTTCTTATGTGCGTAGGTTAATTGGTTGCATTGGCTCTATCAACATTGATGATCTCTCTTGAAAAGTACATCAAATATCTCATCCACAGGTGCCTTAGAGAGGTTTTTTCCCTTGGATGCATCTTTTTTTTTTTTTTACTTTTTTGGGTTCCGACACTACTACAATGTGGTTTTCACCATCAGACCTTTTGCATTTTATCTTTTTAATTGTATGACTGAGATATTTGATGTCAGCCTCAGTCATGTTGACACTCTACTCATTTGTGGAAGATGTTATAGGTTCAATAATGTTTAGATAACAGGCGAGAGCATAGTCATTCTGTAACATGGGGACTTCACTAGATGCATTAGGGTTCTTGACTATAAGCTCAGGATGTGTGAGTGAGAGAGTGGTGGCTAGTTCAATTGTGTTCATAGTATAGTCATTAAGTGCTTGGTCCAGCAATTTGAGACCTATGGTGACTTCATCCATAGATGTGTTTGAGCACCTCTAAGTACAAACATAAACAATTGACAACTGCAGGATACTAGTTGGATCAGACCCATGTGACCTTACCCTAGATGTTTCACCCACTTCGATTTGGTTTTCATAGACATGTAATTGATCAATGTCTTTATCAATAGTTGCTTCTAAAAGAGAGTCAAACTCATATTCCTTAGAATCAATTCTACATGGAAAGAGATTATAGAACTCCCCAATAGTGATAGGGACATACTCACCTTCATCCTCTGGGGTCTTACATAGCTACTCAATAGGTAATGACTAACTAGATTCTTACTTTTCTGAATGATATTTGAGTTGCTCAGTATTGTCCTTAGAAGAATCACTAGTATCATCCACAGTGCTAACACACAGAACAAAGTCGTCTGGCTCAACGAAGAATTTAGTGAGGTCATGGGGAATAGGATGAGGATAAGAATCCTCATCATCAAATTGTTCCTCTTGAGTATCTAACTCAGCTTGTGACTCATTTCTATATGAATTCTCAGGTTTTGGTATGAATTTATTTGGTCCCAAATGGAAAGGAATCTTCTTAAATCCTAGGCTAGTTGTATCACTATTGCTTCAAGCTATTAATTTGATAGGATCAATTAGGCCATTGTTATTGCATCCAATAGGGCCAATTCCCTTGTAACCAAAACACTTCATAAGCCTAAGAACAAGCCCATATTTCTCAGGAGTGATTTCTTGAGCTTGCTCTATTAAGTCTATTAAAGCCTCTTCTTTCTAAAGCCATGTAGCAATGGCTCTATTTTCACTTTCACCTCTAAGGGAATTGTAGCCTTGACAAAACTGGCATTATACTTGGTCTAGGGTGTCAGCATGAATGGCTTCTTTACCTCTAAGGGTCTCCCATAATGTCAAGAAGACTCTGGGATAGATGTTAATGATAGAATTGGTTCAATGTAATACGCTCCCATGCCAGTTTCTTTTAGTTTGAATGACTGCTCAATTTTTTTCAGCTTATTTTTGTGATAATCAATAGATTCATGGTTAGCAGGGATGAAATTTTTAGTAGCTTTGAGCATATTGCAAGTTTAGCTAGCATTGGCAGGAATAGTAGCTTCAAAGCAATGAAATGGGAAATTGATGCATTGATGGTATGTGGATGGCATAGCATGCATCGCATGTATCCATGGCCATCCTAATAGAATGTTTTATGCCAAGGGAATGTCCAACACCTGACAGCTAACATTCCTTTCTACATGACCAATGAAAATGGGTAAAACCACTAGACCTAGAGACTTATGTTCCACTTCATCATACACTTTGATGGTGATCTTATGTCGAGGATCAATATAGTCCTCAAAATAATTCAATTGTCTAAGGAGAGCAGCAAACACAATATTTAGGCCAGCGTCATTATCGATGAGTACCCAACAAACATGTGTCTGATGGATCATAACCTTGATATGCAGAGGTTGATTGTGTGGGTGACTCCACAAGTTATCATCCTCCTTGAAAAAGGTCATAAGATAAGGCAAGGTAGGGTAACCTACCATGGATTGGAATCTCTCAATATCAAGATCTTGAGGAACATTTACCTTAGTGAGGGCTTTGTCCAGAATCTGCCTATGAGCAGGCAAGATTTTAAGCAGCTCAAAGATGGAAATCTGAGCATTAGTTCATTTGAATTGATTAAGAATGCTATAACTGGTTTCCTTTGAGTTCATTTTGGGTTTTGCACCTTTTCTAGATGGACCAGCAAGAGCTTTGTGTTTGTGTTGTTCAAGATCAGAAGTAGAAGGCGTGGGGCCTTTGAGCACCAACTTGGCACAAGACCGAGTGATAGCATTAGCACAGTGTTGCGAGGGCATATTATCCATTGGGTTGAGAGTAGGGCCCCTCAAGATAAATGGTGTCTTAGGTTTGTTATTATCTTGTTTTCCCTTAACGATAATAACATCACAGTATTCAAAATCCATAGGTTCAACGATGTTGACGACATTGTCATTATTGGAAATGCATAATTGACCTTGTTGTTGGATTGTGGTTTTGAAGTCTCCCCTTTTTCATAGGCTGGGAAAGACTCTTTGAACACCTTGTGATCCAAGTTTTTGTTATGTCCATCTACCACAAGATCGCCAGCATCAATCATGTATTGGACTTTATGGTGCAAGTTTATGTAATTGCTAGTTTTGTGTCACTTATTTTGGTGATACTCATAAAATGAGGTTTCATTCCACCATGATGGATGTGGTTCTATATCATAGGGACAAGGATTGTCCATTGGTGAAATAAGCTTACATTGTAGCAATGTTTTGTAAACCACATCTAGAGATTCACCTAAGGGTGTATATTCTCACTTAGGGCATGTGGCCCATGAGTTTCTCAATTTGTTCCTGGATGTCTTGTTGTCAGGAGGAAGTTTCTCAGTGTTTTTGACCACTTTGATGCCATCTATGAGATTAAACACCACTTTAGTAGGTTTGGGAGTGACATTGTCAATGACTCTATCATGTACAATTTCTCAATTCTTGTTGACATATTTGGTTTTATCCTTGTTAGAAGTAGAACCTTGTTTTGTTTCCTTCTGAAGAGTAAGTTCACCTTTCTTGACCAAAAATTCTTCGATGTGTATAGCTCATGTGATCATGTCTTCAAAGGTACATGGACCTTGAAGTTGGACTCTATATCTAAAATCAGGTAGGAGGTTATCAGTGAAAATATCAAGCTTCTCCATTTCTAGAATTTTATGTGAATACTTAGTGTATAGTTGTCTCCACCATTGGAGAAATGTGAGTAAAGGTTCTACAACTTTCTACTTAAGGTTGCATAGATCTCAAATATTGACAGGGTGTTGTATGTTATGAGAATACAACTAAATAAATAGATTGCCAATTTTTTCAAATGTCTTAATGCCAGGAGGTAAATGTGAGAACCACTCCAAAGCCTAACCATCTAGGCTTCTAGGGAATAAACACATGAGGTATGTTTGATCATGTATAAACTCCATAGATAAAGCACCAAATTCCCACAAGTGATCTTGGGGATCAGTGGTACCAAAGTACTTGTCATACTTGGGTAGCTCTATGCCTCATATGAAAGGTGGCATGTTTATGATTTTGTCAAATGGAAATGGACAAAGAGCATCCAATGTATATGTTTTCATGGGTTTCTCTTTCTCATGCATCATCTATCCAGTTGGTCTTGCATATTTTTCAATTTTTTTGGAGTTTAGAAGTCTCAATTTCTTCTTCAGGCATGATAATGGTTTCCACATTGAAATGAGAGGGCAACTTAGCTCCCTCTTGGGCAAGTTTGAGAAAGTACTTTTCTTTTTCTTTGTTGAGTAGGATTCCCATGACCTTTTGAAAGTTTTTGTCTTTGCAACATTTGGCTATATGTTCAAGAATTATTTTCACCTCTTCCTATTCTTCATCAATGTCATGGTCTTTCTCTTTGTCATTCTTAGGTGGTTCTTGATGTTTTCTATGACTACAATGTTCAAGTTCGAAATCACTCATTATGGGAATGTGTTTAGTTTCAATGCATTGGGATTGGAAAGGTCCTTTGAAAAGGAAGTCAAATGTTTTGTTCAAGGGTTCAGCCCCTTTGCTGGTCTCAAGATCCTCTTGGTATAGAGGGTTCCTGGTTTGTTGTAGATTTATAGAAAATGTTCTTTGAACTTAGGGCAATTTGACAGGTGAGGGAGACTGTGAAGATGTCTTACTAGAAAAACTGGATGCAAACTATGGAACAAAAGGAACACAACCTCTACCACAATTATGACCCCTAGCATGACCTCGCCTAAGTCTAAGAGGATAAAATATGTTTTCACTTCTTGTTGTGATAGTCATAGACAAGGAAAAGAAGCAAGAACTTGGACAAGGGTCATACTAAAACTTAGTCTTAACAGGACAAGGTAAGAGTACCATATACTAAAGTACAAATAGTCTAATTTAAAGGCTAGAATACCCAAAGGTTATGACTATCATAACATGAAGTATGGCAAGCACTAAGGAACAATAATCCAGAGAAGTGAAAGATAAGAATAGTCAAAATGCAAGCCACAAATCTTCAGTTAAACTAAATGCCACTATTCAGGACTGTGTATATACAGAGAAGAGACAACTGAGTATAGGAAACTGACTGGATGTAAATCATAGATTAGTTGGATAAGCTGATTTGACAATTTTGGAACATGATCTCATGCAAA
Source organism: Cupressus sempervirens (assembly GCA_028749045.1). Taxonomy (NCBI): domain Eukaryota; kingdom Viridiplantae; phylum Streptophyta; class Pinopsida; order Cupressales; family Cupressaceae; genus Cupressus; species Cupressus sempervirens. The sequence goes on along the minus strand of CM053790.1, from coordinate 636,001,608 downwards.
GATTCTCTATAAGCTATGTGAGAAAATTCACCAAGTCATACAAAGACTCATGACACTAATTTAATTTTGCGCGAAGACTTTTTGTAGCTTGCACAAAGACTTTCTACGGCTCATGCAAAGAAGTGAAAGGATAGCTAAGACAATGGCAAGATCACACGCAGGTATATGCAAGATATCACACAAAGACCTAAAATAACTGGCATGAAAAGATGAATTCTCACATGAGAAAGTACAAATTTGTGTGCAAAAATTAGGAACAAATTAACAATAGTGTTTGATTTTGAAGAGATTTTTTAGACAAATTTGATTGGATAGACAATGAGGTTAACAGTAAGACATTTGGACAATGCTTTGAGATTTAATCAAGTCAATGTGTTTGAACAAGATGGTGGGAAGTAAGTAGTAGTCAAAAATAGTCTCGTTGAGAGCAAAGCAACTCAATAAGATAGGGGAGTCTTGACCTTTGTTTGTTGTAGATGGTTTTGGACTTGTTTATGACTTGAGAAAAAACATTCTTTTATCCCTAAAAATAAAAATTGGTAGAGAAGGCAAAACCTTTGTCCCACATCTTATGTTAATGCATGTACCTCACACAGTTGTGTCACCCCCTAGAGGGTACCCATTTTTTTGGTATATTCAAAGGACTCAATAGTATATGTTGAATGAGAACCCTTGTGGTAGGGGATGAGCATGTATACCACCTTCAAACATCTAGTAGCATGCCTATGGTGAGTTCTACAGGAGAGATTCTTCCCCCTCCTTGCATAAAGATTATGCTTCCTTTCACAGGTGAACCAGGTGGCTTCTAACTAAGAGGTTTTTACTTAGCTTCTGTTCATATTAATTCCCAATGGCTCTGCAAGTGGAGTTGATATGTGATATCAAGAATCAGGGGAAAGAAATTAATCCAGATTTGGATTATTTTTCTCTACAAAGCATCTTAATTATAGTGAGTTGGAATCTCCGACGAAAGGAGTGTGCTCACTTTGGTTTTTCTCAGAGGTTGGATCACTCTAGCAGGCCCTTTAAGGGATTGACTTAGACTAGTGGTTTGATCGCAAGGGTCAAAGCTTTTTATTTTCCCCAAGGGAAAAGAGCATACTCCCCTACCTTATTTTCTTGCCCAAACATGCAAAACAAGTTAATGTATCAACTTAGCTTAATCAATCCAGACTTGTCCTTCCTCAAGATTCTGATTCCCTAAAAGGAAACCATCATCTCTTCATAGAAAAGGACCTGTACTAGAGAACCACTAAGTTTCTTTCCTTCTTCAAAATGTCATCTTTCAGAAGTGTCTAGGTTTCTAATTCACCCTTGATCATGACCTCCAAGTAGTGAAGAGCATAATCCCCTATTCTTTTGTCTTGCACCCTAGGAAGTTCACAAGCCCCTAATTTATCTAGTTTGGAAAGCAAGAAAAGAAGACATATTATTTTGTGGGTTTTAAGTATAGTCTTCTACAAATGTGTCTTTGGCAATCGTTCTACAAGAAAATAGTTAGTCCATGTGTGAGTGGGTTGTATAAGGAATCTTTGACGAATCATCCTACAGACAACAATTAAGCTATAGAAAATCAAAGAAACAGAGCAATACAGATTCTAGGAAAAAAACTCATTAATGAAATGAGATAAATAGCCTATTAAAAGTACAAAAATCAAAGCTATTGTTTCAAGATCTCACGCAAAATCTCTAACAGAGCCATGAAAAATCCTTTTATGCCCTGTGCAAAGAAATAAGGTGCCACACAAAGATATGCACTCTCGATCACTTTCTCATGCAAACCGAAAAGAGTCTTCGTGCAAGAATCTAAATCCTTGTACAAAAATGAATTATCTCACATGAAGATTCTAGAATCTGTATGGAACTATACAGACAAAGAGCTTAAAAATTAATTTAAAAATGTAGAGAAGACCTAAGAAATTGATTTTCTCGGCCCCATGGTGGGTGCCAGAAATGTATGCATGAATATGTAGCCTCTATTAACACACACATTTCAACATGGTCTTTATTTGTGGATTCATCCTGGAATGAACATGAGATTGTTCACTCAAGAATAGTCCAGCAAGGTGACCTGTTGCCTTCTATCTAAAGGGATTTTTCTTATTCGATATCGTCAGATTCAAGGTGTAAGAAATCAGACCCTCTAAGAATGAAGGATTTAAAGAAATGCAATTAATCTATGTGATATGGAATTACTCTATATGAAAGATGCAATTATTCTAAGAACATGTAAACCAAACTAGATTAACAATATGCATTTTTAAGAACTAGATGAGATTAAGCTAAAAATATGAATGTATGAAAATGTGTGAGCAAAAGTGAGTATGAAATTCAACAAAAATTTGATAGCAACAAGATTCAACCCCGGTAATGAGGAATTAGGAGTCTCTTAAATAGAATTCTAGGAATCCATCAATAGGTGAGATCAACTTGGATTGATGGTTAGGATTGAAACAAAGACTTAGTTACGATGGAAACTTCCTTGTGTAGGTGAAGTGAACTATTCTGATTTGAGTATGATAAGCAATCAACTGAACTTGCCATGAGTGAGAGAGTAAGTTAACTAGATTGATTCTAATTTTGAGAAGTAGTTCACTCAGATTTTCTATTTAGAATTGAAGAGTAGAATCAGGCAAGATATTTAATTTAATAAAATGAGATATGATCTCATAAATACCTTTTCTATTTAATTAAATAATTTCATTCAATTAATTAGAATAGGCATATTTATTAAATTAAATAAATTTAATTCCTTAGTACATTAGCCTTAGGGTATTATTTAATTTAATTAAAGTATAAATACTTAATAATTAAATTAAATATTAATCAATAGGTTTCAATGTGACTAATATGAGTAAATACTATAGGAATTAAATAATAAGCTTGATGAATGTAGATTAGGGTTTTGTGCATCTGATAATTAAGTCAAGTAGCAAAAATCATAATGAGAATTGTCTATTAGAATATGTCTTAGGATTGGTCAGAATAGACCAGAATTGGTATAATGGCAATGAGCCAATTTTAGGGTATTACATAGAGTGATGCTAGTATTGACTCAATACCAGTATGTGTCGAGAAGAAGTAGTGTTGACTAAGCATCAACATTGATCAAGCATCAGCATATGTGTTGAGCCAAAAATTTAGTATCAATCAAGTAACCCAATGATTAATATGCATTAGAACACAATGTTGGTTGGCAGATAATATTTAACATTTTATGAGAAAATCATGATTTCTAGGTGACAAAGTTGATTTCTTGGAATATGTAAAGCATGTTGATGATAACAATGGACAATGTGCAATATTTAAATCAAGGGAAATTTTGTTTGCCTATTTCTATGCAAGGATTCATGGAGAAGTTTGGAGAAGTTTCTAGAATACTAAAGAGGAGTAAAAATGTTGGAAGGATTTGATAAATCTAACATAAACCTAATATTTATGGTGGTGTTTAAGTGGAAAAATATCAGAATTACCTATTTAAGGAGGTACAAGGGCTAACCTAGCAAGGATTAGAGTAGATTTTGATGCTATTGGTTGGAGTTAAGAAGAGTTCTGAAGAGGTGAGGAGTGATTACTTGAAAGGTTTCCAAGAAGATCAAACACAAAGATGATAATAGAGGCCAGTCATTGGATTGGCATGTGAACCTACTATTACTTTCTTACCATTGTATCAATATTAAAATAATTTAATCAGTGTTGACCTAATTGTCATATGTAAATCCTTTAGTCAAAGTGGAATTCTAATGGAATGTACTAAAGTCCTCTAAGAAGGTCACTCTTACAGGCTGATTAAATACTTTAACATGGGCACATTTAACCATGTATTTTCTAACCTTTAATAGGGTTGACTCCTAATAGAGAACAAATTAAAAGAGTGAAAATATTGGTGACATGTTACTGGTGCATTTTCCTAAATTGGGATTCTATGTTAAATCCTAGTGTCAAACTTGTGTAGATGTTATTTTTAATGATTTACTTTTAATGTTTTACATTCTACAAGTATGTCATAATTAAGACACTAGACTACTAGTTGATGTTACTAATAATCTTCTTTAGAAATTGACCCAATGAATGTTTCGATCTAAAGTTGTTTATGTGTTTGATTATTGAATTGGCACATCTTGACCTTGGATAATTGATTTACCCCCCCTCCTCACCCATCTAAATTATTCTAAACACTCTAACAATTGGTATCTAAGCATTGTTGAATAAAGAGAACTTCCTTTTATGGAAAATTTTGATGATGCTACATTCAGGAGGAATTAGAAATGGTGAAATGCATTTTGTGGATAATGCATATATAGAGACAACAGTTCTTCCTTTGAAAACTTAGTAGTTAAAGGAAAAATAAGAATACAACTGAGCTATGTTGGAGATAGTATATTCTTTATGCTATGTTGAGTTTGATTACATAAAAGATTGCCAGAATGCCAAGGAAATGTGGGACACATTGTAGATCATCTATGGAGGAGACAAAAATATCTTGAGGAATAAATTAGAGAGCTTGACAAGTAATTTTGATGAAACAAGAATGATGGAAGGTGAGAACATTGTCCATTATTGTGCAAGAATCAAAAATTCTATCAATGCTATAAGAGAAGAAAATGGAACAATTGATTATGAGACTATAATAAAAAAGGTATTGAGAACTCTACTTCATATTAATTCTATTAGGTTTACTACAATACAAAAATTTAGATACACTCCTGCTAATAAACTAACTCTAAAAGTTGTGATTAGTAGACTTACTGCATTTGAGATGTCAACTTTTTATAATTTCACCATTATCATTTTTGAATATTCTTTTAATTCACAATTGGTTCTTAGTAAGAAAGGAAAAGGAAAATGTGAAAAAAGTGATAGTGATATTTCTGATGATGAACTTGATAAGCTTGAAGTACTAATGGCTAGAAGAATTCCAAGAGGTGGAGAGAAATACAAGGGTAAAATTCCTATAATCTAGTTTCCATGTAAAAAATTTGGTCATATTGAGCTATAAAAGATATTAGTAGAGAAGACAAGGATGAAAGGAGCGAAATAAAATAAAAAGGAAGAAGAGATGACTGAGACAATAGCAGAAAAAATATTACAAAGGTAAAGGTAATAAATCTTTTTACATTGCTAAAGAAGAAACTAATAATGAATCTTAAATTCATGATGAAAACATTATCTAGATGTTTCTATGATAGAAGGTTTTGATTAAGATGAGAAAATTGCCTTAATGTCTTATGTAAATAAAGATGATATATGGATAATTAATAGTCATTGTTCAAATCACATGACTAGTGATAAAAGTATATTTGAAAATACATGACCATATAAAGGTAGTTGTGCTAAGTTTGGTAATAATGTGCCATATGTTGTGTATGGTAAAGGATTAATATAATTGACTGACAAGATCAAGTTTGATAGTATTTATTGGGTTAAGTGATTTGACTATAACTTGTTGAGTGTTGGACAATTAAACAAATCATGACACAGAATTGAATTCTATCACAAGAAGGCCAAGATAATTGATGTTGATGAGGAACTAATTGGAATTGGTGATCAAACGAAAGGTAATTTCTTCTATCTAGATTTATCTAACGATGCATTTGTTTGCACGATATGAAGATATATGATTATGGCATAAGAGGTTATGTCATGTGAACTTTGACAATTTGCTAAGAATTAGTAAGATCAAAAGAGTAAGAGGTTTTCCAAAATTGAAGAAATTTGACAATGTTATGTATAAATAATGTCATTTGGGATAAAATGAGAAATTCTAGTTTCAAGAGTAAAAAACATATATTCATCTAATGAAAATTTGGTGTTGGTTCATACTAATCTATGTGGACCTATCAATGTTCAAAGCTATTATGGAGATCAGTATTTTATTCTATTTGTTGATAACTATTCTAGGATGATGATCTCGATGTTCTTTAAAGATAAAATTGATGCTTTTCAATTATTTAAGTGGTATTCAGCCAAATTTGACAAAGAAACAAGTAAGAGTCTAAATTGCTTGAGATCTAATAGAGCTGGACAGTTCACCTCTAATGAATTCAATATATTCTATAGTGATAGAGGAATCAAAAGGTAAATGTTAGCACCTAGGACCCCTCCTCAAAATGGAATAGTTGAAAGGAAAACTCGATCAATGATGGACTATGATAGAAAAATGGTGATGGAGAAGAATGTATCACAAAAGTATTGGAGAGAAAATGTAAGTACAATAGTATATAATTTCAATAAAGGTCAAGTGAAGAAAGGTACAAATGTTACACCCTTTGAACTATGGTATAGATATGCACCTAGTGTGAAGTATTTTAAAGTTTTTGGAAAAAAATGTTTTATACTTAAGTATAGTAGAAATGGAAAAATTGATGCTAAAAGTGTTGAAGGAATAGTCTTAGATTATTACATTAAGATAAAATATTATAAAATAAGGTTGAACTCTAAATCTAACAAGGTTGTTTAAAGTAAAAATGTGAAAGTTGGTAAATATGTAGAAAAGAATTAAGTGGAATGCAAGAAAAAACTTGAAGTTTATAGTACATTCATATATGTAAATGAAAGTTCTCCTTGTGTCCTACTTGAGCAAGAGAACAAAGCTACAAATCAACAAAATGATTGGAGTATCAAGTAAGTAGTAGACTTTGGGTGTCAAGCAACAATCAAAATGATGTTGAAGAAAATGCAGAAAGTGTTGAATAGTAGGAAGACAATGTGAATCAAGAAGAACCTAAAAAAGAAAGACAAAATGATCTTGAAATAATTTTCCAAGATGAACCTATAGAAGAAGAGAGAAGGAAAGAGCCTATATTGGGAAAATATGTGAGAAGACATCATGCGCCGAAGAAAACCATTGGAGATAAAGAGTATGAAGTTATGAAAAGGAAAATATTTAGAAGTGAGACATTTTTACTTTGTGAGTTGGAGCCTAAATTAGTGAAAGATGGTTTGGAGAATGAGAATTGGATTCAAAAAATGAATGCAAAAATTGAGTAGATAGAGAAGAAGAAAAATGGATAATGGTGCCTAGACCTAAAGACAAAACAAAATTCCATAAAAAAGTGGGTATGTAGGAATAAGGAAAGATAGGTATGCAAAGGATGTCTACAAGAAGAAGGAATTGAATATGGGGAATTTTTTTACCTAGTTGCTAGTTTAGATGGAGTTAGAACTATTGGAAGCATGAATGTTGATGATACTTCTATGGAGGAGTATTGTATAAACATGATTAGATCATTATCATGATGATATGTTACATTCATGACTGTATTTGTCATTGATGTTAACATAACAGTTTTCTATGGTATCTAATAGAAGAATAATGATAAAGATCAAGTTGGTATGAACAGATCAAGGGTAAACTTTAAGAAACACACTCTAGAAAAGGATATAAATTATTGGTTAATCTTTCATTATTTTAAAACACCAAAATTTTTTTATCAGCAAATTTCTCATTTTTTTATTTTAAATATTATTTACATTGGCAATTATTTTGAAACCATAATTTTTGAGTAGAAAATATTGGCAAATCTCAATAATAATAGGAAGCTTGCTAATCATCATGGAATATTAGAAATCAAAATTTAACATGTTTTATCTCATGGAAATTATGAGGATAATTACATTATATTCTAAATCAATTGTGAGAACTAAGTATTGGTAATATATCACTAAAGTAACTAATAATTATGATAGTTATTAATGAATTAATTTTAATTTCTTCAATAATATATAATATTTTTGTTAATCAAATCTAATAATTTATCGAATAGTCTGGAAAATCATTGAGTTTAATTTTTTTAATAAAATAAATTATTATGTAATTTAAAATATTTTAGAACTAATTTTAATAAAAATATGGCAATTTTGATTGCATTAAAACTTAAATTATTAGCCAAATTAGTAGCAAAAAATTTCTAAAATTTCTAAAATTAAAAATATTCACCACTAAAAAACACCCTATATATTGTTGAGTGAGGTTAAAGGGAGATACTACAAAGTGTCTAGTACATGTAGGTAACCTCAAAAGCATAAGATATTAAGTCTAGAAGAAGTTATGTAAGTTTTGGTGAAGATTATTCTGAGATAGAGTTTAAAGAAGCATGTTTCGATAAACTTGTTATGTCATTTAGTAGAATTGATATTCTGAGAAGCTGAAGTTAAAGATGTATGGAAGACATTCTAGAGATGATGTAGCTAAGATTGCTCATCATGATGTCACACATATGGAAAGATATTCAAGTTAAAAGCTGAAAGATCAATGTTATCACTAAGTGCAACATGTTCTTAATGAGGTCCAATAATAATTAATTGAGAAAGTGTAATAGCTGACTTTTATGAATTGTTTTATGGATTTGGTATAAAGGAAGGACATTTTCCTTTATCATGTAAGGAATCTATGAATGATGTCAAGAAGTAAAAAGAGTGGAATGCGAAGATAAGTAGAGAAGAAAAAAGTTGGACAGAACTTCATTGTCAAGGTTTTATTATGAGATCTAGGATTTGATATTTGGATCTGAGATTCATGACCTAGCCTACTAGGTCTAATAGTGATTGGTCTATTTGACAAGATAGAGGAAAGAGGTTAAGGTATAGTCCAAATAATTATTCTACAAGGAATAGTTGAGAGATCAGTTGGATAGTGAGTTTAGTGGTCTTGCCCCAGAAACTATTTGGATAGTGGGTCCTCCTGCCTTCTACAACTCCTAATAGGGTTGGAATCTCCTTACAATGATTCAAAATCTCCTTACAGGGACTCATATGTACTAAATTTTTTAAAGACTACTAAAAGGTTCCATCATCTAACAAGGAATATTTACATTAGTACATCATCTTGTGGGCACCATTCCCACTGGGGTTTTCCCTCTAATCAAGGGTTTACCTAGTTAAAAAATCTAGTATAATTGTGTATGAAAATCTTGTTATGGTTCTTGTTTAATTTGATTGAATGGTTAAGATTAATTAATTTTGAGAATTATTTTAATTACATAATTGATTCACCCCCTCATCTTAGCTATCTTAGTGAACTATTGTTTGTAACAATTGGTATCAAAGCATTAGGTCCTTGAAGATAAAGTTTTTAATAGCTTTGGGAGATACATGGTGAAGATATTTAGGAAGGATAGTCTAAAGTTTGATGGAAAAATTGTGATAGCTATAAGGAAAAGATGAAGACACATCTACTATGTATGGGTCTAGCATATTGGATCTTGACAAAATTAGAAAAGACAATTATTTCTAAAAGTACTTTGGAAACTTGTACTAAGGAAGAGAGAGAAATTTTCATGTGCAACATCAGAGCTAGAGAAGCACTATTATTTGCACTTCCTAAAATTGAGTACAACTAGGTAAAATTGCTTAATACTTCTCATAAGATTTGGAAAGGTTTGGAAAATAGTTTTGAACGTAATGAAGATTCTAAGAGATTGAGGCTACAAAGCTGAATTTGTGCATTTCAAGATGTAAAATGATGGAGGATGAATCTATAAGAACATATGTTGGAAAGATTTCATAAATTACTACAGGTATCAGATCTCAAGGAGGAACCAAGCAAGATGACGAGGTGATCTAGACAATATTGAAGAGCTTAATGCCACCATTTAAGAAAGCAGTTCAAATGATATAGGTATCGATCTCTTGTAACAAATATTTCACAAAGGAATAATTACTTGGGAGACTTGAAGTAGTTGAGAATGAGCTTAGATAGTCAAGAGAATTGGCCAAAATAGAAATAGCTTTCAGTGCCCTAAACATTTGACATAGTTTATCAAGGAGTAGAAGTGCTAGAGAAGATTTTTCTGGTAGTAGGAAAGCTAATGAGGATAGAAATATAGAAGAAGGAGTAGCCCTTCTAGTAAGAAGAGAAAATGATGGTAAGAAAATTTTTCAATGTCAGACTTGTAATGAGTTTGGTCATTATGCATCTAAGTGTCCTAAAAGAGAGAAAACGTATAAAGGAAAGTTCAAATTGAGAGGAGAAAGAGATTGTTTGTATGCAAATGAAGAGGATGATTCTGATAAACAAGTAGTAAGTGCTATTGATGATGCAATATGACTTATAGTTATTAAAGAAGAAAGTCTAGAGAAAATGGCTTTGGTATCATAGGTTGAAAAGAAATCTGATTGGATAATTGACAATGGTTGTTCACATGATATGACTAGTGATATGAACAAGTTTGTTGACTTAAGAAGTCATGATTGAGGCATTATCAAAGTTGAAAACAATGCAACTTGCCATGTTAAAGGTATTGGATCTATAACTCTTGATAGTAAGACTAACACTGAGGATGTATATTTTGTTGATGGTTTCAAATACAATCTTTTGAGTGTTGGACAACTAGTGGATAAAGGTTACTAGTTAAAGTTCATCGAGAAGACATGCATGATCAGAAAGAAAGATGGAAATGTAATTTGAACAAGAACTAGATCTACAGGAAATGTATTTTAGTTGAATCCCATTGAAATGACATGTTTGGTTTCAAATGTAGATGATAGTTGGTTATGGCATAAGATATTTTTTCATATAAATGTTGACAACATCGTGAAAACTTGTAGTTTGTTCAAAATTGGAGATTTGACTAAGATTGTAAAGCCTACTATCACAATTTGCAATGAGTGTGTATTGGCAAAGCATACAAGAACTTATTTTCTGAAAAAGAAGTTTAGTACTACATCAAAATTGGAGATTGTATACATAGATCTTAGTGTTCCTATGAAGACTAAAGGATTCTATGATGAAAGGCATTTCATGATTATTATTAATGACTTTTCTAGAATGATGTGGGTTTCATTTCTTAATGAAAAATATGAGGCATTTGATAAGTTTAAAATATTCAAGAATAGAGTTAAGAATAAATTAGGTATGAAGATTAAATTTTAAGATCAAATAGAGGAGGAGAGTTTACTTCAAATGAGTTTAACATCATTTGTGAAGCTAACGGAATCAAAAGATAGTTTTCAGCTCTAAGAACCGTTGAACAAAATGGCATTCCAAAGAGAGCAAAGAGGTTAGTAAAAAAAGCATAAAGAGTTATGTTAGCTAAGAATGATGTATCTAAGATATTTTGGAGAGAAGCTATGAGTACAATAGTATATACTATGAATAGAGTGCAAGTTAGGAAAGACACAAACAAGACACCTTATGAACTATTGTTTGGTCACTCACCAATAGTTAAGTATTTTAGAATTTTTGGTAGCAAATCTTACATCAAAAGAGATGATGATATTGGTAAATTTGATGCTAGAAGTGATGAAGGTATGTTTCTTGTTTATTCATTAATGTGAACACCTTATAGATGTTATAATTTGAGAACTAAGACTATTATTGAAAGTGCAAATGTAAGAGTTGATGAGAGATTTAAGATACCAAAAAGAGTAGTTGATTACAATTCTAATGATGAGAATGTTGTTAGTAAACTAAGGAATGCTGAAGCATTCTTTGAGACTAACAATAATTTGTAGAATGAAGGTGGGAAAAGGTAGGAACAAAGCTTGTAACTTTCAATAGAGCTAAGAGTTGAGATAACAACTCCTACTTATGGTAAGAATATGACAAATAATCATCCATCGAAGTAGATCATCAGAAGTAGAGATAAAGGTGTGATGAAAAAAAGTAGAATCAATGAAGAACTATGTCTAATATCTCAAGTTGAACCAAAGAATAAAAATGATGCATATAAAGGTGACTATTGGAAGCAAGCTATGAGAGAAGAATTGGATCAGATAGTGAAGAATGAGACATGGGAATTAGTCCCTAGACCAGAAGACAAGAATGTGATATGAATGTAATGGGTATTCAAGAACAAGATGAATGAACAAGGTGAAGTTGTAAGGAACAAAGAAGGATTGTTATGTAAAGGTTACTCATAGCAAGAAGGAATAGACTATGATGAAACATATGCTCCTGTGGCAATATTAGAAGTAGTAAGGTTATTCTTAGCCTATGTAGTACTTAAGAAATTCAAGGTGTATCAAATGGATGTCAAGTTAGCATTTTTGAATGTAGAACTTGAAGAAGAGGTATACATAGAAGAGCCTAAAGGTTTTCCTTTAACAGATAAAAGGGACATGGTATGTAGACTAAAGAAAGCATTTTATAGCTTAAATTAAGCACCCAGAACTTGGTATGCAAGTTTGGACAACTATTTAACTAAGCCTAGATTTAGCAAAGGTATGGAAAACATTAATCTATATTGGAAAGAAATAGATGATGGATTGATGATTTTTGTAATATTTGTTGATAATATCATATTTGGAGGAAATGATGATGAAAGAGACAAGTTTGTAGAAGAAATGAAGGAATTTGGAAAGATCATGATAGAAGAGATAAAATACTTCATAGGATTACAGATTGTGCAGGATAAAGAAGGAATCTTTATTTTTTAGGTTAAGTATTTGAAAGATCTACTAAAAAGGTTTTTTTTGGAAATATGTAAACTAGTTGGAACACCTATTATAACTGGACACAAGTTATCCGCAAAGGATGAGTCACCTACTATTGAGAAGAAGAAGTACAACTCTATGATTAGAGGGTTGCATTATCTGACTCACACAAGGTGAGATATAGAAAATGTAGTTGGAATTTTTGCCTAATTTCAAGATGATTTTAAAGAAGTACATTATGTAGTAGTCAAAAGGATATTTAGATACCTAAAAATAGTACTAAAGTTTGGACTGTAGTGTGACAAATCTAACAGTTTTACTTTATATACTTATACTGATGTTGATTGGGTAGGCAGTATGGATGATAGAGAAAGCACCAGTGGTGGAGCCTTCTTTCTTGGAGGAAGATTAGTTTCTTGGTTAAGAAATAAGTAGGATTGTACCTCACAAATTATAGTAGAGGAAAATAAGTTGGGATTGTTTCAATATTTTCTATAAGTCCTAAGGAGAATCACATGATGGTAGTAAAAATAATACTAAGATATCTGAAAGGAACAAAGTACTATCAATTATATTATAAGAAGAAAAACAAGTTTAAATTGAATGTGTTCACTAATTTAGATTGTTGTGATGTGGAGCCTAATCAGACTCAATTTATTTGCATGGTTTTCTCCCCATATTATTTCTATGGGGGTTTGGGAGCAGTTCCCCATGATGGGGTCAAGGGGCAAAAGATTATTCTAGCCCTAATTCTAAGTGGTAAAAGCTTAATTTGTAAGTGGTAAAAGGTGTCAACTACTATTTTTCCATTGGATCAATTATTCTAGTCCTAATTTTTAAGAAAGAAATACTTGTATAAAAAGGCTTAGGGTTAGGGATTTCATAATGTAATGGTGATATTGTAGCTTCTTGCAGCACTATTGAGCTGTAAGGGATTGTAGATTATAATCACTAGATAATAATAGTATTGCACTTGCTACTGGTGGACATAGCTAGGGATTGAGTGAACCACATTAAATCTTGGTGTCGTGTGTTCTCCTCTATTTGATCTATTATTTTTTGATTTTGGTTATATTTGCATGTAACTATTAGTTCTATCTAAGTTTAATCCTAACAAGTGGTATCAAAGCCATAAAATTGTCATTTTATTAGCAATCCTCTATAGGAAGGTCTCATGGTGGAGTGGGAGTCTCACAGTTGAGTGAGAGCTATGGAAGATGAGGGTAAGCTAATGGTGGAGAATTTTAATGGGTAGAACTTTCAGTTATGGAAGATAAAAATGGAGGACTATCCTTATGAGAAGGATTTATGGAAGCCATTGCAAGGAAAATCTAAGAAACAAGGAACTATGTCAGATGAGGACTGAGATATTTTAGATAGAAAGGAACATGAAAGCATTCCATTATTCTTGGCACCGTTAGTGACATTGAACATTAAAAAAGTGAAGAAAATAAAAGACTTGATGAAAAATGTAGCAAAATTGTATGGAAAGCCCTCCACTTCAAACAAGGTATTTCTCATGAAGTGTTTATTTAATATGAAAATGACAAAATATGGATATATTACAGATCATTTAAATGAGTTTAATATTGTTACTAATTAATTATCTTCTTTGGGTATTAATTTTGATGAAGAAATTAGGGCTCTCCTAATTTTGTGCTCTTTGCCTGCAAGCTAGAATGGCTTGGTAATGGTTGTGAGTAATTCATTTTCTAGATCTAATACCCTAAAATTTGATGATGTGATCAGTGTTATTTTGAGTGAAGAAACTTGTAGGAAAACCTTAAGTGGATCTACATCAGAAAGTTCTTTGTATGCACAAAGCAGAGGCAAAACAATAGAGAGAGGAAATAATTCTAGAAATCATGTGAAATGAAAAGGAAAGTCAAAGTGGTAGAGGTCTCAATCTAGAGGACTAAGAGATTTCTAGTACTATGAGAAACCAAGGCATAGAAAGAATTTTTTTTTTACTAGAAACAATAATGAAGGAGATAAACCAAAAGGGAACAAGGAGGAAAATGTGGTAAGTAACAAATCCGAAGAGGATGCTTTACTTATATGTTTAGAAAGAGTTCATGATTCATGGGTTTTAGATTTCGGTGTTTCATTTCATGCTACACCTCATAGAGGTTATTTTATTGATTATGTCCAAGGGGATTTTGAGCTCGTTTATTTAGGGGATAATGAACCCTATCAGATTGTTGGAAAGGAAAAAGTTAAGATTAAGTTGCAAAATGGGAATCATTGGCTACTACATGAGCTAATTTACATGTTTCAAATTTAAGTAGGAATATAATTTTAGTAGGAAAACTTAGAGATGAGGATTGTGTAATTACTTTTAATGATTAAAATTGGAAGGTTTCAAATGGTTCCATTTTAGTAGAAAAAGGTGTGCAATTAGGCACCTTATATTTTTGTATAGGTCATGTTGGGACTCAAAATTGCCTTCCAAATTTTTAGTACCATTGAGAAACTAGGCCCCATAAATGCTTTTTATGCATATGTAGCCAATTTTTAGTTTGAGGCCTAGATGGAGCTTGAGTGGCTTAACACCTTTCATTTGACATATGCATGTGGTCCACAATGTTATTTTGCCATCTTGAATCATTCGGTGAAGTCCCATTTTGAGCTAGTGTCAAAACTCACAATTCTGCCTAAGTGTTAAACAACAACATGAGGCCCAATTTGTCTTTGAACATCTTTTACCCAGGAATGTGTCATGACCCACCACTTTGGAGATTTTTAATATGCATATCAAAGAACCTATGTTCCAAGTTTCAAGTCATTTTGAATCCATTTGAATAGGTTTCGAACCCCTCAAAGTTGGTCATTTATTATTTCATGCATGTGTAGTTATTCACAATTTTGGGAAGCCCTATTCGACTAATGATATCTTTGACTTAGTTGACCCAAATGAAGAAATTTTTCTTGCATTGTGTTCTAGAGGTCAAACACTTCATATGTTCCAATTTGGATATCATGAAAAATCCATTTGATCAATTTGCTAATATGATTAAAAACTCTATTTACATTGTTTTCTTACAGCTAAAGTGTCCAAATTGATCTGTACCCCTATTCGACACGTTATAACATTGAACTTGTGATTGGCTAGCCTAAATGGATTATACCATCATTTTGTGTCCTAAAAATCCTTGAAGTATGCTAATTTACAAGTCATGACGAATCCATTTGCATACTTTCTTATGTCCATCTTTTTGCAAAAAATTACTTTTTAACGCATTTCCTAGTTTAAACTTTCCAAGTGTCTGTTTTCAAAAATTTGCCAAATTTTTCCTATTGTTTTTCATAAGACCTAATTATGGATTCTTATCCTTTGAGTGGTAGAGAATCTATATCCTAGTTTTCAATACCCCAAGTGATCTATAACCTAGTTTATAATGCCGAACCCAAGCCCAATTTATGTTTTTTAACTTTGTTTGCCTGCAGGATAGTTGAAGTATGGATTTTCAGCAATTAAAATCTTTTGACTAGGAATTCATCATGGTCTAAGAATTTTTAGTATAATAGAGTGTGTAGGATTGAACACTCATGCCAATTTTTGTGCCCTGGTTACTTGATTGTACCAATTTTTAAGGCCAACTGGCGAGTCTCTAGACACAAATTCACAATTTGCAAAATTGACTAAAAGTGGTCATGGTGAATGTCTTATTCAGCAAAAGTGTTTTCTTGCCAGTCACAACTCTCTAGTTTGTGGATTAAAAAAGATATAGTGAGAATGAACTACAATCTTCTTTCTATTTTGCTACATCGGCAACAGAGAGAAATAGGTGGTGATTGAGCTCTCATATGGTATGGTATGAAATGCTTTCAGGAAAGGGCATTTTCATTTCAAGACACAATATATGTTGATGGGATTTTGAAGATGGTTTCTAATGCTAGAAAGTTTTAAGAAATTATTATTTAAATAGCACGTTATAAGTTTTAAGAATAATAAACCATTTGGATAAATGTTTTTCTTTAAAAATGTGCTAATGTTTATGATAAATAAACATTCAACATATACAATAAGAAGCCCTTTCTACTGGATGATTTTTTAATATGTAAGGCAACATTTTCTCAACTCCATCTATAGCAGGAATGAGTTATATAAATGGAACCCCAGAGTAGGAATTTGTACTAAGCTTTATTGAAGTGCATCATTATGTCTTGGATAGTTTTCAGAACCATGCACTCTTTCAAAAGGTTTTACATGAGGCATTTCGGACCTACTGTAGCAAAGAACCTGCAACAAATGTGAAGACAGAGTTGCTCTCTACATTTTTTGATAATTTACTAAAGAAAAGTAGAACTGAGAAACTAAGTGATGATGACATTGATCTTGCTCTTTGAAACATGGTGAAAATTCTTTCATACTTTGAAGATAAAGATTTATTTGCAGAATCCTACAAGGAAAACTTCCTTGTAGATTGTTGGTTGATAGAAGTCCAAATGACTATAATGAATGGAGCATGTTCACAAAATAAAAGAGCCCTCACACCAAAATCAATAGGGGTCCATGTTTTTAAGAAAGGAGGAGGCCTATGGAATGCCCCACCAAACAATATAAGAAAAACTTGCTCTGAATGAAGAAATGAATGTCGCGGGCTATCAAAAGAAGACATCAAGTAGATCTAAAGGATAGTTCCATAACATGTACAAAGGGAAAGAGCATATGTGTCAAATAAAATTGTAGGTCAAAAATAAATAGTCTTGCACACAAAAGGTTGGTTTTCTAAAGAAAGAGCCTTTTGAAAGGTTGTTGCATATGGTGGACCCCCAACCCATAGCCAATTTGAAGGTGACGACATGCATAATTTTAAATGAAGATGGAAGAATGATGAGGTGGAAAGTTCAAACCTATTTGCATGAGATGATGACACATGGCAAGATGAACGGTGGGCACAAGCCCACAAGATCAAAGTTTTTGAATGTTAGATATTGCGGGTATGAAGAATGGCAACATGTGGCACAGGTCCCATTTGGTAATGATGTGGTATAGAGAGTTTAGATCAACATGGATGCACCCGATTGTGACACGTGTCATGATTCGACAAATAGTGCATGCTTGCAAAAGAAAGATGCTCAAAAGATAGAAATTGTGGGTAAGCGAGATGCTGCCATGTGGTAGTGCACCTAGGGCAGATGATGATGAGGTAGTGACTATGCAGTTCAACCAATCACAAAGCACCATGTGGCACTGGTCAAATGAAGGTTGACCACAAAATTGAAGGCAAGAGAAAATAAAATGATTTTAAAATTGTCATTTTATAGTAGTTTTTCAAAATGGGTAACATTTAGATTCTTTCTAAATTTAAAAGGTCTTTTCCTAAAGTTTGAACTTTAGGACTTTTTAAATTTTTGAAATTTTAAATTACAATGATTTGCAGACTTCAGTTTTCTAGCAGAGGGGGACATTGTCAAACTAGCTTTTAGGGGGTTTTCGGTAGGCTAAATATGCGATGTTATTTATTGCCAGAACTAGGAAGAGATGAACTTTCCAAATATGAGATTAGATGCACAAATACTCACTGGTTCAGTCTATAATTGAATTTGTGATTCTTAGGGTATTCTTAGAAAAATGACCAAAATTTGTCATTGATCATCAGACTTGGTCTTGAGGCAGATATAAAGGTTGTGTGAAATGTAAAAGTGAAGAGAATCAATTTTAATCAGTTTACTTGCATTCTTGAGGCTATTGTAACTAGTTTTTCACTTTTACCGTAAATTCATTTTAACACCAAAATTAGTTATGCTCTTTCATCATGAAATTTTTGAGATATTTGATGCTTTTGAAAGAAAATTGATTAGGGATTTGATTCTCGCTATTGAGGAGAGAAGGTAGAGAGATTCTTTCTAGCTTCTTAAGGGAGAATTCTAAAGGGACACATGTCAATTGCAAATTCAATCCCAGAATTGCCTTCTTCATACATATTCTTTCTTCTTTTCTAAAAAAGGTGGTTGGTTGGTTTTCAATTTCTAGTTCTTGGAGCTCTACTTAGGCTTTGAAAGCCACACACCCATCATTCTCCCTTATATTGAACAACATTTTAAGTTTTATGCAAATAGTTTTTGTTTGTTAGGTGGATTTGTGAATTAGTTTCTGTGTTTCTTTCATGTATTCATTTTCAAGGAGAATGAATAAAATACAGCAAAGGGCTTCAAATTTCAGTTTGAATGTTATCTCCTGCTTATGGATTTGTAATCTTTTCTAGTTTATGAACAAAGAGCATAAATTAGGTTGCATTTTGTTTAGGAATGTATGTGATTGAAGTATCTTGTTGATGGAACAAAGAGCCATGTAATTGCTTGATGTTTGTCACAGGGTTTATAGATTTCATGATGGGATTGTCTGAGTATGAGATTCATTCTAAAATAGATGTCAATTCACAAGGTGAAAGATAGATTGGGGATCTTGATATAGGAATTATATCAAAGGTTTCCAGGAGATGTACAATTGTGGTTCATTTAATTTTCCAATAGATAAGGCACTGATAAGAGATAGGATCATTAAGTTTTGTTTCTCATGCCTAGGTCTTGCTGATATCAATTTATTAAATCATTTTCCCTTTCATGTTGAAAGCTATTCAAAGTTTAACCCACACTTAGCTTACTAGTTTCATGAGTCATGTTTTTTTTTAAATAGGGATAAATGCTTTGACCTAGAGCTATGAACCAGTGAGGTCAAAAACGGGGGACCTCATCCCCATTAGATTTGAACCTTGATGGCAATGGTAACAACTCAACAACTTAACCATCACAACATGCCACTATTGGCAGTTTCATGAGTCATGTTATTAGTTGTTTCATACTTGTAATTTCTCGGTTAAGAATAGAATATTTATAGGTTTTATTCGCTATTCTAGATCGTGATTATGCTTATTGCACTGGTCACATAGCCAAATCCTAAGAGGTTCACCTGCCTAGGTTTTGTAGAGCTTGAAGTGAAGAAGTAGTGTAGCCTTATAGTTGGCCCAATTTCTTAGTGAATTGTGTCCATTATTGGAAATAGCTGCCCATAGATGCAATCTTACCCTGTATACTTGGTTATTGAAACACTGTTAAATTAGGAGGCAAAAAAATCATGACTCTGCTAGGGATGAAATAAGGTTAACATTAAGAGAATCCCAGAGTCTTGCTATTTTCAGTTTGGGGAAGAGTTTCATAAGTGTAATAATTTGAAAGTTATTTTCAGATTTGAAATTATATTACATGGAGTTTGCTGTTGGTTAAATATTTGTAAAATATGTGTGACTTTGCTATGAGGAATGCTCAGAATTTGGTGATGTTTCAATAGAAGATCAGTGATGAAATTCATGTCCTTTATAAGGAGGTGGCAACTCTATGCATGAAAGAACCTGAGATGTGAAGTTTTGTTTCAGATTTTAGTTAGTTGTGAAGTGAACAACAACATTTAGCAAAGACACTCCAGGTATTCTCCATTCAGTTTTTTGTGTGTTTCCATGGTCCTTATTAAATGATTATGTCATCAAAAGAACGATAGACGTGTGAAGAATGTTAGATCAATTAAGTGATAAGAGAAGGATACTTATAATTGCATAGATTTCTTGTTACTAGTTTTGAAATTTAGCAAAAGTATAAGTATACAGGTTGCAACTAGTAATGGATGTTCATATGAATTATTTTATCAAAGGAAGTAATGTCCCCTTTTTTGATGACCATCAAATCGCTCTTACTTTCCAATTTTAATGTCTTATGAATAATTTCAAGAATCCGTTTATTTGTATTTATCTTCAATGAATTCCAATCTTTTAGAATATATATGTATATATATACATATATACATATATGTATATATGTATATATATATATGTATATGTATATATATATACATATACATACATATATATATATACATATATGTATATATGTATATATACATATGTACATATATGTATATATGTATATGTATATATATATATGTATATGTATATGTATATATGTGTATGTATATATGTGTATATATATATAAATATATATATACATATACATATACATATATATATATACATATACATATACATATATATATACATATACATATATATATATACATATACATATATATATATACATATACATATATATACATATATATGTATATGTATATATATACATACATATATCTATATATATATCTATATATATATACATACATATATATATACATGTATATATATACATAGATATATGTATATATATACATGTCTATATATATATACATGTATATATATATATGTGTATATATACATATATATATATATACATGTATATATATACATATATATATACATGTACATATATACATATATATGTATATATGTACATATATACATATATATATACACATATATATATATACATATATATGTATATATGTACATATATACATATATATGTATATATGTACATGTATATATATATGTATATATATACATGTATATATATATATACATGTATATATATATATATATGTGTGTGTATATATATATATATATATATGAGATGATTACCTTGTATATAAGATAAGATATATTTGGGATTGGAATCTCATCTCTCTTAATATATCAACTTATTAACAATTCTCTATTAACCTACCAGTTCTCCTTATCATATTGTTCCTTACCATTAATGCTTATTAATACTCCATTTTGCATGCACTTTGCAAAAAAAATGCTATGTGCAATGCACTATGGTATTAAGTGTTGATGTCTCCACATGATCGCTACTTCTCTGAGCATGTACTGCTGATATACTCTGATGTCCTCTTATGTCCTCTCCTTAATACCAACCACTGTGAGATTGGATGCCCATACCCTTCTTGCTAAATGTGCTTTGATCAGCGCACTTGGGTGATTTCCTTCTTCCACATAATTTATTGTACCTCCATGTGATCCTCTTATATTATGCAATAGTCAATATGGGACTTTGTCCAAATATTTGTAATGTCTTGTTTTGCTAATCTATTGGAATGCTGTTCACCTCGTATACTATTCGGCTTGACTGGATGTACACACGATTCACTTTTGGTATTATTTTGATGTCTCCTCCTTTCTCTCTATATGGTTTAGTGAATGAGATCTTCTGATGATCCATGTTGGTTGCTAAATTCTCCATAAATATGCTTTGGTTCATTCATGAGTAGACATGTTAGCTCACGTGAACGGGATCAGTATAAATTGTTTCATTGATCTATGTTCTATTAACATAAATTGTCACATACGTATATATTAGTTGGCTTAGGTTTATTGATTATGTTTTTAGATTAATTATGTTTGGGTAGTATAAATAGGCTATAAATATTTATCCTTTCAAAGATTATATATATATATATATATATATATATATATATATATATATATATATATATGTTATTTATATATTAATGTTTAAAATATGTTATATAATATTATATGTTATTATAACATATTATGTTATGTAAATATAATACCATATTGTATTATGGTTTTATATTAATTCTTAATCAATTTATTGTAATTATCATTAGTTATTAATATCATATATATTCAAATGTGAATATATTATCATCTTCTTTGGTTTCATAATGTAATTATAATATTTATTATTATCTATTCATTATTATTCTTAATTATTATCATTATATAATATGTTATTCAAATATGCATATATCCTTAAATTTGGGGTCATGACAAGTCCGCCCCTCTCGAATTTGCTTGTCCTCAAGCAATAATCATTTTCATATTTGTTTCACCTTATATAACAAAGTTGACTACTAGATCCCATTCAAATTTTTACTTATAAGATTACTTCAATCTATTCTATAAAGAGTCACACATGTAGTCTGCATTTGAATGCTAAGTATACATATGAATGCATGAAGACACGAAGAAAACACGAAGCATACACATTGATGCATGAAGACACGAAGTAGACATGATGTAGACACATCATACACAACCTTGATTAGATCCTAAAATTAATAATGCATAATGATTATACTTCTTCATTAGGCTTATAACCTTGCAACTACAAAGTAAGCATCAGTACATGCATATATATAAACTTCAAAGAAATTTGAATGATAATAATTTAATCCAAGCCAAATCCATGCTAAGCCCAAGAGCAAAAATTTGGCCCCCTTGGCCTTGATGGCAGGTGTTAGGCATCTACACAAGGTGGTCTACTTAGTGGATTGCTTGTTTGGCTAGAAAGGTTCTTGTGAAAAGGAGTCATTACTATCTTTCCTTAACTAGCACTACAATAGGGTGTCCTAATTCGCTCTCCCTTGATTGCAGACTCCATAGGAAAGTTGATAGGTGCCCTTATATTCTTTCCCTTGACTAGTACTACAATAAGGTATCATAGCAGCTCTTCCCCAATTGTAGACTCCATAGGAAGGATAGATGCCCTTATAGTCTTCCCCTTAACTAGTACTACAATAAGGTGTCTTAACAGATCTTCCTTAATTGTAGACTCCATAGGAAAGTTAAATATGGTTGTTCCCTTAACTAATACTACAATAAGGTGTCTTAACAGACCTCCCTTAATTGCAGACCCCATAGGAAAGTTAAATATGGCCTTTCCTTTAACTAATACTTCAATAAGGTGTTGTAATAGAAGTCCCTTAATTGAAGACCCCATAGGAAAGTTAAATATGGCCTTTGCCTTAACTAATACTACAATAAGGTGTCTTGACAGACCTCCCTTGATTGCAGACCCCATAGGAAAGTTATATAGAGCAGGGTTTCTATATAGTCTTTCCCTTAACTAGTACTACAATAAGGTGTCTTATAGATCTTCCTTGATTGTAGAATCCATAGGAAAGCTACTTGAAATCCTTAAATCATTTTTCAAATAACCAACTTTACCTTTTTATGATTACAATAATTAAGAAAATTTACAATTTCATATTTTAACTATGGTTGAACTTCCTCGAAGCTCCATCTATTCCCTTGATGATATCTCATCTTCTTCAGTGTTGTCCCTTCTAATTCTAGGTCGAGTATTTCCTCTATTCTATGAGCTTGACTTTTCTTTCTTCATTTATGTCCTCGTTCCCATGATTCCTCACATTTGAAGCATAATTTCTTCCTTCTTAAGTCTTCTCGTTGTTTTTGAGCTTTCTCATCTTGGCTTAGGTGACCCTTTTCAAAGTCCTCACCATAGTGAAAACATTTTCTTTTTGGGAATTCTTGCTTGTGCTTTTCACTTGTATCATGGAATGGTTTTCTATGGTTACTTGAAGGTCTACAACCTAATGATGAAATTTCTAATCTCAAAGTTGTTTCAATGGCGTCATCAAGAGATGTTGGTTTAAGAGCACTGACCAACCCTCTTAGTGAATCTTTTAGTCCTTCCACAAACAAGTAAGTGAGTCTATCATTATCTACTCCTGTAACTTTGACTGAGAGTTTTTGGAATTTAGTTATATAACCTTCAACTGATCCTTGTTGCTTGATTTGAGTCAGCTTTCTAAAGTCTTCTTGAGGGTGCTTTCCATCAAACCTTTTAATGAGTTTTTGAGAGAATTCTTCATAAAAAGTAATATTTTGGTGTCCTTGAGTGACAAGGCCACGATGCCACCAATCATGTGCCATGCCTTCTAAGTGAAGGATCAAAAATTGAAGTGCATCCTCTTCTGTCATCGGGCTAAGGGTAAGATAAGTGTTTGATTTTTGTAGCCAAGCAAATGCAGTGGTCTTTTTCAATCCATCAAAATTTGGAAGTTTTACTTTATTTAATTTTCTTTTAAGATCTTGATTTTGTGGTCTTCTTCCTCTCCTAGGAATTTCTTCCCTATTGGCTTCACAAAATTCTCTAAATGTTACTAGCTCTCTAATTTCTAGTTCAAGACTGGCATAATCGCTTGCATTCTCAATGGCATTATTGGTTGTTCGTCCCTCTCCTTCCATCGAGGGGTCCTCCTGAGGTAAGAAAGGGGGTTTGGGCACTTGAGATGATGAAGCTCCATTATCTTTTAAGTGGTTTGAACTTACGTCTCTTCCACTAGCATTGTTGTTTCTTATATTGTTTATGGAATTTCCCATGTTTTGCAATGCTTGAAGGAGTGCTTGGCTTGATTTCTCCATCTACTCTATTAGAGTTTGGTTTGTTTGTTCCATAATTTTCGTAAGTTTGTTAGATATTTGTTCATTCATCTTATCTCCTCTTGTCATTTACTATATTTTCAGGATGGCGGGATCAGGCTGTGATACCAATTGTAATGTCCCCTTTTTTATGACCTTCAAATCACTCTTAGTTTCCAATTTTAAAGTCTTATGAATAATTTCAAGTATCCTTTTTTTTGTATTTGTCTTCAAGGAATTCAAATCTTTTAGAATATATATATATATATATATGAGATGATTACCTTGTATATAAGATAAGATATATTTGGGATTGGAATCTCCCTTAATATATCAACTTATTAACAATTCTCTATTAACCTACGAGTTCTCCTTATCGTATTGTTCTTTACCATTAATGCTTATTAATACTCCATTTTGCATGGACTTTGCAAAAACAATGCTATGTGCAATGCGCTATGGTATTAAGGGTTGATGTCTCCATGTGACCGCTACTTCTTAGAGCATGTATTGTTGATATACTCTGACGTCCTCTTATGTCCTCTGCTTAATACTGACCACTATGAGATTGGATGTCCGTACCCTTCTTGCTGAACGTGCTTTGATCAACGCACTTGGGTGATTGCCTTCTTCCACATAATTTACTATACCTCCATGTGATCCTCTTATATTATGCAATAGTTGATATGGGATTTTGTCTAAATATTTGTAATGTCTTGTTTTGCTGATCTATTGGAATGCTGTTCACCCCATATGTTGTTCAGCTTGACTGGCTGTACACACTATTTTCTTTTGGTATTATTTCGATGTCTCCTCCTTTCTCTCTATGTGGCTCGGTGAATGAGATCTTCTGATGATTCAGGTTGGTTGCTAAATTCTCCATAAATATGCTTTCATTCATTCACAAGTAGATGTGTTAGTTCAAGTGAACAGGATCAGTATAAATTGTTTCATTGATCTATGTTTTATCAACATAAATTGTTGCATACGTATATATTAGTTCGCTTACGTTTATTTATTATGTTTGTAGATTAATTATGTTTGGGTAGTATAAATAGGCTATAAATATTTATCCTTTCAAAGATAATATATATTTAAATATGTTATTTATATATTAATGTTTAAAATATGTTATATAATATTATATGTTATTATAACATATTATGTTATGTAAATATAATGCCATATTGTATTATGGTTTTATATTAATTCTTAATCAATTTATTGTAATTATCATTAGTTATTAATATCATATCTATTCAAATGTGAATATATTATCATCTTCTTTGGTTTCATAATGTAATTATAATATTTATTATTATCTATTCGTTATTATTCTTAATTATTATCATTATATAATATGTTATTCAAATATGCATATGTCCTTAAATTTGGGGTCATGACAAAGGATATGTGCCATTTTGTTATGATGGCATACATGGTTTCCCAAATAAGATCCTTGATGGAATCAGAAGGTACTCGCCAAAGTTTGATAGGAACCAATTCCAATCAGCAAAGAAGCATGTCCAATTTTTTTCTAACTTGATCTATGACTGTGATGTGTGTCATGAAGATTTATGGATGAGGTCGTTTGTGCAGACTCTAAAAGGAGATGAAAGATATTGGTTCTCATGTTTGCCTACAGCTTCATTTCCTTCATGGGATGAGTTAAGTTCATCCTTCATTGAGCAGTTTGATGGTGGGTGAATGTAAAATTAATGTTGGATCGATTGATGGAAATTCAGATTGAACGAGATGAATTGATCCCAAAATTTAATAAACATTAATGGATATCTCTAAAAATTGTAGGCCCCGTGATCAAATTTGTTTAGTTATTTATTTGGGCACATTGGGTTAGAAGATGTGTTTCTTACTAAGGGATAAACAACCACAAATTTTATATTAGGCTTGTGAAATTGCAATGGATATTGAATGCAATCTAAAAAATGGGGTTATAAGAAGGTGTACCCCTACTATTGTAAAAGATCTTGCTGAAATTTTAGAATTAAAAACATTGTGTAGCTAAAGATTCTTTGTTGGAAAGAGAAGTAGATTCTTTCCTTGTTGAAAATAGTGCATGTGTTTGTAATGTTACATCAGTAGAAGGTAAAGTTAGTTCACTTGATGAAGTACATAGACAAGATGTAAGTTCAGCTAGTCCTTCTTCTATTGACGATCTATATTATGTTGAAAGCATGACTAGTCATGAAGTTGGAAAGAATTCATCTCAATATGAGCATGAAGAGGCTAGGACTGATGCATCAAGTGATGGAGTTGAATTTGCTGATCTGATGGATAATCAAGAAGCATCATATGAAGCTGATAATGAGAGTTATTGCTTGAGTCAAGAAGAAGATAATGATAGCATATGTGTGTATTAATGTGAACCATATGCAAATTGGGAGGAAGAAAGTAATGACATAGGTGAGTATTTTTACATGAGTGAAGGTATGATTTCTTTTTTAAAATCTGAAAATGATAATGCATCTTAGTTTCTATGTTATACAAATCAGCTTGGATATGAAGAATTTGAGAATGATTTGTCTTCAAAGCTTGAAGATAAAGAAATGGTTGATCATTTTGATACTATATGTGTGGTAGATGAAGAAGAAAGAATTTTTTCATATAATTCTGATTTTTCGTCATATATTGCAAGTGTTTGTGATAATATATTGGGTAATGGTTTTAAGGTATATGATAACATTTTATATGATGAAAATCCTACTAATGATCAACCTATATTTTGTCAAGATGTTCAACAAGGATCACTACATGGAGTTATTAACCCCTTGTTTGAAGAAGACATGGAACTTTCAGATTTAGTTGAGAATGATCTTAATACTAATACTTTATCTTATTCTTGTAAGAAGTCAGATGTTTCTTCTTCCAAGTATGATGGTGAAAGTATTGATGAGATTGCATCTCATGATATGAATAACAAGGTGTTTGATGAAGGTGTTATTGAAATTTTTCCTGCATCTTGCAATGAATTTTATGATGAACTTTTTGATGTGAAAACTAATTTGTTTGTTGATTGTGAAGAATCATTGAAGAACTCTAGATCAAATTATGATATCGATGACATGTGTGAATACAAGTTAGAGTGTTCATTTGAGTACTATCTGGTTATGCACAAGAATATACAATTTAAAGGTATGTATGATCCTTTGCCTCAAGTTGAATTTGATACATTCATATTCGAGATTGATAGCATGCTTGATTCATTAAATGAAGAGAGTTTTAAGTTTTAGTTTGATATTTTTAAGCATGCTGATCAAAGCTTTCATAATGAGAAAGAGATTGAAAATGAAGTTAAAATGTTGTATGCATTATGAAAGTCAGAATTTGGATTTAGTTTTGTTGAATGAGTTGTTTCAGAATGTTGATCAAAGCTTTCAATAAAGCTATTCAAGAGAAGCTTTGAAGTTTTTGTGAGTGGTTTGATTCTTCCAGATATCTGAATCCTCTCTGTTCCTGCAAGGGAAATACAACCCTAGATACAGCCACTATTGGGACTCAAAATTTCCTTCCGAATTTTTAGTACCATTGAGAAATTAAGCTCTATAAATGCTTTTTATGCATATGTAGCCAGTTGTCAGTTTGAGGCCTAGATGGAGTTTGAGTGGCTTAGCATCTTTCATTTGACATATGCATGTGGTCCATAATGTTCTTTTTCCATCCCAAATCATTTGGTGAAGTCCCATTTTGAGCTAGTGTCAAAACTCCCAATTTTGCCTAAGTGTTAAACAACAACATGAGGCCCAATTTGTCTTCGAACATCTTTTACCCAAGAATGTATCATGACTCACCACTTTGGATATTTCTAATATGCATATCCAAGAACCTATGTTCCAAGTTTCAAGTCATTTTGAATTATTTTGAATAGGTTTCAAACCCATCAAACTTGGTCATTTACTATTTCATGCATGTGTAGTTATTCACAATTCTAGGAAGCCCTGTTTGACTAATGATATCTTTGCCTCGGTTGACCCAAATGAAGAAATTATTTTTGCATTATGTTCTAGGGGTCAGACAGTTCATATGTTCCAATTTTGAGATCATGAAAAATCCATTTGATCAATTTGCTAACATGATTAAAAACATAGTTTACATTGTTTTGTTACAGCTAAAGTATCCAGATTGATCTGTACCCCTGTTTGGCATGTTATAACTTCGATCCTATGACTAGCTAGCCTAAATGGATTGCACCATCATGTTGTGCCCTGGAAATCCCTAAATTATGTGGATTCCCAAGTCATGAAAAATCCATTTTCATACTTTCTTTTGTTTGTTCGTTTGCAAAAAAATACTTATTGACACATTTCCCAATTTAAACTTTCCAAGTGCCTATTTTCAAATATTTTCCAAATTTGTCCTATTATTTTTCATAAGCCCTAATTATGGATTCTTATCCTTTGAGTGGCAAAGAACCTGTATCCTAGTTTTCAAAACCCCAAGTGATCTGTAACCCAAATTATAATGCCGAACCCGAGCCCAGTTAATGATTTTTAACATTATTTGCCTGCAAGATAATTGAAGTATGGATTTTTGGCAATTAAAATATTTTGACTAGGAATTCATCATGGTCTAAGAATTTTTAGTATGATAGTGTGTGTAGGATTGAACACTCATGCCAATTTTTGTGGCCTGGTTACTTGATTGTATCAGTTTTTAAGGCCAGCTAGATTGTCTCTAGATGCAAATTGACAATTTGCAAAATTTAGTAAAAGTGGTCATGGAGAATGTCTTATTTAGAAAAAGTGTTTTCTTGCCAGTCAGAAGTCTCCAATTTAAGGATTAAAGAAGATATTGTGAGAATGAAGTACAATCTTCTTCCTATCTTGCTACATTAGCAACAGATAGAAATAGGTGGTGATTGAGCTCTCATATGGTATGGTATGAAATTCTTTCAAGAAATGGCATTTTCATTTCAAGACACAATATATGTTGATGGGATTTTGAAGATGGTTTCTAATGCTAGAAATTTTTAAGAATGTATTATTTAAATATCATGTTATATTTTAGAAAGTTTTAAGAATGTATTATTTAAATAGCACATTATATGTTTTAAGAATAATAAACCATTTGGATAAATGTTTTTTTTTTAAACATGCTAATGTTTATGATAAATAAACATTCAACATATAAATAAGAAGCCCTTTCTACTTGATGATTTTTTAATATATAAGGCAGTGTTTTCTCAACTCCATCTGCGGTAGGAATGAGTTATATTAATGAAACTCTGGAGTAGGAATTTGTATTGAGGGTTATTGAAATGCATCATTATGTCTTGGAGTGTTTTTAGAACCATACGCTCTTTCAAAAGGTTTTAAATGAGGCATTTCAGACCTACTGCAGCAAAGGACCTACAACAAACTTGATTGTAGACTTGTTCTTTGCATTTTCTGATAATTTACTAAAGAAAAGCATTACTGAGAAACTGAGTGATGATGACATTGATCCTGCTCTTAAAAAAATGGTGAAAATTCTTTCATACTTTGAAGATAAAGATTTATTTGCAGAATTCTATAGGGAAAAAATTGGTTGTAGAATATTAGTTGATAGAAGTCCAAATGACCATAATGAAAGGAGCATGTTCACAAAATAAAAGAGCCCTCATTGGAAAATCAATAGGGGTCCATGTTTTTAAGAAAGGAGGAGGCTTTCAGAATGCACCACCAAAAAATATAAGCAGAACTCACTCTAAATGAAGAAATGAATTCCACGGGCTAGCAAAAGAAGACATCAAGCAGATCTAATAGATAGTTCCACACCATGTACAAAGGGAAGGAGCACATGTTTCAAATAAAACCATAGGTCACAAAGAAAAGCCCTACAGATGAGAAATCAAAGGCATGGCTAAGTAACTCTAAGCTAGTTTAGACCAAAAAGGAGAACCCTCCAAACATTTTATCCCACATACATATTGTGGTGTGGTTTCAACATTTTTAAATAGTCTTCCACACAAAAGGTTGGTTATCTAAAGAAAGAGCCTTTTGAAAGGTTGTTGCGTATGGTGGAGCCCTAACCTATAGCTAATTTGAAGGTGATGTCAGGCATAATTTTATATGAAGATGCAAGAATCATGTGGTGGCAAGTTCAAACCTAGTTGCATGAGATGATGACATGTGGTGAGATGAGCAGTAGGCACAAGCCCGGAAGATCAATGTGCTCAAAGGTTAGATATTGTGGACATGTGAAATGGAAACATGTGACATGGGTCTCAGTAGGAAATGAGGTGGTACAGCGATTTCAAATCAATATGGATGCACTAGATTGTAACATGTGTCGTGATCCAATAGACAATGCACACCCACAAAAGAAAGATGCTCACTAGATAGAAATTATGGGTAAGCAGGATGCTACCATGTGGTAGTGCACCAAAGGTAGATGATGATGAGGTAGTGACTGTGCAGGTTGGCCAATCACAAAGTGCCATGTGGCACTAGTCAAATGAAGGTTGACCTTGAAATTGAAGGCAAGGGAAAATAAAATGATTTTAAAATTGTCATTTATTAGTAGTTTTTCAAAATGGGTAACATTTAGATTCTTTTTAAATTTAAAAGGTCTTTTCCTAAAGTTTGAAATTTAGGACTTTTTCAATTTTTGAAATTTTTAATTTCAATGAGTTGTAGACCTGAGTTTTCTAGTAGAGGGGGACATTTTTTAATTGGCTTTTAGGGGTTTCTAGTAGGCTAAATATGCAATGTTATGTATTGTCAAAATTGGGAAGAGACGAACTTTCCAAATATGAAGTCAATTTTTGCACAAGTGCTAACTGGTTCAATCTATAAGTGAATTTGTGATTCCCAAGGCATTCTTAGCAAAATGACCAAAATTTGTCATTGATCATCAAAATTGGTCATGAGGTAGACATAAAGGCTATGTGAAATGTAAATGTGAAGAGAATCAATTTTAATCAGTTTACTTGCATTCTTGAGGCTATTGTTACTAGTTTTTCACTTTTACCGTAAATTCATTTTAACACTAAAATTAATTATGTTCTTTCATCATGACATTTATGAGATATTTGATGCCTCTGAAAGAAAATTGATCAGAGATTTGATTATAGCAATTAAGGAGAGAAGGTAGAGAGATTTTTTCTAGCTTCTTGAGGGAAAATTCTAAAGGGACACATGTCAATTACAAATTCAATCCGGGAATTTCCCTTTTCATACATATTCTTTCTTCATCTCTAAAAAAGGTGGTTGGATGGTTTTCAATTTCCAGTTCTTGGAACTCTGCTCAGGCTGTGAAAGCCACACACCCAACATTCTCTTTTCTATTGAACAACATTTTAAGTTTTATGCAAATAATTCTAGTTTGTTAGGTGTATTTTTGAATTATTTTCTATGCTTCTTTCATATATTCATTTTCAAGGACAATGAATAAAATACAACAAAGGGCTTCAAATTTCAGTTTGAATGTTGTCTCTTGCTTTTGGATTTCTAATCTTTTCTAGTTGATGAACAAAGAGCATAAATTAGGTTGCATTTCATTTAGGAATGTATGTGATTGAAGGATCTTGCTGATGGAACAAA
Source organism: Cupressus sempervirens (assembly GCA_028749045.1). Classification (NCBI taxonomy): domain Eukaryota; kingdom Viridiplantae; phylum Streptophyta; class Pinopsida; order Cupressales; family Cupressaceae; genus Cupressus; species Cupressus sempervirens. The sequence goes on along the minus strand of CM053790.1, from coordinate 635,969,606 downwards.
TAGCCATGTAATTTCTTGATGTTTATCATAGGGTTTATAGATTTCATGATGGGTTTGTCTGAGCATGAGATTCATCCTAAAACATATGTCTATTCACAAGGTGAAAGATAGATCAGGGATATTGATATAGGAATTATATCAAAGGTTTCTAGGAGATGTACAGTTGTGATTCATTTAATTTCCCAATAGATAAGGCACTGATCAGAGATAGGATCATTAAGTTTTGTTTCTCATACCTAGGTCTTGCTGATATCAATTTATCAAATCATGTTTTCTTTCATGTTGAAAGGTATTCAAAGTTTAACCCACACTTAGCTTACCAGTTTCATGAGTCATGATATTAGTTGTTTTGTGCTTGTGATTTCTCACTTAAGAATAGAAGATTTATGGGTTTCATCTGCTATTCTAGATCCTGATTATGCTTATTGCATTGGTCACATAGTCAAATCTTAAGAGGTTCACCTGCCTAGGTTTTGTAGAGCCTGAAGTGAAGAAGGAGTGTAGCCTTATAGTTGGCCCAGGTTCTTGGTGATTTGTGTCCATTATTGGAGATAGCTACCCATAGATGGAATCTTACCCTGTATACTTGGTTATTGAAACACTATTAAATCATGAGCCAAAAAAATGGTCACCCTACTAGGGGATGAAATAAGGTTAACATTAAGAGAATCCCAAAGTCTTGCTATTTTCAGTTTGGGGAAGAGTCTCATAAGTGTAATAGTCTGAAAGTTGTTTTCAGATTTTAAAGTATATTAGCTAGAGTTTGTTGTTGGTTAAATATTTGTAAAATATGTGTGACTTTACTATGAGGAATGCTCAAAATCTAGTGATGTTTCAGTAGAAGATCAGTGATTAAATTCATGTCCTCTATAAGGAGGTGGCGACTCTGTGCTTGGAAGAACCTGAGATGTGAAGCTTTGTTTCAGATTTTACTTACTTGTGAAGTGAACAAAAACATTTAGCAAAGACACTCTAGTTATTCTTTGTTTAGTGTTTTGTGTGTTTCCATAGTCCTTATTAAATGATTATGTCATTAAAAGATGGATAGATGTGTGAAGATTGGCTAAGGAGATGTGTCCAAAGACACAAGAAGCAAAGGACAAGATGTCCAAGGCACCTTATGCTTTAGCTAGAGGAAGCTTGATGTGTGCTATGGTATATCCAAGGCTAGATACTACACATGTAGTGCGAGTTGTTAGTAGGTATATGATTCATCTAGGAACTAAGCATTGGAATGTTGTTAAATGGATTCTCAAATATTTGAGAAGTACATCCATTAAGTGTTTACACTTTGGGGGCTGTACTTTTTATTTACAAGGCTATGTTGACTTAGATTTGGTAGGGGATATTGATACTAGGAAAAGTACTACATGTTATGTATTTACTATTGCTGGAGTAGTAGTGAGCTAGATTTCTAGATTATAGAAGGCTAATGTTTTATCCACTATAGAGGTAGAGTATGTTGCTACTATAGAGGAAGCCAAGGAGATGATATAGCTTCAATTCTTCTTGGAAGAATTGGGACACCCTTAGAGGTATAATTATTTGTTTATAGATAGTGAGAGTTTTATTCATCTTGCAAACAATTCTTCTTTGCATTCAAAGACAAAACACATACAATTGTGGTACCATTTCATTCGATCAATTTTGGATGATGAATAGTAAAAGCTAAGAAAGATACATATAGATGAAAATCCACTAGATATTTTTACAAAGGTAGTAACAAGTGAGAAGTTGAATGCCTCTTTAGGTTTGGTTGGTGTTTTAAACTGAACAGAATAAAAGAACAACGTCTAAGGTGGATTGATATTCTAATGGGAGCTATAGGTTTAGCAATGCTATGATTGGTCTCAAAGTGGGAGATTGTTGTGATGTGGAGCCTAATCAGACTTGGAGGTTTATTTGGTGTGGTTTTCTCCCCATATCATTTCTACAAGGGTTCAAGGGTAGCACCCCCAAGGTGGGGTCAAGGGATTGACAGTTATTTTTCCATTAGATGACTTATTCTAGCCCTAATTTGTAAGTGGAAAAAGCTTGTATAAAAAGGCTTAGGGTTAGGGATTTCATAATGTAAAAATGACATTGTAGCTTCTTGTGGTAGTATTGAGCTATAAGGGATTGTATATTGTAATCACTTGCTAATAATAATATTGTACTTGTTGTTGGTGGACGTAGCCTAGGGATTGGGTGAACCACATCAAATCTTGGTTTTTTGTGTTATGTTCTGTGTGATCTATTATTTTATGATATTGGTCATATTTGCATGTAACTATTATTTCTATTTGAATTTAATCCTAACACAGATTAGTTAGGAAATATTCATAATAGAAAAAGTGCAAGTGGGAAAGATTATTTTTTCTAGAAAAGAGACTAGTTCAATGGACAAGCAACAAGCAAAAGTACATATCTCAATCAATAGCTGAAGCTAAATATGTGCCAACAATATTAAATTGTTTAAACATCATATGGATCCAACAGTTTTTGAAAGGAATGAAGGAAGGGATCACTAATCTAGTTGTTTTTTATTTTGATAACACAAGTGTTATAAAAATATCAAAGAATCTTGTAATGCACACAAAGACTAAACATATTTCTATCAAGTATCATTACTTGAGAGAATTAGTTCAACGAAAGAAGTGAGATTGGAGTATGTACACACCAAGGAGAAAATAGATGATATTTTCACCAATGCTTTACCTAAAGATTCTCGTGAATATCTAAAAGGTAAATTAGGGGTGATTCCCCTAAGAAAGGCTTCTAAAACAAAGATGGAGCTCTACATAAAATATCTTGATTAGAATTATTTACAAGTTGATGCAGATAGTACTACTTTAGGAGTTGTGTAAAGTAGAGAAGGAAGAAGGAACAAATGATTATCAATCACACACATATCATAGATGGAGAAATTAGTACTGCCTTACATGATCAATTATATGTAAGAAATAAATGCAACTTCTTTGGCATTATTTTCAAAGATGGAGATATATAGAGATTCAATTACCATGAACTAATAAGACAATGAGGGAGAATATGGAAGTTACTTATAAAGAACAACAAGGAGGGAGAAATTCTATTAAATAATAAATATTACAAAGGATTTTATAGACCTTATACATGTTATTGCCAACAATATAGAAGAATCTTATTGATTTCATGATCAAATATGATAGGAGTTATGTGTTTCATATCAGAGTTGTGTGAATGAGAATCAAAATGAAACTAAAAGAAATATTTTTGGACATAGAGATGAAAGTCAAATTAAAACTAAGGATATTAATGATGAGATAATACTAAACACAGAGGAAGTTTTCTCAATACACTAGATGTTTCGAATTGTATGGTAACTAAAGGTGTTTCCATTAATGCCAAAGAGGGAGATTGTTAAAAACTATAATTGGAACAATTGTTATATGTCACTGGTGTAAAAATTAATTGGTAAGAAAATTTTCTATTTGATTTGAGTATCGTATCTACATGATTAATGAAGAGGACTTGAGAAGCTGGTCATAATAATAACACCTAGAGGAATGGTTGAGTTATGCAAAGAAACTACAATGTGCACTTGATTGGTTAGACTTTGAGAAGATAAAGTGATTATTTAATTCAAGCTACAAGTGAAGATGAGATTTAAACTAGATTCTTAAAGGAGTGATCAAGGATTGATAAAATACATAGGCTTGATTGAGCAATTGAGAAAAAGATTAAGGAACTTGAAGTATATGTTGAGTGATGCTAGTATTAACTAAGTAACAATATGTGCCAAGAAGAAGTGGTGTCAACCAAGTATCAATATTGATCGAGCCTTAGTATATGTGCCAAGAAAACAAGGTTGTATTGACCAAGTAACCATTTCACGACTAAGTGTTAGAGCACAATGTTGGTCGATGGACAATATTTAACATTTTCTAAGAAAATCATGATTTCTAGTTGACAATTTCAATTTCTTCGAATTTGTAAAGCATGTTGAAGATAAGGATGGATGACTTGGAATATTTAAATCAAGAGAAATTGTGTTTGTGTGTTTCTATTAAAGGATTCATGGAGTACTTTGGAGAAGTTTGGAGATGTTTTGAGAAATGAAAATAGGACAAAAAAATTAGAAGGATTTGATGAATCTAAACTAATACTAATATCTATAGGGGTGTTTAAGTGGTAAAATATTAGGAGTACCTATTTAAGGAGGTACAAGGGATAACCTAGTAAGGGTTGGAGCTATTGTTAATTTTATTAATTAGAAAAATTAAGAAGGAGGCTCGTAAGAGTTGTGAAGAGTGATTGCTTGAAGGGTTGCCAAGTAGATCAGAGATAGAGATCACAATGAAGGCCAATCAGTGGATTAGCATGTGAACTAAAATGAGATATGTATTTATAAAGTGAATTGTATTTGTCAAATCAAAACCTGGTATTACTTTCTAACCATTGTATTAGTATTGAAATGCTTTAATAAATGTTGACCTAACTATTACATTTAAATCTTTTAATCAAGGTGGCATTCTAATGGAATGTTCTAAAGTCCTCTAACAAGGCTGATCCTAATAGGGTGATTAAATCCTTTATCAAGGTCACATTTAACTATGTGTTTTGTAACCTTTAATAGGGCTGGCTCCTAACAAAGCTCACTTCAAAAGAGTGAAAATATTGGTGACATGTTATTTGTGGTTTTTCCCAAATAGTGTTTCCATGTCAAATCCTAGTGTTAGTCTTGTGTGGATGTTATTTTTGATGATTTACATTTAATGTTTTACATTCTACAAGTCTTTCATAATTAGGACAATGGACAACTAGTTGATTTTACTGATAATCTTCTATAGAGACCGATATAATGAATGTTATGATCTGAAGTTGTTTAAGTGTTTGGTTGTTTAATTGGTACATCTTAACCTTGGATAACTGCTTCATCTCACCCCTCCTCAATTATTCTAATCATTATAAAATTAATAGTTATATGACATCATCACTGAGTGTCTATTACCATAATTGTTGCATCTTCTTTGGATGCAACTCCTAGTATGCCAATATTTATAATATTTTATTATTTTTATGCTCACTAAAGTATTCTTGGTTGAGGATTACAACAAAATCATCATAACTTGTCATTAAATTTATCACTACATGTCAAGATTTTTGAAACTTTACACATTTTGAAGAAAAGAATTAGTAAAATTATTATAGAGTAGTTTCCTAAGATAGATTAGGTTTTGGATATCCCAATTACAAGAATATGTCTTTGTATATTTACAACACTAATGACTCAAGGTTAATATATAAGATAAAGGAAGTAAAATAAATAACAAGGCTTCACAAAACTTGAGTTCTACCAAAATGCCAAGTGCATGAGGACTAATTGAAGTTTGCAAAAGAACTTAAAACTTTATAATAATAATAAGACTAAACTACAATAAGGAATGATATTTATAATTAAATTTTAAAATCTTAAAATATAAATATATTACCTTTTAAATAAAGAAAGATTTAATAGTGACTACCATGGAAATGATTTGTAAAACTAAGTCTTTAAATAAAATCATTGATCTAAATTTTTTTTTAATTTAAATTTTTTATTATTTAGCGATTAAAACTTGAAAAAACCTATTAAATTGTATAATATTTTAAATTATTTAGGATAGATTGAAAATCACACTCCTAATTGGATTGTGAAAAGAACGTTATTTCTAGAAATGCAAATTCCCTAGTTCCATTCAAGAGATTATAGTTTTGTCTCAAGACCGGTCAACCTTGCATATTCTATTTTTTAAAGAAAAATAGCAAGCTCCAATATATGTACTGAACTTTATGATAGAAATAATTTAGAAAGTTGAAATAGGCACAAAGCTTGCATAATAAAACTAACGTATTAGAGAAAAATAAAATAATATTTTTACTGAATATTGGGCACTTGAAAAGAATCAAATTTAGGTAATTGAAAGTGATTGAGGCAATAAACTATTTATAGCTAACAATATTCATGTTAGAATAAAAAACAACAATACACAAAGTAACTCACCAAATTTACCATCCATCAACAATCTCCAACATCAATAAGTCCTTTAATAAAAGGTCATAATGCACTAATATTTTCTTTTTGCCTACTTAATGTGGGAAAAGTGCACAATGTTTGGTTGCAATTCCATGGAAGTCAATTCTGTGGAATGAGAGCACTTCAAGGACATGTATCTGATTTGTTAGAATCAGGTACCCATTATGGTTCAGGTGCCCAATTTGTATTCAAAAATTAGGAACCTAATTTTTGAATACAGATTGGGTAATCAAACCATAATTTTGAAATCAGGTACTAGATTTTCAAAAAGAATATAACGTAGTTTTGTGGGGTTTTTACTCATTTTCATGCTCATTGCTGAATGGGAGCCCATTTTATATTTTCTACTGACCCATGGTTGTTGTTTTTTACTCTACTAGGTATTTTACTTTGTTTTCTATTAGTTTATTTTATTTTATTTTATTTTTTCTCTTTATAATTGTGTCAATTTATTTCTTATTTTTTCACATTTAATAGTTTAAATATGTAAATTTTTACATTTCCATTGTTAATAGTTATATGTTTAGATTATTGTATCTATTCATTTAAATAGTTTTGTATCTATTTATTTAAATTTTTGTTTTGTATATGGTGATTTAAAAAATATTATTTTAGATGTTTCAATGTATTTAATAAAAGTTAGAGTGATGAATTATTAGATAGAAGTGTTGATTGTTTAAACATGTAATTACATTAATGTCTTAGATTTATTTCAACTAAATAGTAATTAATCATAAATTAGTTTGTTGTACATATTAAATATATGTTTATAGGATTTATTTTTCTAACTCTAATATATTAACTTATTACCCTATTTGTATCCCTAATTCAACTATATAATCCAAATCTTAGGTAACTATAATCAATAAAATTGAACTATAATCCTAATTTGAATGCTAACCATGTAATCTAATTTTAACTAGAGTCATAGTAAAATTGACCTTAACTTTTGTACATCCTGACTGAACCCTACGATTGCACATAATCTAAAACTCTTACTTCAATCCTTAATCCATCTATAAACCTTAAATGCCTAGCTCTAGATAATAAGTTAAGTTTCAAACCTTATAGTCATAACCCTATCATCTAGACACTATATTCTAAATGTAAATGTAAACCATGATGCTAGCTAGCCATATCCATACCCTAAGACAAAACCTATCCAAGATTAACCCTAAAATATTAATTCTAAAATGTAACCATGTAACTCTAATCTTGTAGTTTAAGGTAATGTATGCATGTTTGAATTAAATACATGTAAGTTTAATTTATTTTATGTAGATGTATTAAATTTATAAAAATTGGTAGTGTTGCAATCTCTGAATTATTCACATGTATGAATTGAGAACATTGTATGAAAAAATCCAGTTAGAATTTATTTTAATTTTTAAATAATAATTAATAAATCTTTATGTATTAAAATAAATTATAAATTCAATATATCAAATAATAGAAAATTTAAGTAATTTACCTATATATCAAATGATCTGGAGATATGTACATGTATATATATGTGTATCACAACAACAACTTGGTTCATATTCAAGATATTAAAATTGAAAATTTCCTCTATCACCTTGAATAGGCCCCTAGGACTTGGTAAAACAATATAGATCCATGAACCTTTAAATTTTTTAGGTTTTTCTAATGTCACAAGTTGATTTTATTGTCTATATTTTACATGTAACATAAAAATGAATGTTTTGTTTTTTTCTTAAATATATACTAAATATATAACATGAAAGTTTTAGTCAAAGGTAGACTTAATTTAATTGGGATAACACTAGCAATATAAACCCTAAACATAAAACTACGTATAATGTGTTCCCTTACCTTAAAATCATAATTTTAACTCTAAACCCTAGATTCATGAATGTAACTATAATTGTAAGGCAAAATATAATCCTAACATTAACTCAAACCCTAATCCTAAATAATCATAACCAAATCCTTAAAACAACCCTAGCCCTAATTATAACATAAACCTAGACTAGATCATAAATTCTATTTGCACTTTTTACTAAGTCATGTTTCCTTTCCAAATCAAATGTAAAATTAAATATAAATTTGATATTTATATTTGAAAAATGTGATATTGCAATAAATATAATTTTAAATATAATTAATTCAAATTAAAATTTAAATCTAATTTTTATATAAGTATCTACTAAATAAAAATAAAAATTTAAAACCTTTAACATAAATACAAATTAATTTCAATTTCAATTACAATATATTTGATATAAATATTAATTAATAAAAACTAAATTCAATACAATTGAACTTGTAAAATATTGATTAATGGATGTAACTCTAATCCAAAGCCCAAATCTAATTGTAGCATTAACTAAAACCCTAATCCTAAACAATCATGAACAAATCCCCAACCCAACCTTAGCCTTAATTATGACATTAACCTAGACTAGATCTTAAATTCTATTTGTGATTTTCAATCATTCATGTTTCCCTTCCAAATAAAATGTAAATTTGATATTTATATTTGAAACAAAATTGATATTGCAATAAATATAATATTAAATATAGTTAATTTAAATTTAAATTTAAATCTAATTTTGATATAAATATCTACTAAATAAAAATAAAAATTTAGAACCTTTATCATTAATTCAAATCAATTAAAATTTTTAATTCAATATATTTGAAATAACTATTAATTATTAAACAATAAATTCAATACAATTGAAATTATAAAATATTAATTCATGCATGTAACTCTAATCCTAAGCTCAACTATAAGATATTGATTTATGAACTTTAAATTTTTATTGTAAACCCTAATTGATGAATGTAACCCTAATCCTAAGCCCAATACTAATCGTAACATTACCTAAAACCCTAATCCTAAACAATCATAACCAAATCCTTAACACAACCTTAGCATTTCCTTAACACATTGAATGCAACTCTCTCTCTCTCTCCCTCCCTCCTTGAGATATATCTCATCTCCCCCCCTCCCCATCCTCTCTCATCTTATCCCTCTTCTCCCTTTCTACCCACTTTCACCATCTTTTCCTCTTGATTATTATCTATCTTTACCTCATATCTTTTCAATTATCATTTTGTTTTGTTTAAAGTAACCATTCATATTGTCATAGAGTTTACTTACATTTTTAGTAATGATTCAATTTATTTTATCATTCAGTTATTTTTAGAGTTCATATTTAAGTTGATTTATTAATAGTTTCTTGGAGTATTATTTTATGATTAGGCTTATATTTGGTATAATGTTCAATTAGTGTTATTGTTATGGTTTTATTTGGTGTAGATTAAGATTAAATTAAATCTATTATTAGAGCTTGCTTTTAGACTATTATATTTTGGATTAAATTAGATTCCATGAAAGGACATTTAGTATTCAGTTTTATTTAGTCTTCATTTTCAATATTACTTAAGGTGATATTTAATTTTGTATAATTTGTTAAAATGGGCTTTTTTTACTATACTTTGTACACTTTTGTATGTTTAAATGATATCCACAATATTTCTTTAATCCAAATATATCATCTCCTCTTTAAATAATTCAAGTAGTTAAAGATACATTAAATTGATATGGTTTTAAAGATGTATATTTATATAATTAAAATTTTAGATTTATTTCATTTAATAGTAATTTTGTGAATTTTTATATTGTTTACATATATGCAGATTATAATTGATGGACACACCCCAACCCCTTCCCCCTCCCACCCCCCCACCCCCCCCCCCCTGCCCCTACCCCATCTCCCTCCATCTCCACCTCTACCTCCACCCCCACCTCTATGACCACCTAGTCCTCCTCCACCACCTACCACAGAGGAACTGTGAGAGAGTATGAGGTGTAACCATTACAATCTCATGTGAGATATTCAGACTATCAGGCATGAGGACCACCTCCCCCCCTCATCTACTTTTCTTTACAAATGGAATACAAGGAATTATACACTCTATTGAACATCTAGATAGTGCTATAGATAGCTTTAGACTATAGAGGCAAAACATGTGTGCCTTCTATTATGATGCCCTATCTTATAGAGAGGTCCATCGAATCAAATTAAATAAAGGGAATTTTAAAAGATATTTTGAATACCCTAAGACAGGTCTTGAGATAGGTGAGAAGAATCCTCATATATCTATTAGATGATGCATGCATCCTTGTATATCTAAGTAGTTTTGGGAGTGGTGGTGGATGGTATTTGACCATCCACCACACACAAATCATAATGTGCCCATGTACTTTCTTAGGAAACCATAGGTTAAGTTTGAATTGGGTTTGAAACAAAATTATTTTGATATTAGAGCATTTGAGGGGGTTGGTGAAGGGATGCCTTAGGGTAGGCCTAGGGCAAAGCTTAGTGATAATATGAGGAATCATAGATGTCCTTAACCTCTTCTTCCTCTTCTTATACTAGTTGTCCAAGTGCCTCTCCATCATCGAGCAATGTCATCTTCTCTTACTCCATTGAGTGCCCTTTTAGGAAATTTAGTAGACTAGTGGATGTAGGTGACATATATTTGTCCACTTGGAAGCATTTGTATGAGTTGTGGAGGTATATGCAAAGGCCCCTAGGATAATTTTGATGCAACATAGGATGAACATGATGCCGAGGGTGCTTATTTTGATGATGAGGTGTATGTTGCTCATGGTGGAGGCAATGATGAGATTGTTTTTCAGTCATTTATTGACCTTCTTTGTGGAGAGGGAGAGAGTCAAGAGCACCAAGTATAATTTTAATTTAAAAAATTATAAAGTACATAATTATTTACTTTCTACATATATGCATAATTGTATTAACCATATTAATGTATGTTGATCTTCAATTAATAGAAGATGCATGATATTGTTCCTCCTAGGAGGTAGTATGGTCTCTTTTTGAGACCCTCAAACATTGCCATGTCTCATATAGTATGCACTTTGAATTACATTGAAAATAATGTACATTGGAACTCAAATCTAATAACATGAGCTCTCATATATTATTTTTATCTAATTTATTAGGGATTGTCATCAATTACACAGCCCAATGCTTATGCAGGTCTTGATCCATCGACCACAGAGGCACAAGCTCAAATACCTATTATTTGAATTAAGGTTGAAGATAAATAATTTGTACTATTTTTATGCACACATTGTTATTAGCTTATCTTCAAATTTAATTTATATGTAATAATGTATTTTTCTTTTACAAATAGGAGATGGATCGTACTTATCCATATAGGACTTAGTATAGTCTATTTTTGACTTCATCTTTGGACCATTTCAAACATGTAAATGATCATCATGATAGCATATCTCTAGACACATCTGTGACATTGGCTACTACTCAAGTATGATATATATGTTTTTATTTAAAGAAAATGTAGTGTAAGTTATCTACTTTTTAATTTTCATACTTTGTAAGTCATGTATATATAATTTTGACTCAAGTTTTATGTATCCATGATTTTAGGACTATGTCACCATTAGTGTTGCTAGGACTATAGGACTAAGCTAGATGGAGGTACAAACATCATCCTTTCAGGTTAGTATTGTGATTTATACATACATTGTTCATTATGATCTCTATGAAATTTTTAAAAATTATGTATTCTAAATTAGAGGACCTCACCACTACCACATGTGGTTGCTTTGACAATGCATTTCCTCATTTTGAAGAGGGACACCTATCTCACGTGGTAATGTTTTTAAAAAGTACTAAATATTTAATTTATTTGCAGGATAGATTTTGAAACCCATTTCAATTAATCATGTGCATATTGTCCTCTTAGGATGTAACACACGATGCCCCATAGGATGTCCACATGATGAGACACATCATGTTATATAGGAAGATCCATCTCAGTCCTCTTCACATGAAGTAAAGAGGACCATAGATTAGACAAATTAGCTCTTTTTCCACCTTTAGATTGTGTTTTTATGACACATATTATTTATTCTAATACACTTTGTATTAGGATAGTTAATTATATTATATGTATTTTTTGACTTCATAGATCATATTATGACATGTTAGACCATGTTATATATTTTTATAACTTCTTATCATTCTAGTGTATGTAGTATAGATTATGATATTATCATGTTATAAGTATGAACCATTTTCTTTCTTGTGACATATTTTATTCATGGAATTACACATTTTGTTAGTATATGTTTTTTATTATGGAAAACGGGTTTTAAAAGGGCCCTAAGACCCAAAAAAAACATAGAACAATCAACAAAAGAATGCTTAAGGCTACATATAGAGCCAGAATAAAATAACAATGAACAACTCCCTAAACAAAGATAGAAACAAAAGTAAAGCCAGGGAGGGATGCCAAAAAACTAGGGCTACCCACAAAGGGCCAAGAAACTCAAATGATAATTTTAATAATTTTAACTAAATATAGGAACATTAATTTTAATATGTTTGATTGTAAAAATAACGAAAAAATATAAGAGTCATTACTTGAATTGACAAAGAATTTCTAATATCAAATGCACACCTTTAACTTTGAAATAGAAGTGAACTCCTATATTTTACACAAATAAAATCATGTAAATTTAAAACAAGTGAAGTCATATATATATATATGAACTCCTATATTTTATGCAACTAAAATCATATAAATTTAAAACAAGTGAAGTCATATGTATGTATGTCTGTATGTATGTATGTATGTATAGATATGAATATATATATACACACACACACATATATATGTATATATGTGTGTGTGTGTGTGTGTGTGTGTGTGTGTGTGTGTGTGTGTGTGTGTGTGTGTGTGTTTGTATATATATGTATATATATATATATATACATGTATATATATATATGTATGTATGTATATATACATGTATACATATATATGTATAATATATATACATATATATATATAATATATATAGATATATCTATATATATATATATATATATATATATATATATATATATATATATATATATATATACATACATATACATATACATATACATATACATATACATATATAGCACAATGTGAAGGACATAAATAGCAGTGCACTCCTATTTTAAAATGTTTACCATATGTTTGATTTCAGAATGAAAAATTGATTCAACACATTTCTTCAAATGAGGTCCTACAAAATAAGATTTTAAAACAAAAACATGTGTTAATAAAAGCATATATTAATAAGAGTTATTTGTATTATGTAAATTGTTGGAATTATGATATATTTGTCATTAGTTACAACACTTATTCAATTCTGAATGCTTATCAAGCTCATCACTCAGTCTACAGTTTATACCGAGCATCCCTTTGGAAACTGAGCATATGGGCAGTTTAGCAGTATTTACTGAGTTCATAATGGTTACCAAGCAAAATAGTGTTCTCCAAGCAGTTAATGGTTACCGAGCTTCACAGTGTTTACCAAGTAGTCAGTGCTCACTGAGTCATTAGTAGAACTTAGTGTTTACTGAGTGATCAAGGTAAATAAAGAACTTAGTGTTTACCGAGTGATCAAGGTAAACAAAGAACTTAGTGTTTACCGAGTGGTCAAAGAAATCAGTGTTTACTGTGTAAACAAGGTAAATGAAGGAATCATTGTTTACCATGTAAACAAGGTGAATGAAAGAATCAGTGTTTACCGAGTAAACAAGGTAAATGAAGGAATCACTTTTTACCAAGTGAAGAAGGTTATAAATGGATTCAGTTTTTACCAGGTGACACAATATTCATTGAGTCACCAATGGTTAACGAGTTCCAAGCTACTTAGAATGATTAATATGGGTTGTGCCTCTACTCTTACCAAGTGCATGGCAATGTAGTGTATTGTAGTGGATTTCAAGTATTAGAAGGTCACCGAGTCAGTTTGAGGAACCTGAGTTTTCTACTATCTAGCTGACTCAGCAATGTTTGTTCACTTGTGATTGGCCGACCTTGCTAGTGTAAATATTGGAATAATATATATCATTTCAAATATTGAAATATTGATCATCGTTGGTGTCATATTGCAATATTTTGAGAAGAGGAAAAGCGAATCACCAGCAAAAAAGAGGAATACAATAAGGTCAACAATTGATGCAGAAAAGCTATATCCATCACATCAGGTGACTAGAGCACAAGGGATCTTATCAAAAATTAGTTGTAACTAGATCTGCTGCTTCATCCTAACAGGTGAACCAGTTTGTAAATCCTTTAACAGGGTAGACTTAATAGTCTTTTGTAAATCTCCTAACAGAGTGCATACTTCATTATATGTTTGTAAATCCTCTAACAAGGTGGATCTAGCAATCATTTTCGCTCCTAACAGGGTAGATCATCAGAAGTGATCATTGTAAGCCTTAATCGGCCAACTTTATACTGCAGTATTGAAGTTTTGTGGGCGCCATCCCCACCCTAGTTTTAATTTCTAATTGGAAGGTTTCTAGGTCACCAAATCAGTGTGTTCACATGTTACAAATGTTTATCTTTTCATGCATACAGTAGATTAGATAAATGAAAGGTAAATATGATATTATGCAGAATTGAATTAAAGTTTTAAGGTTACTGATTCACCCCTCCCCTCTCAGTAACCTTCTTAGTCTTGATTATTTCCAACAATTGGTATCAGAGCCTTGTGGTTCTCAGGATAAAGTTTGATAGCTTGAGCAAAGATCAAGGACAATGGAGATATTTAGACTTGACAAATCTATTGAGAAATGAAAAGCTAGATCTGGAAATGGCCATGACTCAACTCAATGAAGCAAAGGAGCATCTTTCTCAATCTCTGAAAAGAAGGAAGGAACTTGCAAGACAAATGAATGATCATCAATATATTGAAGAAAGGATTGAAGACCTTTTACCATCAAGTAGTTCAAATGAAGCTAATGAAGCAATCAAGGAACTCCTAGCAAAGAATGGTTCTCTGCAGGAAAAAGTAAGAAAGCTCAAAAGAGAACAAGAAATCCAATCCATCAGGCTATGTGAAGTTTTCGAATAGGGAAACAAGGAAAATGAAGACTTAGAGGTGAGAAATAATCAATCCCTTCAGCATGAAGATCTTGTATGGCAACTATCTGATGCAAATGAAGAAATTATGAATCTAAGATCTGAGAATGAAAGTTTAAGAAATGATTTAATCACTGAAAGACAAATCAATGCAAGCTTACAAAGTGATCTGAGATCTAAAAGACAAATCAATGAAAGTTTGAAAAATGACTTAAATGTTGAAAAACAAGTCAATGAAAGGATGATAAAATCTCAAGCAGATATGGATCAATTGAATCTGCAAAATAAGCAAAATTTTCATAGACAAAAAGGTAAAGAAGGCCTTGGATACAATGAAGAAGGTGAATCTTCCAAACAGGGTACCCAAAAGAATCAAAGACCTACTTGCCATCACTGTGGTAAGTTAGGTCATACACCTAACAAATGTTGGAGCAATGGTAAAGAAAAATTCAATGGTAAATGCTACAATTGCAATCAACATGGTCACAAAGCAAATGAATGCAAAGAGAAACCAAAGTTTAAGGGCAAATGTCACAAATGCAAGAAACAAGGTCACAAGGCATCTGAATGTAGATCCAAAGCATTCAATCTAGCAGAACAGGTCATCAAAGCAATATTTGGTTGGGACTACAATACTTGGTGCAGATGTCACTATTGTGGAGAATATGGACACATTAGAATAAACTGTGCAAGGCATCACCTAAGAAAAAAGGATACTACTATAATATGTTATACATGTACCGAACTTGGTCATATATCCAAGAATTGCATGAATATATGAAGAATTGAAGATGAAAAGAAAGCCAGAGCTGATAACATTCAAAAACAGATAAGACAATAGTGGATTCCAAAATCTACCAAGCCAAAAAATTCAAATAATGGAAATGTCACTCAAGAAGTGGGTGAATCCACTTCTAATTAGACTCATCAAAAGGGGATCAGGGACTACATCTTCAAGAAATATCCTAAGTAGTTCCAGAATAAAGGAGTGCAAAAGACAAATTAGTATTTCAGATATAAGACATAGTTCACTGTGATGTATTTACCAAGTTAGGTTGGTTTCAGACTTAACCGAGCTAGGTCGGTAATGTGAAAGGTTCTGTTTGTTCACTGAGTTACAATGTTACCAAGTAAGTTGATGACTATCTGACAAACCCTAGGTCATCTCAGCTACCTTCGTACTCGAGCATTAATGGCAAATTTTTCATCAAAAAGGCAGAATTTGATCTCATTTTTCATCGTGAATTTAGAATATTCAGAGCGAAGAACTTTCCAAGAGTGCGAAAGTGAGTTCAAGCAATTTGAAGTGATTTTCCAGTGAAAATTTTGTTTAACAAAATCATTCAGTCATCGAGCAGCAATGGCATCCACAAGCACTAGTAGCAGCAAGGAAAAGAAAGGCTCTAAAATGCTTGTGAAGGGAGTAGAATGGAAAGCACCTAGCTTCAAGCTCGTTCCCGCCATAGCTTAATTGCTCAATCCGCATGGAGCCTAATCAAAGATTCCACCAAAGGTACTACTTATAAATGACATTCGTACTCATTTCAAATGCACTGTTCAAGAGATAAGAACACTAGATATGGATAATGCCCTAGCTGAGTTATGCGTGGATGAAACCCTCAAACCCGAGTTCAAACATCTGGAAACCAAAGGTTTGACCCATATCTCACACTTGCCAAGGAACTTTCAAATGAAATGGATAAGATACATTTTAAGCCGTGTGGATAATGGTCAAATGTGGATAGAGCAACCCGTCCTAATAACAAAGAAGATGATTCATAAGATCATGGGTTTACCTATGTTAAGCAAATCCAAAACCACTAAAACCCTAAGTCGGGATGAACTTCAAAAGCTGAGCCTAGCCGAATGGGATGGCAGAGGATTGAAACCTAACAATGTATCTGATGCAGAGCTAAGATTTGGAATTTATTTAATTGCATATAAGATGTAAAGTTCTAACAGATTGAATAGCATACCCTGTGAGGCTGTAGACTTAGCCTATAAGGTCATGAAGAAAAACATGGAGTTTGACCTCGCAGATGTGTTGTTGAAAAAACTTAATAAGAACATGGACAGTATAAGGACCTCAAAAACCAATTCTTGTAAATTTGGTTCTTTGTTAGTTTGTTTATTTTTCTATGTACAAAAGTTTTTCCCTTCAAAAGGTACAATTGTATGGAGAAAAGATATTCTGGTTTTGTATCAAATAAATGAATTTGTAGCAGAAATGGGTGAAAATTTTGATAGTATTATGGATAATTATTTTGAAGACTTCAAGGAAAGAATGAATAACAGATTTAGAATTCCTCCAAATCTTTTTGAAGATTATAAGGATGATGTATGCTTCATGGTTGACTATGACAAGGTATACATTTAGGCAGTCAGACCTCGAGTTGCATGGGTGAAACCTCTTCCCTATGAGGTAAATATTGATGAAACTAGAGATATCATAGAAGCACTGGTAAATGAGCTAGTAGACCTAAAGCAACAAATTTTTGGAACCTATGATGAAGCTAAGGCCAGAATTGAGCTTGAAATCAAGCCACCACAGGCCATAAGTAAGGGCAAGAGGAAAATAGCCAAATTAAAAACTTCTACCGGTCCTTTTATGCTCACCAAGGGAAAAGGTGAAGATGAAGAAGGTGAAGAAGAAGAAGGAGGAGAAGAAGGAGAAGAAGAAGAATTTGCAGAAGAATAGCCAAAGAAGAAAGGTAAGGTAATCATTACCAAACCTAAGAAGAATCCTAGTGTAGTGTTTTCCAAAAGAACCAAGAAAGGTAAGTAAGAACCTATACTAGTCAGGCCTGCACCCTCATTCGAGCAAAGGCTCAAACAATTGGAGGAAGGAGCGGGCATCACAAATTTTCAAGCATTGAAATTTGAAACTAGAACTGATGCTGAGAAAATGTAGATTGAGGAGCTAGTACTCAGTAAGATGGGTAAATGGAAATACTCCCTAGACCAGATTGCCCCTCAAATCTCAAAAGAACTACTGGAGAGATTGCAACTGAGATGGGAGTCAGCCACCCAAATAGTAAAAGATATTTATGAGCAGTCTCTGAAGAATCTTTGACCAAGTCTCACTGGAGCAGAAGTAAGAACTGAAATGAAAAGCCATGAAGGTAAAATGATGATCAGATTTCACACCTGTTTGATTTTGATTAAAGACATTGAACATGTTGTAAATGATGCTACAAACATGTGGAAAAATATCTATCATCTACATAAGCCCAGTGAAGACCCAGTAGAAATTAAAGATGATGACAGCAGGAATGATGATGAGCTTGATAGCACTCCATCCATCACAGTCTCACCAGGAGAACTACATGCACTGATGGAAAATAAAGAGGAAGAAGTTGAATAGGCAGATAAGGGGGAAGATGATCCGATGAAAATTATAGCAGCAGTTATTGCATCCCTTCCTCACTCTCCACCAAAATCTATTACTATAGAGACAACTTCCACTAGTGAGATTGTGAGCACTACTACCACATCAATTGCTCAATCTTCACCAATCTCCTCCCAGCTCCAGGTATTCCCAATGCAAGTTCCAAGCACTTCATCTACCAAGTTGTAGGAAACTTCTTTAGTCACTGAGTCATCCACTACACCAGTCACTACATCAAAAGTATCAATTCCTCCTACAGTATGTACAATAAGTTTTCCAGATTGCTCTCCAATTTTGTCAACTTCAGCTACATTAGCACCAATTTTTGCACCAGTAAGCTCTTCAATTGTAAATATTCTAGTATGCACATCAATTTTGGGAAGTATATCAATTTTGGATACATTTAACTCCTCTCTCAGTCTTCCTTTAGTTGTTCCTATTCCAATTTTGACAGCCAGTCCAACCTCATCAACCATTGTCTCTGTTTTCAAAGACAGATGTTAGTACAGCAAAAAAACCAAAGACTCCATTAAAAATTATGCTTACAGGCAAGACAATTGATGAGGATGTAGACCTGGATATTCAAATTGTCACTCCCAAGATAGATACGGGTACTACTTCAGTTGATGAACTAAGACTACTTAGTCAGCGCATAGAACTAAAGGCAAAGTAGAAACAACTAAGGAATGAGAGAGATAGAGAGTTTAAAAATATTGATGAAGCAAAAAATATAATTACTGAGGCTATAGGTGTTGATGTTGATACTTCTCAACACATTTTTCTACAATTAGAAGAGGCAGTCAATAAATTCAATGAGGATACCTCTGGTCAAGAAAAGTTGATAGAGAAGGCAGAAAAGAAGTTTGATAATAAGGTGCTTTACCACATTGCTCAGCATATAGCAATAAAATAGGTTGAATTAACCACATTTTTGGCCAACATTAAATATTCTTTTAATAACGTAACATCTCTTTTTGCTAAGCTTTGTGATGTTACCGAGCATACTAAGGAAATAAGAGAGAAATTGAATAAGATAGATGAGGATCTGAAGGCAAGCGCACAACACTTGAAGCTTGACCCCAGTTCAACCTCAGCTCATCACCTCAGGATCAAATTTTTGTCAGAGAAGCAAACAAAATTGTTGAGAGAAGAGTTAAGGATCCAATCTACATTGTTAGATATTCAAAATATGATCCTTCCTATCATGGACACAATGCAGAAGCACATTGCCCATTCAAAAACATTGATCCATGACAACAATTTCTCCGTTGTAGACCATGTGATTGAACTCTCAGTAGAAGTTCAAATAGCTCTATCCACATGTAAAATCTTGCAAGAAAACTGGGATAAGACTCTGCAACTCATTCTCCAAGTACGTTCAGAGTTTATCTCACATTTTGGAGTCTTTATGTAAACACATTATTTTATTCTTTGGCATTATTGTCAAAAAGGGGGAGAAAGAGATACTCAGGAAGAAATATTGGTGAGATAAATGTATAAAGGGACAAAGAGATACTATGAATAAAAGTCATATAACTCATGTAAATGCCTTGTGTATATTGTATGGGGGAGTTATATGTAAGGAAGTCAGGTATATTTAGTAGAATTAGTTATCAGTATGTTAGATATTGTATATAAGTTTTGGCTCATCAGTGTTTTCGTCACTAATGCCAAAGGGGGAGATTGTTGGAATTATGACATAGTTTTCATTAGTAACAACACTTATTCGATTCTGAATGCTTATTGAGCTCATCACTCAGTCTACATTTTATAGCAAGCATTCCTTTGAAAACTGAGCATATGAGCAGTTCAACAGTATTTATCGAGTTCATAATGGTTGCCGAGCAGAACAGTTTTCTCCAAGTAGTTAATGGTTACCGAGCTTTGCAGTGTTTACCAAGCGGTCAGTGCTCATCAAGTCATTAGTAGAACTTAGTGTTTACTAAGTGATTAAGGTAAACAAATAACTTAGTGTTTACTGAGTGATCAAGGTAAATAAAGAACTTAGTTTTTACCGAGTGATCAAAGAAATTAGTGTTTACCGTGTAAACAAGGTAAATGAAGGAATCAGTGTTTACCATCTAAATAAGTAAATGAAGCAATCAGTGTTTACCGAGTAAACAAGGTAAATGAAGGAATCAATGTTTACCAAGTGAAGAAGGTTATCAATGGATTCAATTTTTACCAAGTGACACAATATTCACCGAGTCACCAATGGTTACCGAGTTCCAAGCTACTTAGAATAATTAGTATGGACCATGCCTCTACTCTTACCGAGTGCATGACAATGCAGTGTATTGTAGTGGATGCCGAGTATCAGAAGGTCACCGAGTTAGTTTGAGGAACCCAAGTTTTCTACTATCTGACCGACTCAGTAATGTTTGTTCACTTGTGATTGACCGACCTTGCCAGTGTAAATATTGGAATGATATATATCATTTGAAATAATGAAATATTGATCATCATTAGTGTCATATTGCAATATTTTAAGAAGAGGAAAAGTGAATCACCAGTAGAACAGAGGAATATAGTAATGTCAACAATTGATGCAGAAAAGCTATATCCATCACATCAAGTGATCAAAGCACAAGGGATCTTATCAGCAATCAATTGTAACCAGATCCACTGGTTCATCCTAACAGGTGAACTAGTTTGTAAATCCTTTAATAGGGTAGACTTAATAGTCTTTTGTAAATCTCCTAACAAAGTGCATACTTCATTGTATTTTTGTAAATCCTCTAACAAGGTGGATCTAGCAATCCTACTTGCTCCTAACAGGACAGATCATCAGAAGTGATCATTGTAAGCCTTAACCAGCCAACTTTATACTACAGTATTAAAGTTTTGTGGGCATCATCCCCACCCCAGTTTTACTTTCTAATTGGAAGGTTTCTAGGTCACTAAATCAATGTGTTCATGTGTTACAAATGTTTATCTTTTCATGCATATAGTAGATTAGTTAAATGAAAGGTAAATATGATATTATGCAGAATTGAATTAAAGTTTTAGGGTTACTAATTCACCCATCCCCTCTTACTAACCTTGTTAGTCTTGATTATTTCCAACAATATGTGTAATGTATGTACTCACTAGGTGTAATTGCATAAGACATTGATGTTTGATCCACCTTAAACATTTAAATTTGCATAAATTGTAATTGAGACATGAATAATATGAGGTATATATACATTCTCTAATTTACTATTGACAACACATACATATGTTTAAATTATATAAGTACATATATAAAAAGAGCATAATAAAGAAAAAACGTACATGTGTTTGATTTATATATAGTCACCCCACTGTACCATCTACATCCTCTCTCTTTTGTAATGCATCTATGATTTTTTCATGCTCATCCATTGAAATTGTCCATAATACCTTATTGGTGGCTCTCCCTTTGTATCTTTCTAATTTGATATTCATTGCCACAACCAAATGAGAATAGTATAAAATCTTCTTTTCTAATTGGTTGTCTTCAAATGTTGGTAAACAATTTCTTCTTGTCAGGTATGTAAATAGCTAGGTGCTAGCTACAACAAAAGACCCAATTGGGTACTCAAAACCATCATCATCTTCTTGCTGACATATCAATTTTTTTTAAGGTTCCACACATCTAGCTAGCCAATATTTAGTCTGTTCATTGTTATCATTACGTGCAATAACAACATCAACATATCCTACAAGATAAGATAAAGTACATAAACAATTTAATTGCATGTGTACATAAATAAATAATATATTAATGACATGTACTTGAAATATATTAATGACATATATACATAAATAAATAATATAAATTGAAGCATTATCACAACAAAATTCAATTAAATTGTGCATACCAGGTTGTATGAGGTCTAAAATACAACCATAGTCTTCTGATGCAAATGTAACATTTGGGCCTTCATTTACTATATCATCTTTAAAATGTGTGTCAGTGGCTGCTAATAATTTATGTTACTAATCTTCAACCCATTCTATATTCTTGCATTCTTCCCATTCACCTGCAAGTCAAAACTAACAAGAACAAGCAAGCTCCCTCATCGATATAGTCCAAGTGTTAGAATCTAAACTCCTAAATGAATGTAATTTAACTAACCTACTAATTGTGTTTAGTCATATCTTGAAAGGATATTCTTCTCTTAAACTAGGTAGAAGAAACTTCTTATTGTAGAGTTTGGACTTGATCTCATGTATAAATATTTGTTACACCATTCCACAATCTCATGAGCATTTTTGAATTTAGCCTTTTCCTCAAATTTTAATTGCTCTCTACAAAGGGCTCTCTTCATGCATGCACCAACACCATCATATTCTGCTTTACCATGTCCAACATCAAAAAAGCTCCACACATGTTCGATATTAGTTTTGTTATGTGTCCTACTCAACCAATAGAACATTCTAGCATTCTTGCATTGTCTCGTACAAATATTTGGCCATATCCAATATTGTGTCATTTAAATTTATCTCTCTTTTAAATTAAATCATAAAAGACCTTGAAAGAATATCAGACAAACTTAGATGAATGAAGTTTATTATCACTCATATATAAATAGTATTCTCTCAAAAAAATTTGATCCTCCTCTATACTATTAGGTGCATGCCCATAAACTTTATGAACATAAAATTTTACTTGCCCTAAATTGTAACGTTGTGCTTCTACCTCATCTTGCAATGCAAGTGTGTAGTTCTCTACAAAGTTAATAACTAAAAGTATGGTACCAATTGGAAATTTATTCTTACATATGCAAAATTTTCTATCAATCCATCTAGCATATTGAGAGTGTTTAACATATTTTGGTATGATCACACTCTTAAAATAATCAATAAATACATGACAACTAACTTTATTTGTAACTAGATCACACCTTCTTCCAATATTCCCATCCTTCAATGGATATTCAATAATCTTGAATCTTTTTACATCAACTAATTTTTGTCCAAAAGTAGTAAAATAATTTTCACGCAAACATTCATGTAACATAGAAAGATTTCCACACATATCACATGTACAAAAAAGACATGCATTTAAAATAAAATATTAGTCATTAGGTGGCTTACAAAACAAACCTAATTTGAAATCCTTTATAGTTTGAGGTAGTATTCTTATACCACATTCCTGCAATATTTCTATATTATGGATGGTACAATGTATAGATCAAAATACATCATAATGGTAAAAAAATTTAACATGAGTTTTACAACATGTGATTCTTTCCTTGTTAATCCTTACATACCATGATTTACACTTTTAAAATAATCTTTGATCAATGATGATAGTTAACACCTTATCATCTAATTTTTTTTTTTGAATAATTTAGTTTGAGTCATGTCGAAAAGGTGTTTTGGATGTGGATCACATATTTTTTAGCCAACTATCAATTTAAGAACATCTCTTAAATTAGGTGATACTCTTCTATTATCTTGCCACAAAAATTCAACCAAACTTTTGACTTCACTAGTAAGTTTCATAGAAAATCTCAAAAGTCTACCACTAAAAGTCCACAAACTGTTTGTTTGATCATATTCAAAGTTAACCCTTCTCTTCATAGCTCTTTCTAAAGTCTTACGATTCACATTTAGATATCCACTTATGTTAATAATCAATATTTTGTCAGTAGTTGATTTGTTAACTAAAGCTGTTGTTATTGCTCATCATGTTGCATTCTTATCTTTTGAGCTACATCTCTTTTCAATAACATCAAAGGCATTAGAAATAGTGGATACATTCATATCATTGTTATTTTTAATTTTCATTTCATTTTCAATTATATTTGGAATTCAAATCTTGTTTTAGTTTTTCTTGGTATTTCTTGTAGGGCTTGCATTTCTATTGCAGTTTTTTGTACATGACCATTTGGCAATATATTCTCATGAAGAAAACCTAAATCATTTAAATTGAAATCTGATTTTATAAAATTACCAATTTTATCATGAGAAAAAAATGAAGGGTTTGGAGACACACCTATATTGAATGTTTGATCAGAGAGTGCACCTAAATCTCCTTCTATTGGGTTCTCTTCTATAGCCTCTTCATCTATCATGCTATCTTCAATGTCTTTCTCTTCTAAAACATTGCTCAAATCTCTAATTCTTTTTCTTCTCTCTCATTTATGTTGTGCTTCATTCTCCTTGTTTGTTACAATCTCCTCATTTTTTAGAACTTCTATTTTCTTCTTTCTTCATTGTTTTGATCTCATGTTTGCACTAGTTTCAAATTCAAATCAATAGCTTGCAAATTGTAGAAGATGACAAGAAAACAAAATTAGTTGTGATAGAAATTTGTTGTTGCAACTTGAACCTATCATTCAATCATTATAATTATTGATAAGGGCTTTGTGTGAGATCTTTTGTGGCCTAACGGGTACTTCAGAATTGGGTACCTGATCTATAAACAATCAGGTACTCAATTTTAATCAGTCACCTAATACTTAAACAATTGGGAACCCAATTGTAAATTGGGCACTGATTTTTAAATAATTGAATACCTAAATTTTTAAATATCGGTTCCCTAATTCCCATAATGGCTAAATTTAAATCAAACACCCAATTTTTGAATTACAAATTGGGTGCTTGATTCTAATGCCATGGGTTGGAATTTCCATTTGACATTGGGTTTTGCCTTGGGGAAAGGCATGGAATAGGCTTGCTGGGACCAAGCCTATGCTTTTATGAATAAAATTTCAAATAAGGCAATTAATCCACAATTTCAAGGATTGTCATAATTTTTATACAGTCGTCCCCATCCAATTTTTTGACAAAAATAAAACCCATTATAGGTCTTACTACTACATTACAAAAATGTGAATTTTATAGTGTTATAAGTTCATTTTCTAGTTTTGCATTATTTATTAATCAAAACTATGTATTAAACATAAAATAGTGAGATTCACTAAAACATTAATAATGTTTTAGTGTTTTATATTTCTTAAATTAATTTACATGTCATAAATCTTCCAACAATTGTTTTGGAGATTGAAAAAAGAAATCTGTAAAATATAAATTTGTATTAAATTATGGTGTCCATACACGAGTAGTTTTAGAAATTAGTTTAGTCATCAATTTTTTTTTTAAAATAATCATTAAAAAATTCAAAAAAATTAATCTCATCAATCTTTGGTATGTTAGGTAACTTCCTTTAAAAGGATTCACAAAAAATCATTTAGATGTGTCAAATTATGGTGTCCATACATGAGTGTGATATGGCCCTAAAATAGGCATTTCCAAGAAGTGATTTTTGAAGATCCATACACAAAAAATAACCTATCATATGGGCATACAAATCAATTAAATATTCAAAAAGGAGATTCTATATGCTACAACTTTTATTTATAAATTCTTTTTATACTTTATCTCTAAATGCCTCCAATTTTGGCATCAATTGACAATATATTTCAAAAACATGAAAAACACTTCCGCCTTTTGACCAAAAGTGAGACTCAACTTCTTTCACTGTGATTGAAACAATAATAAAGATTGGTATTTATGGATAAGTTAATATGAATGTGTATTTTATTGTTTATCTGTCCCATTGAAGAAAAAAAAATTATTAAAAAATCTTTAAAATGACTTGTGGAAAATGAAAAAAGTAACATCTAAGAACTCAAGTTCAAATATCTTGAACTTTGTTAATATATCCAATAGTATCCACAATCCTACTAAATAAACAAATAAAACACCCATTTCAAACCCCCTAACATTGTGAAGATGATTATAAGCCCACAATCAATGTCATACAATACAATATATAACACACCTCACTTCCAAATTAATTTCCTCCAACCAAAAATGCTTTCAATGTTTCTTCATTGGCTTTGAATTGCTTGGTACTCTAGTTAAGTCCCACAAACTCAGAGGTAGAAAGTAGGCTTTATAGGCACAACTTTACTCAAATTAACATGTTGTAGCCAAGTTTTCCATCTATAACTGCTCATTTATGGTAAAAGTAAAGGAGCATGCCAATAGAGCATCACAAAATTAATATTCCACATACACTTTATCTTTGTATCTATTAATTTATTTTAGGAGAATTTGGCAATGCCAATCTTTTTAAATTTTTTTTTCTTTATTTGCAATTATTCAAAAATTTTGGACCATAATATATTTTTTTATTTAAAAAAAAAAAAAATATAAACTTCAAGAATAATAAATATTTTCTATCTATAAAAAAATCTTTATAATTTTATGGGTTAAAGTAATAACATTCATATGACTTCTGAACAAAATTTTTCAATCCCAAACAAATATCTCAAATATTTCTAAAAAATTAGCCCTTAATTGTAATGCCCCGGCAAGGGATCCAAAGAATTAACCTAAAGTTTCACTAAGTTTGGTAGCATTTTTTTTTGAAACATGAAAGTAAAACCATTCATAACATAGTAGCAAAAACAATAACATCATTCAACTGAAAGTAATCATAAACATACATAATAGGTTACCTTCTTCAAGGATCCCTTAACGTTGAATCACATCTAAATTAACTATTAATGATTCCATCTAATACTACATCCACATAAAATAATAATGAAAAGTCCAACGTTCTTAAATTACATTTTCGAATGCTCAATCATCCACTATAAATGCCACAGGGTATGAAAGGCTTAAAAGAATATACATATGTGAAAATAAAGTACATCATCATCATATACTATTCCATGATGCAAGTGCAATAAGGTAAATGAAACCACATGTCATACATGATACATCATCATAGAAGATATAAACATCCATCATAAAAGATATCCATACATCACAAACATAATAAACTAAGTGCACGGTTCCTCCCAACCACAAATAGCATCATTAGACCATCGTGGGTCCTAGCCATCTCTCCATGCATAACATCCCAAATCACCAAATAGATCATTGGTATTATCATAGTAGGAATGCCAATCCTAAAACATACTACAACATATGCAAAAGGAAATCTAACATGCAAGATAAAACATAAGATAACATCATCTAACAGATGCAAATCATCAATATAAGGATATGTTTCCACCATCATAATCCATGAACAGAATGAAGATAGATGCCAACAATGAATGCATCAACCACGGTGACTCAGATGGATCTAATATGATAAGAGTGAACAAGCACTACCACCTGACTGTATGGAACCTAAATGGTCCACTCCCACCATGCTGAGGAGATAATCTCAAGTCCCAAACCAATTATCAAACCACATAGCACAAATAATCTCTAAGTCCAGGAATCCTAAAAGTATACTAACTCAAAGGTTCCAATCACAAACCGACATCTAATTCCAGAGGCACAACATAGACATGTAGGAAACCTACTATGCAAGCGAGAAAGTGTCATCGCACGGATCATGCTAGAGTTACCCTAGTAGTCTCTCAATAGACCCCGACTCCCTAGTGATCCCTATGCGGCCACTAGTATCCTCTCATATAGATGAGACATACTAAGGAATGCAAGGTTGTAGCCAAGTGTTCTCTCTACTCTCATCGTAGTTTGTACTAGCACTTGAGGCATGGGCGAGAAAAAACAATTGACTTATTAGGTTCATTTTAATCCCCATTTAGTGTAAATATTTTCACTTCTTAAAACAACTTATAATGACTTACCCTGGCAACCAATTAGGGCCTCGACCCCCATTGCAAGCCACTTCTCGACACTACGAGTAGATAACCTACCCTAGGCTCATGGAATCAAAAATCAAAAAATCATAGTAAAATCACCTCAGTCCTATACAAGCATCTGAAAAAAAAATACCCAAAAAAATCCATAATAAGAACATCAAATCTCCATGAGCAACTTAAAATCATCTACTGATAATCATAACCACAACAGTTCTCTATTGGCAATTGAAGGTATCAATGATAAATCACAATATCCATTGTTTATCAATGAGCAACCAAAAAGCATCTCAAAATAAATGATACTGATCGAAGACTCCAAAATGGTCAAGTCAAACATGTCACAACATGATATCATCAAGATCAAAACAAACACTTCAGTCTCATCAAGGCGAATGAAAAGTAATCTAAGTATAATTCATCGATGACTCAAAGATGGTTAAGTCAAGTATCTCAAATACATACACCTCAGCTTCACACAAGAAGACTGAAAAGAAATAACAATTAGTAAATACAAACATCTCATAGAGCATGCCATCACATTACCACGATTGGGTTTTAAAAGAATCGAGACCAAATACCATCAACATGCCACCACATTCACATAACTCCCAAGCCTCTGGTAGACATCCTAATTGGTCAACACTCTAGGACCACCCAAACCCCAAATATGCATAGCATAAAGAACAAGATACAAACACATGTTTTAGTTTACTTTTGCAATTACATGGTTAAGCCAAATATGAGCTTTCAGTTTTTGTTTCAAGTATATTTCAAGAGTATAAGATTCTTCTACAAGTCAACCCATTTATCTCTTTGAATAAAATATAGAATTATCCCTCCATTATTTTAAAACAATTTTCTAAAATAATTAGAAAATAATTATTTATCTATTAAAAATATTAAACTAACTCCCATTGACTTTTAGATAAAATAATTCACATTACTTCACTAAAATCCATGTTACTAATAATTCCAAGAAGCGTCTCCCATTATTCAAATTATTTAGTGTACAATTTCCCTAAAACACTTCAAGAATGATCATTTATTTAAAATAATCTTCATTCATTTTAAATAAAATCAATCTCATTAATAATTCAATTATTGAATTCCACTAAACACTTATTAATATCTCTTTTCTTTTAATTTTCCCTCATTTAAAAAAAATCCATTTACTAAAATTGACTAATAATTAATTAGACTCCTTCTACTATTAACTAATCCTAATTTAATTTAATGTAATTAGATTAGTTAATAAATCATATAAAACAAATGCATAATAATAAGATTCTATTTTTATTCAAACCCAAACACGAATCAATTTCCAAATCTTGACTCTACTAAGGGAAGATTGCAATAATATTTTTAATTTCCATACCTAGATGAAACAATATGCATGCCTGAATTACAAAATTGAAGATTCATTCATAGAGAATTATTCTCACACACATAGTAGAGACGATGAAGACAAGAAGAGAAAGAGCGTAATAAAATATGTAAAATAATCACAAGTGCCTACCTAGACACTGATGCTAATTTGCTACGCCTCAAAAAATTGTAGAGAAGGTCCTCCTCTCAGAACCTTTTCCTTTTCGAAAATTCCTTCCTTCTCCAACATTCACAATTTCTCCAAGAACCGAAACCTCCTCCAAGTGACTAGGAGTGCTTGTAGAAGCATATGAGGATGTAAAAGCATATGAGGATGTCCATACACACTAGGAGAGCCTCTATATAAAGACCTCTAAAATGCATCTAGAATGTGTCTAGAAAGAACTAAGAGATAAGCATGACAACTAACCACATAACTTCCACAAGAAGAAGATAAACATGATGAGGTGTCTAGAATGTTGTAGACACCATGTGCTTAAATAATGTGCTAACTCCTAATTGTAGACAACACGTGCATAATTAGGGTGCAAACTCCTATGTTGTCAACATGACAACTCGAAAGAGCTCGCATATTCCTATGTGATTGTACAATAATTTATTTAATTAAATTTCTTTACTTAATATTCACTTAACTCCTTTCAATTTTATTTATTAATTTTAAATCTCATGCACTCACTTTATTAAATCCACTTGTTTTATCTTAATATATTTTAATCACATGCATGCATCATGTGATCTAGAATGTTTTCATAATTTTAAGATGTTTTCCACTTTTAAATTTATTTTTGAAACTTAACTAATAAAATATTTATTAACTTAAATAATATTATTATTTAGCATTTATTTAAAAATGAACTCTAAATATATTATTATTAAATTAAATAAATATTGCCATGTTCCAAATTTAAACCTATAACTTTTATCTACAAATTTAATTATTTTATTTAATTAATTTCCCAATTAATTAAATAAAATAAATATTAAAATATCATATTAATTTTTCATTAAATTAAACCATTAATTAAATCTTTTAATTAGACTTAATTAATAGAAAATACACTAAAGACTCATAAAGTAAAATACAAAAACCCATCATAGCAAAACACATACAAAATCAAACCAAAAGGGTTGATATCACGAATTACCTCATTCAACGTATTCAAAGGGTACCCAACTTAGATACATGTCCTAATTTTTAATTAGGACAAATGGCTTAAAGGGTTGGAATTTGGACTTGAGAATTTATCTCCGCTCTCTTACCATTGAGATAATGTGATAGGGTACACTCATCCTTGCAATTTAGAAAAGTCGATACCCTATACCTGCAACCTGCATAAAATCCATGCATGTACAAGCACAACATATACTGAGCTAAATAAGAAATGGTAGGAAGTGGTGCATCGTGTAGATCTCAACTAGCAGGTGACTATGACTCCCTTCCTTAACCACATCAGAAATGCCATACATAAAGAAAATAGACACACACACCATACACATGCAAGTATGGGGTAGGTATCCATAAGAAAATACATATGATAATAAATAATCTAACTAATCATCATTAATAACTGCAAACACTACAATAATCATCATGCATACATGAAATATAAAGTACCATGTAATCTCATCATATAATAAGATGAATTTGAAACAATATCAAATAATCTCAAAACAATGCCACTAATCATAAGCATAAAATTGACCTAAAGTGTCCATTAATGATAACAAAAAATGTGAACTAGGGGCAGGCACTACATCCACCCCCCCTTAAATTAGGCTTACTTCTGAAAGCCTACATGAATGATAATACTGAAGAACTCACTATGCGGGTCCCATTGAACCCTTTCCCTCCTATAGGGGAATATGATTCCACTGATGACACTGCAAAAAACTTAAATAAATATTATTCTAGTTTAATAATAAATCAAAAACCATATTGATCCAAGATTCATTCTTTTAACAACTACTAAAATAGATCCCCTAAAACATTCTAAACAAGAACAACATAATGCTCACAAAGGCATACTACCTCAAAGCATAGATAAAAGATACATGTTTTGCAACAAGAATAAGTTTCAATTTTTAATTTTGCCCATGTTTAGGTTTTCAGTATAATTTTAGGTTTGAAACCTAAGTGTTGAAGTATGCAAGTAACAGCTTAAGTTCCATTTTTAGTTCACCTAGTTTCAAGTTTCAGTTTGAAAGAGATACACATGAAATTTCAATGTTTTTGTTTTGTTTTATTCAACTAGTTAACAACTAGTGGTGTTCCAATATACCCAAACCTCCCAATGTTGAAACTCGAGTTCTAATACCAAGTGTAATGCCCCGAAAAGGGATCCAAAGAATTAACCTAAAGTTTCACTAAGTTTGGTAGCATTTTTTTTTGAAACATGAAAGTAAAACCATTCATAACATAGTAGTGAAGACAATAACATCATTCAACTGAAAGTAATCATAAACATACATAATAGGTTACCTTCTTCAAGGATCCCTTAATGTTGAATCACATCTAAATTAACTATTATTGATTCCATCTAATACTACATCCACATAAAATAATAATGAAAAGTCCAATATTCTTAAATTACATTTTCGAATGCTCAATCATCCACTGTACATGCCACAGGGTATGAAAGGCTTAAAATAATATACATATGTGAAAATAAAGTCCATTATCATCATATTCTATTCCATGATGCAAGTTCAATAAGGTAAACAAAACCACATTTCATACATGATACATCATTATATAAGATATAAACATCCATCATAAAAGATATCCATACATCACAAACATAATAAACTAAGTGCACGGTTCCTCCCAACCATAAATAGCATCATTAGACTATCGTGGGTCCTAGCTATCCCTCCATGCATAACATCCCAAATCACCAAAGAGATCATTGGTATCATCATAGTAGGAATGTCAATCCTAAAACATACTACAACATATGCAAAAGGAAATCTAACATTCAAGATAAAACATAAGATAACATCATCTAACAAATGAAAATCATTAATATAAGGATATGTGTCCACCATCATAATCCATGAACATAATGAAGATAGATTCCAACAAGGAATGCATTAGCCACGGTGACTCAGATGGATCTCATATGATAAGAGTGAACAAGCACTACCACCCGACTGCATGGAACCTAAATGGTCCACTCCCACCAAGCTAAGGAGATAATCTTAGGTCCCAAACAAGTTATCAAACCACATAGCACAAATACTCTCTAAGTCTAGGAATCTTAAAAGTATACTAACTCAAAGGTTCCAATCAAAAACCAACATCTAATCCTAGAGGCTCAATGTAGACATGTAGGAAACCTACAATGCAAGTGGGAAAGTGTCATTGCATGGATCACACAAGAGTTACCTTGGTAGTCTCTCAATAGACCCCGGC
Source organism: Cupressus sempervirens (assembly GCA_028749045.1). NCBI lineage: Eukaryota > Viridiplantae > Streptophyta > Pinopsida > Cupressales > Cupressaceae > Cupressus > Cupressus sempervirens. The sequence goes on along the minus strand of CM053790.1, from coordinate 635,936,829 downwards.
CCCCTAGTGATCCCTATGTGGCCACTAGTATCCTTTCATATAGATGAGGCATACTACAAAATGCAAGGTTGCAACCAAGCGTTCTCTCTACTCCCATCCTAGTCTTTACTAGCACTCGAGGCATGGGCAAGAACATAAAATTATTTTATTAGGTTCATTTTAATCCCCATTTAGTGTAAATGTTTTCACTTATTAAAACAACTTACAATGAGTTACCCTGGCAGCCACTTAGGGCCCCAGCGCCCATTGCAAGCCACTTCCTGACACTACAAGTAGATAACCTATCCTAGGCTCATGGAATCACAAATCACAAAATCATAGTAAAATCACCTTAGTCCTATACAAAATTTTTTTAAAAAAATACCAAAAGATAATCCACAATAAGAACATCAAATCTCCATGAGCAACTTAAAAGCATCCATTGATAATCATGACCACAACAGTTCTCTATTGGCAACTGAAGGTATCAATGATAAATCACAATATCCATATCAACGACAAATCACAATATCCATTGGTTCTTAGTGAGCAACCAAAAAGCATCTCAAAATAAATAATACTGATTGAAGACTCCAAAATGGTCAAGTCAAACATGTCACAACATGATATCATCAAGATCAAAACAAACACTTCGGTCCCATCAAGGCAACTGGAAAGTAATCCAAGTATAACTGATCGATGACTCAAAGATGGTTAAGTCAAGTATCTCAAATACATACACCTCAGCTTCACACAAGAAGACTATAAAATAATAACAATCAGTAAATACAAACATCTCATAGAGCATGCCATCACATTACCAGGGTTGGGTTTTAAAATAATTGAGACCAAATAACATCAACATGCCATCACATTCACATAATTCTCAAGCCTTTGGTAGACATCCTAATTGGTCAACACTCTAGGACCACCCAAACCCCAAATATGGATAGCATAAAGAACAAGATACAAACACATGTTTTAGTTTACTTTTGCAATCACATGGTTAAGCCAAATATGAGGTTTTAGTTTTTGTTTCAAGTATATTTCAGGAGTATAAGATTTTTCTACAAGTCAACCCATTTATCTCTTTGAATAAAACATAGAATTATCCCTCCATTATTTTAAAACAATTTTCTAAAATAATCAGAAGATAATTATTTACTTATTAAAAACATTAAACTAACTCCCATTGACTTTTAGATAAAATCATTCACATTACTTTACTAAAATCCATGTTACTAATAATTCCAAGAAGCATCTCCCATTATTCAAATTATTAGAATAATACTTATCAACCTTCAAATAGTTAGTTTACAATTTCCTTAAAACACTTCAAGAAGAATTGTTTATTTAAAATAATCTTCATTGATTTTAAGTAAAATCAATCTCATTAATAATTCAATTATTGAATTCCACTAAACACTTATTAATATCTCTTTTCTTTTAATTTTCCCTCATTTAAATTAAATCCATTTACTAAAATTGACTAATAATTAATTAGACTCCTTCTACTATTAACTAATCCTAATTTAATTTAATTAGATTAGTTAATAAATCATATAAAACTAATGTGAATAATAAGATTCTATTTTAATTCAAACCCAAACCCAAATCAATTTCCAAATCTTGATTCTACTATGGGAAGATTGCAATAATATTTTTAATTCCCATAATTGGATGAAACAATAAGCATGCCCGAATTACAAAATTGTAGATTCATTCATAGAGTATTATTCAGACACACATAATAGACATGATGAAGAAAAGAAGAGAAATAGCGTAATAAAATATGAAAAATAATCACGAGTGCCTACCTAGAAACTGATGCTAATTCGCTACGCCTCAAAAAATTGTAGAGAAGCTCCTCCTCTCAGAACTTTCTCCTTTCTGAAAATTGCTTTCTTCTCCAACATTCACAGTTTCTCTAAGAATCGAAACCCCCTCCAAGTGACTAGGAGTTCTTGTAGAAGCATACGAGGATGTCCATACACACTAGGAGAGCCTCTATATAAAGGCCTCTGAGGTGCATCCAGAATGTGTCTAGAAAGAACTAAGAGATAAGCATGACAACTAAGCACATAACTTCCACAATAAGAAGATAAACATGATGAGGTGTCTAGAATGTTGTAGACACCACGTACTCAAATAATGTGCTAACTCCTAAGTGTAGACAACACGTGCATAATTAGAGTGCAAACTCCTGTGTTGTCAACATGACAACTCCCAAGAGCTCGCATACTCCTATGTGAATGTATCTTAATTTATTAAATTAAATTTCTTTATTTAATATTCACTTGACTCCTTTCAATTTAATTTACTAATTTTAAATCTCCTGCACTCATTTTATTAAATCTACTTGTTTTATCTTAATATATTCTAATCACATGCATGCATCATGCGATCTAGAATCTTTTAATAATTTTAATATCTTTTCGACTTTTAAATTTATTTTTCTAACTTAATTGATAAAATATTTATTAACTTAAATAATAATATTATTTAGCATTTATTTTAAAATGAACTCTAAATATATTATTATCAAATTAAATAAATATTGTCATGTTCCAAATTTAAACTTATAACTTTTATCTACAAATTTAATTCTTTAATTTAATTAATTTTCCAATTAATTAAATAAAATAAATATTAAAATATCATATTAATTTTTCATTAAATTAAACCATTAATTAAATCTTTTAATTAGGCTTAATTAATATGAAATACACTAAAGACTCATAAAGTAAAATACAAAAACCCATCATAGCAAAACACATACAAAATCAAATCAAAAGGGTTAATATCACAAATTGCGTTATCTGACGTATTCGAAGCGTACCCGACTCAAATACTTGTCCTAATTTTCAATTAGGAAAAATGGCTTAAAGGGTTGGGATTTGGAGTTGAGAATTTATTGCCCCTCTCTTACCATTGAGATAATGTGATAGGGTACGCTCATCCTGACAATTCAGAGAAGTCGATACCCGGTACCTACAACCTGCATAAAATCCATGCATGTACAAGCACAACATATACTAAGCTAAACAGGAAATGGCAGGAAGTGGTGCATCGTGTAGATCTCAACTAGCAAGTGACTACGACTCCCTTCCTTAACCACATTAGAAACACCATACATAAAGAAAACAAATACACACACCATACACATGCAAGTATGGGGTAAGTATCCATAAGAAAACACATATGATAATAAATCATCTAACTAATCATCATTAATAACTGCAAACACTATAATAATCATCATGCATACATGAAATATAAAGTACCAAGTAATCTCATCATATAATAAGCTGAATTTGAAACAATATCAAATAATCTCAAAACAATGTCACTAATCATAAGCATAAAATTGACCTAAACTGTTCCCTAATGATAACCAAAAATGCAAACTAGGGGCAAGCACTACATTAATATGATTGGCTTAGAATACAATTTTTAAGAACCAATTAATTTAAGAAAAATAGACCATAGAATTTATTTTTGAAAATATATCATTGTCAATAGATAATTGATCTATTGACCAAGGTGAATAGTTCCAAATGAACCCAATACTAATTGTCTTCCTAAATGAAAAATAACATGGACGAATAATACCAAATTGTATCCCCTGTTGCCTCTCATGTGGAAGCTACAATTGCAATCTCCTCTTCTTCTTCTTGCTCAAGACTAACATGCTTGTGGGTGCTGCTCATTAGTGAAGTGATTTTTGTGAATTGACTTCTTAAATTGTATAAAATTTTTAATTAATCAAGATCTTGCAACCTTGTATATTGTATTTTTGAAAGAAAATTACTTAGCTCCAATATGTGCACTAAACTTTATGATAGAAATAATTTAGAAAGTTGAAATAAACAGAAAACTTAGATAATACAACTAAGGTTTTCTAGCAAAATCAAAAAACAACTAGTGAATATTGGGCAATTGTAAAGTAAAGAGTCAAACTTTAGGTAATTGAAAGTGATAGAGGCAATAAACTGTTAAGAAATAACAATTTTCATGTTATGATAAAAAACAACAATACACAAACTAACTTACCAAATATACCATCCACCAACAATCTCCAACATTACTGAGTCCTTTAATAAAAGTTCATAATACACTAATAATAGTTTTATGCTTACTTAATGTGATTGAACTACCAATAAAGATTGGTATTTATGGATAAGTATTAATATGAATGTGTATTTTTTTTGTTTATCTATCCCATTAAAGAAGAAAATTTTATAAAAAAAATCTTAAAATTATTTGTGGAAAATGAAAAAAGTAACATCTAAGAACTCAAGTTCAAATATTTTAACTATGTCAATATCCAATACTATCCACAAGCCTACTAAACAAAAAACAAATAAAACACCCATATCAATGTCATACAATGCAATACATAATGTACCTCACTTTCAAATTAATTTCTTGCAACAAAAAACACTTTCAATGTTTCTACATTGGCTTTTAATTGCTTGGTACACTAATTAAGTCCCACAAACTTGGAGGTAGAAAGTAGGCTTTATAGGCACAATTTTACTCAAATTAACATGTTGAAGTAAAGGTTTCCATGTGTAATAGGTCATGGCAAAGATAACTGCCCATTTATGGTAAAAACAAGGAGCATGCCAATACAACATCACAAAATTGATATTTCACATACACTTTATTTCTATATCTATTAATTTATTTTAGTAACATTTGGAAATGTTAATTTTTTTAAGTTTCTTTTGGTTATCTGCAGTTATTCCAAAATTTCAGACAATAATATATTTTTTATTTAAAAAACACATGTAAACTTTAAGAATAATAAATATTTTCTGGATACAAAAAATGTTTACAATTTTATGACTTAACCTAATAACATTCTTATGACTTATGAACAAAAAATTTCAATCCCAAACAAATATCTCAAATATTTCTCCAAAACCTGCCCTTTAATATGATTGGCTTAGAATACAATTTTTAATCACTAATTAATTTAAATTTGTTCTCTATAATTCCTTAGGAACTAATAATAAGAAAAAATAGATTATAGAAATCATGATTAAAAATATATTATTGTCACTAGATCATTGATCTATTGACCAAGTTTAATAGTTCCAAATGAACCCAATACTAATTGTCTTCCTAACTGAAAAATAACGTGAACGAATAACACCAAATTGTATCCCCTGTTACCTCTGGTGCACAGAACATGGACTAGCTTTTCATGTGGAAGTTACAATTGCAATCTCCTCTTCTTCTTCCTGCTCAAGAATAACATGTTTGTGGGTGCTGCTCATTAGTGAAGTGATTTTTGTGAGCACAAGATCCTTATCATGGTGAGCACATGTGAGCGCAATGTTTGCAACAGCGAAGGCTTCTTCTACACAAAAGATGTCCCACCCATCTTGTTTAAGTTTAGAGTCCACAGCTTCTTCAAAACGGTTGTTCTCTATTATGTGCCTCACATACCCTGGAATATGAAACTGACCGGAACCCCGTGCTTGATCAACATGCCTCTGCCCCGTTATCATCTCCAACACAACAATCCCAAACCTATAAACATCGTGTTTATATGAAAGCTTGTTATTCCAACAATACTCTGGAGCCCAATATCCTTTAGTACCTATTATTTTATCAGTTGACCTGTGTGTACCTTCCCAATCCACATGCCTAGAAAACCCAAAATCAACAAGCTTTGCCTCATTGTCACTACTATCCACCATGATATTCTGAGGCTTGATATCTACATGAATGATTTTATGGGAGTGTAAGAATTCAATTCCCTTTGCTATACACATTACCATTCTTAAGGTCTGTTTCCAACTATAGGCAAACCCTAAACGATTTCCCCTCAAATAGTCATCAAGAGAACACCCATCTATATACATGTAAGCCAAGTAGGATATATTTGCTTCTATACACCAAGCATATAGTTTGTTTAGGTTGATGTGATCCAACCCCTGTAGAAGTTCACCTTCATTCTCCACCCACATTTTGGTATCAAGTGATTTATGTTCTATTTCTTTTATAGCCAAATCTCTGCCTTGGAAGGTACCCCTGTAAACTCGTGCAAAGCTTCCTTCCCCAACTTTAAGAGACTCATGGCAACAGCTTTTGATATAAGCAATCTGATCAAGTGTGAGGTTTGAATAAATATGTGTAAGCACAAGTGGCAGTTCTTGATTAGAGGAGACACCTGAGTCTATATCTACAGTTCTTCCTCTTTCTCCAATTCCATTTATTTGAATTGTGTAATTACTATGAGAAGTAGTAGTTCTCAATGGAGCCATTTGTAGATTGGAAGATAAGCTTGAGTGGAGCTGATTTTGTTCAACATCAGCTTGCTCCTTTATATTTATTTGGGGTGAAGGTGAAGGGGAACTTGTTGCTTCTCGCTTTTGCTCGGGTTTGGACCTCATCTTGTAAATGATAACGAGTGTAAACAAAACCACAATTGCAATCACTGCACCAGAAGAAAATGAAATAAAGTAAAATAACATTGTTGCTAAATGTTTTTGATGGGGGAAAGTAAATTTCGAAACTTACAAATTACTTACCAAGTACGATAGAAATTATTGTAGATGATTTTACAGATTTATTGACACTGTTTGTGAATACGTCTGATAAAATGGTAAGTAACTGTCATTAGTTAACAACAATAAAGAACAGCGTAAAATAAAAGATTTTTATGTTTTCGGAAGAACAATGAGAGTTTACCTTCGGTAGAAGGTGGTGGTTGAAAATCCAGCTGGAATGTTGTCATCAGTGCTTTTTATCTGTGAAACAAAAATAAGTTTATGAATTTTATTATATATATATATATAATTCTTTATAAAAACATCAATTATTTAAGATGCAATATAGAAGGAGTGAAAAAAATCTCTGTAGAATATGAAAGAGGTTAGTAATATATAATTTTTAAATATTATAAACTTCAAGAAATTTCAATTTCATTATGTCAAACATAAAGTATATAATTACTAAGAAAAGTAACAATTCTTAATTGATTTATATATTTAATTTTGATGGCTAGTTGATTGAAGTTGTTTAGGAATATTACAATAGTATTAATAAGAAGTTTGGTTTATATAGAACATAGACATTAAGGGCCGTTTGGCTATGGGAATAGGAATACGTATTCTACAATACTTCTTCTAGAATACATATTTTGGAATAGAAAATGGGGCTACGTATTCCTATTCTTCTTTGGTTCAGCCAAATATTTGATGGGAATTCGCGGACCCCAAAATTTATGTTTTCTAAAATAAATAAAAGTGGAATCGGAATACGTATTCCAATAACACCTATTTTGGTGGAATTGCAAAACCCCATTTTTGGGTTAAAAATGGAATACGTATTCCAATTTTGTTTTGGTCCATCCAAATGAGAAATTCAAAATATGTCAGAACATCATATCCTACAGGCACTCTTGGTTCAACAAATTCTATACCTCCATAAAGGTTGGGTTGTGATATAGTTTGCAAAGTTTGAAATGAATGGTTCTCTGGAATATTATGATAGTAATCACAATGATCAAGTCATCCAAGGAAAGTTGTAGCCTTTAATTATAAAAATTGAATGTATTGTGTTTACTTGATCTTATCAGTAAATGCACATTTAATAGCTAAGAGATTAGACCTGCTAAAATTGCAACGGTTATCCATGCTCGTTGATTGCTGACTTCGTATGCACTCTTTACCTGCATACTTTAGATCCATGATTCATGTTCAGATTGACTTGATGGAAAGACATGTCAACATTCAATGTTTCACTTTTATTTATGACCTCTAGATATTCCTTCTTTGTGTTCTGATTATTATGTTCACCAAAAAATTGTTAAGCTTTCCCTTAAAGATCTTATCATCCTTTGTCCCTCAACTTCATAATGAGAATTTGATGCCACATATTCTCTCCCAACTACACGTGATACATAAGGCATCAAGCATTGCAATAGTCCAAATAATCCACTATGGCATTCTCCTCATCATGATTTATAGTGTCTTGAAGTATATTGTTTGAATATAAGTAGCGGGTAAGATCTGAAAATTACCCTCTAAAATTTGCCAAAAATTGTAGAGTTCCATCAGGTTGGATGATGGAGTATTGAATGTTTGAAGGATGAAGGTGTTGACTTGAGTGGATCATGTAGTTGGGTCCATAACTTGTTGTACCATGGGAAGGTGCATTCCCCTTGGGATATATACTAGCACTTGCTCCACAAATAGGTGCAAGGGGTACACCAATAGTTTTTTTAAAGAAAAGACAAATTAAAGTGATAATGATCTAGACACGAAGCACCTTGCACCTTTTCTAATTAAATTAGATCATTCACATGATTGAAAGAATAGTTGAAGTGAATAACTCAACAAATAAAGATGGCATTTATATTAATAGATTTAACACTTCTAATATGAATAGTTTGATTATTGGTATCAATTACAATGTAATAAAAGTAATATGATTGAAAGATTTTTGAATTTTTTATTATGTTTATGTTTTTCTCACACTAGATCAATATTGTTTGAGCATATGAAATTTATGACAATTAAATTTGAAGATCATTTGTAATCGAAAGTGTGATTAAAATAAAATGTGTAACAATATGACTTATATTGATAATATGAGAACTATTGTTTATTTCAAATATTATGAATAACATAGTCATTAGTTAGCCAACTAAAATAGAATAATAGGTGGACAATTTAATGATATTTGAACATTTAATAGTTTGTATTTATTATTAGATTTGGTTAATATTGTACGTTTCTTTTTTCTTACTTTGCCAAACTTTATAAATTATGTTTATATCCATTATATGATTGAAAAAGAATGGTTAAAATTGAAAGATGTTTACAGTGATAAGTTTAGAGCTCTCATTTTACACCGTAATGTTGAGTGTCTTTGAAATATTCATGCATGAAAAAATATCATATGGTTGAATTCATAAACAACATAAATAAGATTAGAGTGTTTACACTAGATATTATTATAATTTGACTAAAAATATTTTAAATTTGTATGACTTATTAAAATCCAACTTTGAATATTTACCCATAAAATAAAAAATCTTTACTTGATAAGTTTGTGTTTACATGATGATTTATTTTCAAAACATGCATGTCGTATAATTGATATTCAAATCATTATTGATCCAAATTGGAGCTGCTTCTTTGTGCTCATTCACCATTTCTTTAATAAAAGATGGTCATTGTACATTCATATAGTTCACAATAAAATGCTCAAGCATGTAGTATAAAGCAACATCGTGTGTCATGATCAAATACTCAAGACATTGTGAATGAAGTTTAGATTATAACTGATAGCTAAAGCACCATTGATGCAAAATGTGATTGCCTTTCCATTTTCCACTTATCGGTTCTATAATTCTTTTGATGAATGAGTATATTTTTAAGGCAAAGTGAATTACATTAGATTCCAATTCCTATTGGATAAAAGTATTGTCTATTTCTCCTTGTCTATTTTTAAAAAAAAATGATAACTCATACATTATAATGAAGAAAGGGTGAATGGAAAATATGTCATCTTTTTTTTTAATATTTGAATCAAATTTGATGTAATCTTCAATACTATTTTAAAGAAGATCATAATCAATACTATTTAATGTTTATGGTTAAATGTATTATTAAATAGACATCTAAAAAGAGGAGAGGCATTTTTAAAACAAAGGAATGGGTGCAACATGGACAAACATCAAGAGTCTTGTCGATCCACTCAAATTTTACACACTACTATCTTCCTATATTCTATTTGAGATAGTTGCTTAACTCCACTAATAATGTCAATGAAACTATATAGTAACATATAGTAATTGTTAAACTTTTGTATCATATATATCTTAAAAATATAAGGGACGGGCTAATCTCCATCCAAAATGCAGTAAAGAAAAAACAAAGTTAAAATATTTAATAGATTATATAATGATTTCAGTCAGATTGATTGTTAAAATTATGACTTTTATAACCTTTAAAACAATAAAATAATAATAAATATGAAATTAGGAAAAATAATTTAAAAGTTTGAAAATAATTTTAGTTAACTATTTTAATTTTGTTGTATGAATTTGTACAAGCATTAAAATCTAATTTGAATTTTAATAAGTTAGAAAGTATAAAAATTATTTTGTATTAAAAGGTCAGATTTTAAACTTCATTATCCCAAACTACTCACGACCATGCTTTAGTATGAAAATGCAAAAGAGGCAGATATCTAGATTCTTGTCCTCCACTAGTTTTGACAAAGTTTCTTTGTACTGATTACGCTATTCGATTTAACGAAACAAAGTTTGGCATTACTTTATAACATACAGAAAAGAATGAATTGATATGGAGTCCAATTACACTCAGAAATGAACATTATAAACAAAAGTTACGAAATGAACATTACAGAAAAAAAGCTACAAGTAATGCAAAATCATCCTCTTCATCTTTACGGATCTTCCTCTTCAATTATTTGATTTTGTAGGAGCGGAATGCAAAATCATCTTTACAAGGAAGACAATAAATGATCGGTCAAAGAAGAGGCATTCAACTATATTAATTATAATTTTTGTCATGAACTGGCAGACTTTTTATTCTGTCTTATTAAAATTCTGAATATTCTTTTACTTTTTACTAACTAGGGCAGTCATTGTGCTTTATGATGGGACGTTTTAGCTTCTGAAACAAGGCATGCTCATTCTAAGTCAAAAGAGTAGTTGTAAAGATGCTAAATTTTCATCACACATCCATTTCAAGAGAAAAATGTATTTAAAATTGTTTTCCATTTCTAGAAATTTGAATTTTATCATTTCTAAACAAGACAATTCAAAGCATCCACTACTATCTATTGGCTTAAAGTTCAAAACATTTAAAATGAGTTTAATTTGATTATTGTGGCAATTGAAGGACAAAGGCATGATAATAATTAGAATATTTAAATATTTTATATTAAATTTTTCAAATACAAGTAATTTTGTTCAAAGATTCAATGAAGTTCTTAATATTAATTGTTGTATCACAAAATCTTAAATATATTTATCATATTATTGTATTTATATCTAGATATCAAGCAAATATAAAATAAAATTTTATATTTATTGAACTTTGGTGACATAATCATATTTTAAAAAAATTGTGATGAAATGAAACATATTTTCATATATATAAATTAATGAATATATCATTAGATTTATATATGCTAAATTCGAAAAGCTAATATTGTAAAACTAAATAAAATGCTATTAAAAATTGAGAGTATGATAAGGCAAACATGCTAAGTTATTGATCTAGGGATGTGAATGAGTTTTAGAAGGATAACAGAAGGGCCCATACAAGTTGTAGCTATTTGCTAGTGATGAGGAGATATAACATAATGATTGATTTTGGTATTTAGTACCAATCCATCACTACCATGTGTTAATATGACAAGTTTTGCTATAAGTGTTATTTCTTATGCCATTTTAACATATTCTTATGTAATTATTTAAATTAATTGGTTAATTAATTGAACCTAGAAATTAGACAATATAATAAGGACTATTCTTTAACTATTATAATTAATAAATATGGGGGCCCAAATTAATAAAATAAAGTAACAATGTCAATCCATTGTAAATCTCTAGACTCTTCTTGGAGACCTTATAATGAGATTGATTGGCATTGAAAATAATCATGAATTGGATTCGACTCTTCTTTATATTTCTAAAAAATGGAGTTTGAAGGAATTCACTCGTAATTTCGGAGATGGAAGACTCTTTCTATTATGCTTTTTATAGTTTCAATGATTTAGCACCACCTTATTTTGTCATTGGACATATCATTCTGATATTTTGCTTCTGTGCTAAATTTTTTCATCATCATACTTCATTGACCACTCTATATCTTTTGGGATCTTGTTTGATGTCTGTATAACCTTGATGTGTTGTAATTATTCAGTATAAAAATATTATTTGTATCACTAAATTTTACGATAATAAGTTTGGATGTTTATGCATTTGATAGTTCTATTGTTTGTGCATGTGAATTCATTAATCCATATTGGAAAATATGGATCATCTTCTTGTCTCAAATTGATGTAGTAAAAGGTAGGAGAATCCCCAAAGGAGATGTCCAAGCCCTCAGAAAATAACCACACATTCGAAACACACCAAAAATTTAATAACAAAGAAAGATCTGATACCAAATCATAACTCTTTATTCATGAAATAACTAATTAAATGCAATATGTCCAGTTGCAAGCCATTCTGGGTTAGCCAGAAATAGAAAAAAAAATTATAATAACAGTTCTACAAGATCCAACAAGATACAATCCAAACACTACTCCTAGCTTGTCTAGATCTACACTTTGGAAGAAAACCCCATGGAAGTCAAAACTTGTGCTCACAAGCTCGTGAAGTAATCTCCCAGTTTTCAAGCCTTATCCACTAGCCCTTCAAAGTTTTCACCCTCTTCTCGAAGATGGTTATAGGAACCAAGACCAGACTGATCATCAGAAAGACCAAGCCAAGCATCCATAAAATCCTAGAGATTTTTGAGCTCCCACTACATGCTAAGTTCCCAATGCATACCAAACAACCCATAAAGGCCAACCAACCAACACCTATCGAGCATAATAGTTGTTGAGCAACCAATACAAGCCAAGAACTACAGAAGGTGTTGAGCTCCAACAATGACTGAGCACCTCAGGCACAACACATCTAGTAGCAACCAAACACCACTCCTTTCCCTATAAAAAAGGTTTAAACCTTTAGGAACCTTAGATGCCCTTGCATCAAACTCTCAGGGTACAAAGAAAAGTGTGTCCCACACTTTGATGCCAAATGGAAATCCACAACCATCTTTATCTTCACCAAAGGTTTCCACTCCAACAAGGACAAGCAAACCAACATGTAAATCATCCACATCTACATGATTTTATCTAGCACTAGAATCTCAACAATCCAATCAACATGCTCACTCCTAGGAACAAACTAAACATAACGCTTCATCAACAAAACCTCATTCACATTAGTAGCTAGTGAATCCACATAGGAAGAAATAAACTCCATATCAATAGAAATATGTAGATCTCCATCAACACATTGCAAACTCTCAACACCACCCATCTCATTGGTCACAACAAGATGCTCTACAACACACAGCTCACCACCAACAACGATCATCCACGATCAACTGCTCTACAATCTCCATGTCAGACCCAATGAATTGATCATGAAAACCAATATCAACCTCAACATCATCAAGGTTAGGAATATCCCCGACAAAAACCTAAAGTTTCTCTACATGTTCTATAGCAGACTCCACCAACTGATCAATAAAACCAACCTCTTCCACGTCGACTTTTCTATGTCATCTTCTCTCATGAACAAGTCTTCTAACTTGCAGAAAACTCTCTTTTGGATTGGTTGAATGGAACTCCATAAACATCTACAGAATGCTTTCCTCATCCCATCCTTAACACAATTATCCAAGCTAGCTTCAAATTGAGCAAACATCTAAGAAAACCTCCTCTCTGCCACATTATAGAGATTCACAATCATCCCAAGGCCTAATCCGCTCAGAACCATCTCTGAATATCTTCAAAGGCCCTCTACAAAGACTCCTTCCCATGCTCTTTGTGATAAGCTCGAATTGTTTGTAAGTTAGCTCAAAACCTACCACCTTGCATGAATAATTAGGAACCAAATCACAACTCCAAGAACATGGATATGCAATACACAAACTCTCTGTGATCATGCCTCAACAAGATCTACAATCGCAAGTCAAAACCATGATTTTCCACCTCACAATAAAGAGATCTAGGACTCCAAAAAGAACAATCCACCACCAGATCAAGATCTTCTCAGCTCAACTTCTCCATCTTAAGTCCTAGTGTAAACTACCTCAGCTTCTCTACTGAATTCACACACTCATGAACACCTTTTCTCTGATACTATCTGATGTAGTACAAGGCAAAAAAATCCCCAAAGGAGATGTCCAAGCCCCTAGAAAATAACCACAAAGTGGAAACACAATAACAATGCAACAACAAAGAAAGATATGATACCAAATTTAAAAAAATTATTCATGAAATAAATGATTACATGCAATATGCCCATTTGTAAGGCCTTCTTGGTTAGGGCCAAATACAATAGCAATTATAATAACAATTCTCCAAGATTCAACAAGATCCAATTTAAACACTACTCCTAGCTATTTCAAATTTTCACTTTGGAAGAAAACCCCAAGAAAATATAAACTTGTGCTCACAAGCCCACCAAGAAATCTCCCATTTTTCAAGCCTTAGTCACTAGCCCTTCAAAATTTGCATCGTCTTCTCCAAGATATATCACTATGCCCAAAGACTCCACAAAACCCCCTACTTATACCCAACTAAGCCACAAGTTGACCCAATTCATTGAAAATTAAATTAAAGCCCTTACATTAAATATATGTTGAGCCACAAGTTGGCTATAACACAAATTAAATATCTAATGTTCCCTGCAACACAAATTAGATACCCAAAGTTGGCTTACAGAACACTCAACACCTGTAGGAACCAAGACCAAATCGAGCAACCAAAAAACTAAGCCAGCCATCAAAAAATTCCCAAGCACTATTGAGCACCCAATGCATGCCTACAAACTCATAATAGTTGACAAACCAACACCTATTCAGTGTAACATGTGTTGAGCACCACAAATGGTGCCAATCTCCAACAATGACCAAACACTAATTGAGCACCACTCTTTTTCCTATAAAAAATGCTTGAACCTTAAGGAACCTTAGATGCCCCTACATCAAAAAGCTAATTGGTAGTTATTTTGGTGTTGACAACATTATTTATGTACAACAATGTTAATCACATCTCAGTCTACTATGATGATTTTGTTTAAAAGAACATAAGGGACTTAGAAATATTTCATACTAATACTATACCCAAGGGAGGTCATCCAACATAGTAATCTAAGGGAGGCTATCCAACATAGTTCCAAATGAAGAAAGAACCTCATCAACCCATAAAAAAAAATCTCCAACAACTTGATGTCACATAGTCCATGTGGTCACCAATTTGTATGACATACACAGAAGCCCACCATATGACTTTTACTACCCATACAAACTTCAACCTCCACATGGTTCTCAAAATACCATCTTCTATATACCTAGATTCCACTATATACCATGCTTTCTGATGTAGTTTTATTATTATTAAGTGATACCTTGGAATTCTAAGTTTGTACAAACATGAATGCAACACATGGGTAAGGGTTTTGGTGATGACAAATAAATAGGATGTTTCCACCAGAAAACAAACATTATAGTTCTAATAATTTTTTACGTATATTTTAAATCATCATATATGTGTAAGTGTTTGATGTCTCCAATAATAAGGAAATTATAATTAAATGGAATATAATTTAGGTTGATTATAATGGAAACTATCTTGTCTAGCATGTTTTGAAATATAAAGTGGAAATAAAAATTAGTTGTTCTTGACCTCCCACATGTTATGTTTCATGTGCATGGTAAATTATTTTGTACCTACAAATAAAAACCTTGCATGTATAAATCTAACATATAATGTGCAGAAGTGTGACTTGTGAGGAGACAATAGGAGATAGAGATTTAATTTAATATAAAATGAGTTCTTCTATGTGGTAAAATAATAGTGCAATAAAACTTAGAGGAGACAAGAGGGGATCTATTTTTGCAGATTATTAATCCTTATCATTAAGGTGAACCCACAAAGAAGAAAATTCTTAAATATATGAACACCAATTAAGGTGACACTATTTAAGGCATTTTTATAAAGAAAAGGATCAATACTAGGGGACCACTTCTATAGAAATCAATTTCCAAAGAAAGTTTATAATATAAAATGGTGAGAAATGCTAAGAGGAAGACCACTCACCAAATTTTTCCTTTGTGAGGCCTTTATACATTGGGAAAAAGGCTCTCCCTTAAATAAATTTGATTTTGCAAAATAAAGAAGAATCAATGGATTCTAATGTAATATTTTTGTCCAAGGTAGTGTTTGGATTCCTTAAAATGATGTGAGTAATATGTGATACAATAAATGGTTAAAATAAAGTAGATCTAATCTATGGAAATATGGACAAGACAAAAATAGAGAGAAAAAACTCATCTTGAAAAAAGAAAAGAAAGATTGACCTTTGGATTTGAATTTAATTATCATCTGAACATTAGAATATACTATAAATCTATATTTGGGAAACTAGGAGATATAAATTCCTATTCTATAAATTTTACTAAAAGGATGTGAAGGACAAGTTCATTTACTAGGGACATGTTGACTTCTTCCCAGCAACTTTAGAATTGATGATTTTGTTTAGGATCTACAACATCACCTATACTTCTCAAATCTAGATTTGACTCTCCGATATGTTCCTACACACATAAAAATGGGGTAAACTTTAAGGGGAGGGGGTATCCTTGGACAAACCCTTGTTCAGGAATCAACCTTGAAGTAAAATAAATGAAATTAAAAGTGTATTTTCATGTAGAAAATTGCTAGATATTATTATACCATGTAGATACATTTGCTTCTAAAAATGTAATCAAATTCACATTAATGAAATACTTTTGATACAAAACAAAAACCAAAAGAAAATCATGTGAAATAAAACTCCATACAGTATATATTGTAATTTGCCACACTATTTTATTGGGGAAGAGAGAGTAGAAGAATATTTGGTCAATGAATGTCAATCTCCTTTTTTTTGGTTGGCCTCCAATTGGGGGAAATAACCTAGATATATGGAAGCAAAAAACTTAATTGAATGCATAAATTAAATGCTTGATTGCTTCCTTGCACATGATTACTTGATTCCTTGAAAGCTTCATAATGCATTACTTCATTAATGAATTCTTTCTTTCACATTATTATATTAATATCTTTCTTGTAGCTGATTGAGTGAAAGTAGATTTATTACTTGATTGTGTATTGTGAAAATGAGAGGAGTGGATATTTTAAATACTTATTTAGGGCACCAAATTTTCTCAAGGCCAACTATAACTCAAAATTTGGAGGAAAATCTTTCAATTATGCAGTAATCAAAATATAGGCAGAAAAATAAATGAAAATTTGGCCAATCAACTTGTCCCCACATTAAATTTGACAAGTTGACCTTTCCTAGGAAAATTAGGCTCAAAACCTATGTATGTTAGGGAATGTGAAAACAAATTGATGGATAAAATGTAGGTTCATAGGAAATCAAGCTAGATCACATAATCCAAAAAATGCATGAGCCCTAGGCGAGGAAATAAAATATGGGACATAATGAGAAAATGAGAAGAAATGCATGAAAGTTAGACCAAAGCTTGTTTTTAAACAATATTAATGGAGGAGGATCCATATGGGAATTAATTATAAACTTAAGTGAAATATGAGGTCCTACCATATGAAACACAATAATGTAGGCATTGAAAATTGTCCAAAAATGAGCACAAGTTAAGTCATTACATTTTAGTATGATACAAAGATATGGATCACTATCAAATACTAAAAATCGAAGATAATTTGCCACTTATAAACTAGAAAAAATCAACCAACTAATCATTTTAGCAATAATAGATGATACATGAATTCTCACACCATTTACTAATAGTCTTCACAAAACCTCAAAAACATAGGAAGATAAATCTTGTCTCATATGTACTCTTTGCAAAAGTATCCACTTGCATAAAATCTTGTAGAAATATATAGATGTGCCGCTCTCCCCATTTTCATTTGTAATGACTTATCATTTATAACTATTGATCCATAATTTGCTAAGTCTCCTGATTTTGTCTATGTAGTTATTTAAAAAAGAATTGAAATTGGTATGCATTGATCATTCTCACGGAGAGGAGGAATGAAAATTGGATAAAAATGCACCATAATTGTGATTAAAAATATCAGAAAATACATTAAATTGTATCTTCAAAATATTAAAACAAAATAATTGAAGTGTAAACATCCAACATTGATAAAATTTAGAGTAGAAGCACTAATGGAATTTAAAATCAATTCTCAATATTTAAAGAAAATATATCATTGCATTTGAGATCCAAAATATCAGAAACTATAAAACACAAAAAGTCAAAGCATGTATTTCTTTTAGAATACTACTATTCACAACCAATACATGTATAATTTCTAAATAAACTATATTATTTTTTAAATTATAATAATGTGTCTCCAAATAGTCATGAACAATATGTAACAATATGACCAACAAAATCATAGCATATAGAGTATGACAAGAAATATACTCAACATAGAGTGTAGAAAATAGGAAAAGATTATAACATCAATAGGATGACAATAATGAAAACCGTATAAAAGTAATTATACTATTGACTCGATCATTCATCATGCTTATTTTTGCAACAATCTCCTCATGTTCACAAATTGAAACACATGAAAGCCAAAAAATGAAAACACAATTATAGCCAAAATTTTCCCAAAAAGTACCCAAGAATTTTCCTTCTCTAACATCAATGGAAATAAACATGTAAGAATAAAACTAGTTGATTCTAATTAGATCCCCCTCAAGTATAGAAATCATGTCACAATAGTACATAACTCTCCCAAACATGTAGCCACCAATATTAGTCCAAGCTAAGTGCATGCAAAAGGTTTACCATATAAGTGCACATCACTATGCATACTTATTTTTAATAACTTATGGAAATCACTTTTAATAAGTCTATGAGATACTTAAAAGTATCAAATTCTACCTTAATCTCTAAAACTTGTTCTCTCAAGAAGTGATACTAGATAGAAATATGTTTTGTTCTTGAATGGAGTTTGATTTCCTTGAAATTTTATAGCACTAATTCATACAAAATAGATTTAAAGGCTCACAGAAATTTTTTTAAATATCCTTCATTTTCTACTACATCCACAATATCTAGGCACAACATGAATCAACAATAATATGTTTATCTTTACCAACAAACAAAGACACAAAATCATGTTTCTTTCTTGACCAAGAAACCAATCTAGGTTCAATTAAAAAATCTCCTTCACTAGTATTCCTCCTCTCATTAGAAAAATAAAAACAAAAATATTTTTTAATCAATTAAAACAAGATATAATTTATTGGGGTACCATAGTCCAAAACTTTAAGTACATTTCGAATATTCAAAAATTTCCTATACAAAAACAATTTGAGGATCTCTAGGGTTTTGTTAAACTCTAGAATGAAGAAAAATAGCATTTGTGATACCTGATTAGGTAGTAGTAAGATATAATAGTTTTCCAATTATTTATCTATACTTACATTCATCAATCTTAGGTGTTTCATTACTCAACATACAACTAGTAACTATGGGTGTGCATGTATACTTACAACTAATAACCATGGTTGTGCATACATGTCTAATATGTTTTTTTTATTTTTAAATTTCCTTTATATTATTGGATTGTGAAATGAAAAAAACATCACTTCTCTAATTAAATTTTAAGCCCAATCAAAAATTAATTACCCTAATCATAGATATTTTAAATTATTTTTGTATCCAATCAAAAAAATTATTACACATATCATCATTGGCTAGGAATATTATATCATCGAAATTCAGAATTAAAAGAAAGATATTTTTTTAATCAATTTCAATGTAGATATTAATGTCGATAACTTACCTTTTCCAAATCCTTTCTTTAACATATAATTATCAAGTCTTGCATTTTATACTTTAAGAGCTTGATTCATCCCATATAATTCCTTCATCAATCTATAGATATTGTCCTAGTCATCAAATAGCTTGAATCTTTCAAATTGCTTAATGTGAACTTCTGTATTTAGTTATCCAT